>CM055406.1:87320502-87335499 GCA_029228625.1 Pseudolycoriella hygida
GCTCGTGAAAATGTTTTCTCAAAATGTTCTTCGCAAATATTGTCTTCAAAAGACTTAGTGGAAATGTTTGGAATTTCTTCAATTTCCCAAAATCGTGTCAGCACTTCCGGTAACAATTGATCGGATCGAAGAAAAAATATCTTTGAGCTTTCAAGACGTTTCGTTGATACCACTGGACCAGATACTATCCAACCAAGATGAGTGCTCTGTGCTACCGGATAATCAATTGGCCCGGTCACTTGCTCTTCATTTTTCAACAACTTCAAGTAAAATTCAGCTCCAATCAAAATATCGACTTTTCCTGGCTCATTGAATTTGTAATCAGCCAATTTAAGTCCATTTAGATACGACCATTTAGAAATGTCAAATTCAGTGTTTGGTAAATCGGTTGAAATTTTCTTCATAACGACCGCGTTGAAGCTTATTTGAAAACTTTCATCCATACACGATTTCAATGTAACCACTGCTCACATACCAGCATCCAATACCACTAACTGGAACTTCACATGCAAATCTCTTTAGCCCCAATTGTTGAACACATTCTTCAGTAACAACATTTCGTTGAGCGCCTCCATCCAAAAACGCACGAAGAATTACCCAATTTCCTGTCTTTGCGCGGACCTTCACCAACGCAGTTGACAACAAAACATTATTTTGAAACGTTGGTAACTTTGAAGTAACTAATGCGTGAATCTGTGAACTCAAATAATTTGTTCGTTGACCAGATGTGCTCGATGAAACTGTAACATTTGTCGAATTTGTTATACCGGACGAATTTTGCTTTGGATTATGTAACAATTCATGATGGCGTTTGTTGCACTTTCCACATTTAGCGACTTTGCATAACCGGAAATTGTGATTGGGCTTCAAACATTTATAGCACAACCTATGTTTGTGAACTAACTCCAATCGACCATCCAAACTCGTCCCCAAAAATTGCTCACAGTTTGAACAATCATGTGAACCATTGCAGATTGAACAAACTTTCGATGATACAGAGCTCAAAACTTTAGAACTGGACGATAACGACATTTTCTTTCTATCATTTGTTTCTAATGAATTCGATGTCTTGGTATCGCCTTTCTTCGAATTCAATGGTTTCTCTGCATCCAAAGCATCACAGCGAATTTCCAATGATGTAACCAATTCTTGCCATGTTGGCACTTCTTTTGATGTTAAAGTCAATTCCCAGTAACGTCTGGTCTTTGAATCCAACCGGTCGACTGTGATATGAACCAATAACCAATCCCAATGTTCTGTAGGTGCACCCAAAGACGCCAACGATCTCAAACATTTTTGAGTTGTTCGCAATAACTTTCTCAACGCTTCAGCATTTTCACTCGTTAAAACTTCTTGTCCAAATAACGTTGTCAAATGAGCTTTCACTTGCAGACGCTTATTCTCGAATCGATTTTCTAAAGCTGCCCAAGCTGCTGTGAAATTCGTATCGTTTACATCATATTGCTTGACGATGTCTTCTGCTTCATTCTTCACATTTGGAACTAGATATTGCAGCTTTTCACCATCTGTCAACTTAGGCTGATTGGCAACCATTGACTTAAATAAATCCCGAAACGTGGACCAATTACTGAATGAGCCATCAAACACTGGAACGGACATTTTTGGCAACTTAACATTGTGATTTTGAGGAACATTATTTGCATCATGAACATTTTTGTCCGTTTTTTCTTGATCTATTTGTTGCTTTTGGTGACTTAACAACGTTTTCAAATGAATTTTCGTCTTCAAATAAGAGTTCTCCGTTATCTCCATTTCTCTCAGCTCTTCGTTAATCACTTCTTGCTTACATTTTTCTTCAACGCTTAACTGAACGGACTGAAATTTGATCCAATATTCTTCTAAGAGATCCAATGAAGACTCTATTGCTGACGTCGGTGACTGTTCATTCAAAGCTAACGATGTGGTTTCCATACGAAGCACTGAGCGTTGGTGCGACGCACGATGATTAATCAATTTATTAATTTTAACAATTCACTGCACACAGATATTGAATTTGATCAAATTGATGCACAACATAATTAACATCCAAAGGAGAACATAACCTCACTATCCAATTTGCTTCCACCAATTTTTTAATTCCATACAAAATAATCTCTCGAACGTGCTTCCAAAGGCATAAAGTCAATTAATGTACGACGATGATTTTTCCTATGTCGATGATGTTCCAAATTTCGTTCGATGATTTTGAATTTCAATAGTTGAAACGGAAAATTTAATTTTCGGTGGTTTTCCAATTTTCAAAGTTTAACACACAGATTTCAATAAATCCGGCTCGTAGGACCATTAATGTTTGTGTCGGTGACTCCTTTTCGAATTTAAAGACGTTGAATTTTATTTTCTTTAAATTCATTTAATTGTAATTCCGACTAGCTTGCTTTACGTACAATACAAGTTCTTCTGTCCATAATTGTCAATTATACATAAAAAATATTCAGTCCCAGTCATTAAAATCCAATTTCGAACATCTTCCCGACCTTGAACATTCCCAGGGTTCAACAACCTAAGAATCTAACTCCTCCTCGTTTAATGGTAAAACACAAAGATTATTTACTGACCTTTCCACATCACCGTAATTCGTTTTCAGCTCGGCAACCATTTCACGAACGTCACTTCCAGGTTTGATTCGACCAGAAACTTTGACTGTTCTTAATTGAGCAACTCGAACATACTTGTCTCTACCAGGTTTAATCTTTACCACTCTTGCCATCAACCATTTCATGGGGGGTATCTCATCGTCCTTTATTGTGACTAAATGTCCATTTTTCAAATTTTCGATTGGTGTCTTCCACTTAGTCCGTTGCTGAAGCGTAAACAAATAATCTTTGTTCCACTTCGACCAAAATTCCTGAACTCGTCGTTGCATTAATTGATAACGATCCAAACGATTTAATTGGATGTGTTGAAGATTCGGTTCTGGTACTGCTGACATTTGTTCGCCAATAAGAAAGTGACCCGGTGTCAAAACATTTAGATCGTTGACATCGTCACTTTGTGGAATAAGCGGTCTTGAGTTCAGAATGGCTTCTATTTGACATAAAATTGTAGCCATTTCCTCAAACGTGAATGGCGTTGGACTCAATTTTCGATACAAATGATATTTGGCCGATTTCACTGCTGCTTCACACAATCCATTGAAATGTGGAGTGTATGGTGGAATAAAGTGCCAATCAGTGCCATCCTTTGCCAACGACTTCCGAATCAATTCACTTTCAATTTGACTTTGTAACATTTCTTGTAACCGTGCCAATTCATTTTTGCAACCAACAAAATTGCTTCCATTGTCGCTCCTTATTTCTCGTGGAACACCTCTTCGGGCAGAAAACCGTTTGTATGCTTCCAAAAATTTTTCAGTTGTCTGATCTGATACTATTTCCAAATGAATGCATTTCGTTGCTAAACAAACAAACACTGCAATATAGCCTTTTGTAGTACCGAACTTTCGAACATTGTTCGTTGGAACTTTAATTTTCATTGGCCCAGCATAATCAACCGCACATCGTAAAAATGGTCGTCCACTCGTGATACGGAACTTGGAAGATTTCCCATAATTTTTCCACTTGTCAAACCTCGAATTCGAACGCACTTGATGCAATTTCTCGTACATTGTTTGACTAAATTTCTTGCTCCAATTATCCAATATTGCCGACGCAACTCACTTAACATTAACGTAATGCCAGCATGAAAATTGACTAAATGAACTTCTCTGATAATCAACTTCGTAATCAGATCAGATTTCGGCATTATGATTTGGAACTTTTCATCATACTGTAGCAATGAGTTTGATAATCTGCCACCTACACGCATCAAACCTTCCCCACCAATGAAAGGATTTAACGACAACAACTTATCCTTTCGTTCTAAATGGTTATGCTTTTTCAGTTGATCTAATGATGCAGAAAAATGTCGACGCTGAACAAGTTTTATGATTAGTTTCAGAGCTTCGTCCAGCTCTAAAACAGTCGGTACGCCAATATTTCGCTTATCGTTTCCACGTGCAATGTCAATAAACCTAATGACGTAAGCAACAATTGCTCGAATCGATCATCATTGACGACCATGGTGTAAGACAAAACGGATTTTTTTGCTTCATTTTCAGCTTCTGGATTAGTAGGCGGTACCAAATTTGGCCAACACGATTCATTCTGACTTAACCACCTTGGACCTTTCCACCACAATTCGTGCATTTTCAAAGCATATGCACTAATTCCACGGCTGGCACAATCAGCGGGGTTGTCGCCGGAGGGAACGTATCGCCAACTCATCGATGGGATTGTACTTTGTATCTGGGACACACGATTTGCCACAAACGTTTTCCAGTGAATTGGTTGTTTTCGTAACCAATCGAGCACGGCAGTGTTGTCACACCAAGCGAACAAAAGAAATTTTTCCATCTTCAATGAATTCACCACGTAGTTCATTAAACGTGTCAACAAAACACTTCCACACAATTCCAATTTGGGTGTTGAGATTCGCTTGATTGGGGCTACCCGAGTTTTAGCAATAACAATGTTCGTCTTGTAGCTTCCAGCATCTTGCTTTGTTCTTGAATAAACAACCGCTGAATATGCGTTATCGGAAGCGTCCGAAAATCCATGCAATTCCAAACACTTTGTTGAAAATGAACCCAACCAACGTGGGACGGTAATTTCGTTGAGATCCAATAAATTCTTATAAAAATGAATCCATTCGTTTTTGATATTTTCGGTTACCATTTGATCCCAATCGCCAAATATTTTGTAAAAGTATTTTGCTTGCACAACAGTGGGAGCTAACAACCCAAGTGGATCATATAAACTGGCTATGACTTACATTATCGATCGTTTTGTAACAGGAACTTTGTCATGTTTAACTTCTACTTTGTAACAAAACACATCCACACCTGGATGCCATCTCAAGCCTTGCAAGATTCTTGAAACGGAATGTCCCAAATATTTTCCAATGCCTTGACACTGTTGTCAATCGATTGCAGAACTAGTTTGTTGTTAGAAATCCATTTTCTTAATGGAAACTTTCCTTTCTCTAGAACCTTTTGAAGTTCCGAAACTAATTTTACGACATCTTCGGCTGTGTCACCACCCGTCAGCAGATCATCCATGAAAAATTCATTGAAAATTACAGATTTTGTTCTGCTAAATTCTTCACATTCGAGTTCAGCCAATTTTTGTAAACATTTGACTGCTATAAACGGAGCACATGATGTACCAAACACTACTGTTGACAGCTCAAATTCTTTGGTTGCATCCTGAGAACATTCTCTCCACAAAAACCTTTGATAACGCTGATCTTCCATAGCGACTAGAATTTGACGAAACATTTTCTCTATGTCAGCACACACAACCACAGTGTAACGTCGGAATCGGATGAGAATTTTCAGCAAATCTTCTTGTAAACGGGGACCAACCATAAGCTTATCATTTAGCGAAACACCGTTGGAAGTCTTGGCCGCAGCATCAAATACAATTCTCATTTTCGTCGTTGTTCTTGTTGGTTTTACTACTGCATGATGCGGTAAATAAAATCCGTTATTTTGACGCTCTACATTTACTGGTTTCGCGTGACCCATTGATATTAATTCTCTGATTTGATTAACATAATCAACTTTCAATTGTTGATCTTTCATAAATCGTCGTTCCAAATAATCAAAACGTTTCGACGCTGTCGTTCTCGTCTCTCCAAATAACACTTTTTCATCTCTGAACGGTAACTTAACAATGAAACGACCATCATCAGCTCGTGAAAATGTTTTCTCAAAATGTTCTTCGCAAATTTTGTCTTCAAAAGACTTAGTGGAAATGTTTGGAATTTCTTCAATTTCCCAAAATCGTGTCAGCACTTCCGGTAACAATTGATCGGATCGAAGAAAAAATATCTTTGAGCTTTCAAGACGTTTCGTTGATACCACTGGACCAGATACTATCCAACCAAGATGAGTGCTCTGTGCTACCGGATAATCAATTGGCCCGGTCACTTGCTCTTCATTTTTCAACAACTTCAAGTAAAATTCAGCTCCAATCAAAATATCGATACGATACGATACGACCATTTAGAAATGTCAAATTCAGTGTTTGGTAAATCGGTTGAAATTTTCTTCATAACGACCGCGTTGAAGCTTATTTGAAAACTTTCATCCATACACGATTTCAATGTAACCACTGCTCACATACCAGCATCCAATACCACTAACTGGAACTTCACATGAAAATCTCTTTAGCCCCAATTGTTGAACACATTCTTCAGTAACAACATTTCGTTGAGCGCCTCCATCCAAAAACGCACGAAGAATTACCCAATTTCCTGTCTTTGCGCGGACCTTCACCAACGCAGTTGACAACAAAACATTATTTTGAAACGTTGGTAACTTTGAAGTAACTAATGCGTGATTCTGTGAACTCAAATAATTTGTTCGTTGACCAGATGTGCTCGATGAAACTGTAACATTTGTCGAATTTGTTGTACCGGACGAATTTTGCTTTGGATTATGTAACAATTCATAATGGCGTTTGTTGCACTTTCCACATTTAGCGACTTTGCATAACCGGAAATTGTGATTGGGCTTCAAACATTTATAGCACAACCTATGTTTGTGAACTAACTCCAATCGACCATCCAAACTCGTCCCCAAAAATTGCTCACAGTTTGAACAATCATGTGAACCATTGCAGATTGAACAAACTTTCGATGATACAGAGCTCAAAACTTTAGAACTGGACGATAACGATATTTTCTTTCTATCATTTGTTTCTAATGAATTCGATGTCTTGGTATCGCCTTTCTCCGAATTCAATGGTTTCTCTGCATCCAAAGCATCACAGCGAATTTCCAATGATGTAACCAATTCTTGCCATGTTGGCACTTCTTTTGATGTTAAAGTCAATTCCCAGTAACGTCTGGTCTTTGAATCCAACCGGTCGACTGTGATATGAACCAATAACCAATCCCAATGTTCTGTAGGTGCACCCAAAGACGCCAACGATCTCAAACATTTTTGAGTTGTTCGCAATAACTTTCTCAACGCTTCAGCATTTTCACTCGTTAAAACTTCTTGTCCAAATAACGTTGTCAAATGAACTTTCACTTGCAGACGCTTATTCTCGATTTTCTAAAGCTGCCCAAGCTGCTGTGAAATTCGTATCGTTAACATCATATTGCTTGACGATGTCTTCTGCTTCATTCTTCACATTTGGAACTAGATATTGCAGCTTTTCACCATCTGTCAACTTAGGCTGATTGGCAACCATTGACTTAAATAAATCCCGAAACGTGGACCAATTACTGAATGAGCCATCAAACACTGGAACGGACATTTTTGGCAACTTAACATTGTGATTTTGAGGAACATTATTTGCATCATGAACATTTTTGTCCGTTTTTTCTTGATCTATTTGTTGCTTTTGGTGACTTAACAACGTTTTCAAATGAATTTTCGTCTTCAAATAAGAGTTCTCCGTTATCTCCATTTCTCTCAGCTCTTCGTTAATCACTTCTTGCTTACATTTTTCTTCAACGCTTAACTGAACGGACTGAAATTTGATCCAATATTCTTCTAAGAGATCCAATGAAGACTCTATTGCTGACGTCGGTGACTGTTCATTCAAAGCTAACGATGTGGTTTCCATACGAAGCACTGAGCGTTGGTGCGACGCACGATGATTAATCAATTTATTAATTTCAACAATTCACTCCACACAGATATTGAATTTGATCAAATTGATGCACAACATAATTAACATCCAAAGGAGAACATAACCTCACTATCCAATTTGCTTCCACCAATTTTTTAATTCCATACAAAATAATCTCTTGAACGTGCTTCCAAAGGCATAAATTCAATTAATGTACGACGATGATTTTTCCTATGTCGATGATGTTCCAAATTTCGTTCGATGATTTTGAATTTCAATAGTTGAAACGGAAAATTTAATTTTCGGTGGTTTTCCAATTTTCAAAGTTTAACACACAGATTTCAATAAATCCGGCTCGTAGGACCATTAATGTTTGTGTCGGTGACTCCTTTTCGAATTTAAAGACGTTGAATTTTATTTTCTTTAAATTCATTTAATTGTAATTCCGACTAGCTTGCTTTACGTACAATACAAGTTCTTCTGTCCATAATTGTCAATTATACATAAAAAATATTCAGTCCCAGTCATTAAAATCCAATTTCGAACATCTTCCCGACCTTGAACATTCCCAGGGTTCAACAACCTAAGAATCTAACTCCTCCTCGTTTAATGGTAAAACACAAAGATTATTTACTGACCTTTCCACATCACCGTAATTCGTTTTCAGCTCGGCAACCATTTCACGAACGTCACTTCCAGGTTTGATTCGACCAGAAACTTTGACTGTTCTTAATTGAGCAACTCGAACATACTTGTCTCTACCAGGTTTAATCTTTACCACTCTTGCCATCAACCATTTCATGGGGGGTATCTCATCGTCCTTTATTGTGACTAAATGTCCATTTTTCAAATTTTCGATTGGTGTCTTCCACTTAGTCCGTTGCTGAAGCGTAAACAAATAATCTTTGTTCCACTTCGACCAAAATTCCTGAACTCGTCGTTGCATTAATTGATAACGATCCAACGATTTAATTGGATGTGTTGAAGATTCGGTTCTGGTACTGCTGACATTTGTTCGCCAATAAGAAAGTGACCCGGTGTCAAAACATTTAGATCGTTGACATCGTCACTTTGTGGAATAAGCGGTCTTGAGTTCAGAATGGCTTCTATTTGACATAAAATTGTAGCCATTTCCTCAAACGTGAATGGCGTTGGACTCAATTTTCGATACAAATGATATTTGGCCGATTTCACTGCTGCTTCACACAATCCATTGAAATGTGGAGTGTATGGTGGAATAAAGTGCCAATCAGTGCCATCCTTTGCCAACGACTTCCGAATCAATTCACTTTCAATTTGACTTTGTAACATTTCTTGTAACCGTGCCAATTCATTTTTGCAACCAACAAAATTGCTTCCATTGTCGCTCCTTATTTCTCGTGGAACACCTCTTCGCGCAGAAAATCGTTTGTATGCTTCCAAAAATTTTTCAGTTGTCTGATCTGATACTATTTCCAAATGAATGCATTTCGTTGCTAAACAAACAAACACTGCAATATAGCCTTTTGTAGTACCGAACTTTCGAACATTGTTCGTTGGAACTTTAATTTTCATTGGCCCAGCATAATCAACCGCACATCGTAAAAATGATCGTCCACTCGTGATACGGAACTTGGAAGATTTCCCATAATTTGTCCACTTGTCAAACCTCGAATTCGAACGCACTTGATGCAATTTCTCGTACATTGTTTGACTAAATTTCTTGCTCCAATTATCCAATATTGCCGACGCTCACTTAACATTAACGTAATGCCAGCATGAAAATTGACTAAATGAACTTCTCTGATAATCAACTTCGTAATCAGATCAGATTTCGGCATTATGATTTGGAACTTTTCATCATACTGTAGCAATGAGTTTGATAATCTGCCACCTACACGCATCAAACCATCCCCACCAATGAAAGGATTTAACGACAACAACTTATCCTTTCGTTCTAAATGGTTATGCTTTTTCAGTTGATCTAATGATGCAGAAAAATGTCGACGCTGAACAAGTTTTATGATTAGTTTCAGAGCTTCGTCCAGCTCTAAAACAGTCGGTACGCCAATATTTCGCTTATCGTTTCCACGTGCAATGTCAATAAACCTAATGACGTAAGCAACAATTGCTCGAATCGATCATCATTGACGACCATGGTGTAAGACAAAACGGATTTTTTTGCTTCATTTTCAGCTTCTGGATTAGTAGGCGGTACCAAATTTGGCCAACACGATTCATTCTGACTTAACCACCTTGGACCTTTCCACCACAATTCGCGCATTTTCAAAGCATATGCACTAATTCCACGGCTGGCACAATCAGCGGGGTTGTCGCCGGAGGGAACGTATCGCCAACTCATCGATGGGATTGTACTTTGTATCTGGGACACACGATTTGCCACAAACGTTTTCCAGTGAATTGGTTGTTTTCGTAACCAATCGAGCACGGCAGTGTTGTCACACCAAGCGAACAAAAGAAATTTTTCCATCTTCAATGAATTCACCACGTAGTTCATTAAACGTGTCAACAAAACACTTCCACACAATTCCAATTTGGGTGTTGAGATTCGCTTGATTGGGGCTACCCGAGTTTTAGCAATAACAATGTTCGTCTTGTAACTTCCAGCATCTTGCTTTGTTCTTGAATAAACAACCGCTGAATATGCGTTATCGGAAGCGTCCGAAAATCCATGCAATTCCAAACACTTTGTTGAAAATGAACCCAACCAACGTGGGACAGTAATTTCGTTGAGATCCAATAAATTCTTATAAAAATGAATCCATTCGTTTTTGATATTTTCGGTTACCATTTGATCCCAATCGCCAAATATTTTGTAAAAGTATTTTTGCTTGCACAACAGTGGGAGCTAACAACCCAAGTGGATCATATAAACTGGCTATGACTTACATTATCGATCGTTTTGTAACAGGAACTTTGTCAAGTTTAACTTCTACTTTGTAACAAAACACATCCACACCTGGATGCCATCTCAAGCCTTGCAAGATTCTTGAAACGGAATGTCCCAAATATTTTCCAATGCCTTGACACTGTTGTCAATCGATTGCAGAACTAGTTTGTTGTTAGAAATCCATTTTCTTAATGGAAACTTTCCTTTCTCTAGAACCTTTTGAAGTTCCGAAACCAATTTTACGACATCTTCGGCTGTGTCACCACCCGTCAGCAGATCATCCATGAAAAATTCATTGAAAATTACAGATTTTGTTCTGATAAATTCTTCACATTCGAGTTCAGCCAATTTTTGTAAACATTTGACTGCTATAAACGGAGCACATGATGTACCAAACACTACTGTTGACAGCTCAAATTCTTTGGTTGCATCCTGAGAACATTCTCTCCACAAAAACCTTTGATAACGCTGATCTTCCATAGCGACTAGAATTTGACGAAACATTTTCTCTATGTCAGCACACACAACCACAGTGTAACGTCGGAATCGGATGAGAATTTTCAGCAAATCTTCTTGTAAACGGGGACCAACCATAAGCTTATCATTTAGCGAAACACCGTTGGAAGTCTTGGCCGCAGCATCAAATACAATTCTCATTTTCGTCGTTGTTCTTGTTGGTTTTACTACTGCATGATGCGGTAAATAAAATCCGTTATTTTGACGCTCTACATTTACTGGTTTCGCGTGACCCATTGATATTAATTCTCTGATTTGATTAACATAATCAACTTTCAATTGTTGATCTTTCATAAATCGTCGTTCCAAATAATCAAAACGTTTCGACGCTGTCGTTCTCGTCTCTCCAAATAACACTTTTTCATCTCTGAACGGTAACTTAACAATGAAACGACCATCATCAGCTCGTGAAAATGTTTTCTCAAAATGTTCTTCGCAAATTTTGTCTTCAAAAGACTTAGTGGAAATGTTTGGAATTTCTTCAATTTCCCAAAATCGTGTCAGCACTTCCGGTAACAATTGATCGGATCGAAGAAAAAATATCTTTGAGCTTTCAAGACGTTTCGTTGATACCACTGGACCAGATACTATCCAACCAAGATGAGTGCTCTGTGCTACCGGATAATCAATTGGCCCGGTCACTTGCTCTTCATTTTTCAACAACTTCAAGTAAAATTCAGCTCCAATCAAAATATCGATACGATACGATACGACCATTTAGAAATGTCAAATTCAGTGTTTGGTAAATCGGTTGAAATTTTCTTCATAACGACCGCGTTGAAGCTTATTTGAAAACTTTCATCCATACACGATTTCAATGTAACCACTGCTCACATACCAGCATCCAATACCACTAACTGGAACTTCACATGAAAATCTCTTTAGCCCCAATTGTTGAACACATTCTTCAGTAACAACATTTCGTTGAGCGCCTCCATCCAAAAACGCACGAAGAATTACCCAATTTCCTGTCTTTGCGCGGACCTTCACCAACGCAGTTGACAACAAAACATTATTTTGAAACGTTGGTAACTTTGAAGTAACTAATGCGTGATTCTGTGAACTCAAATAATTTGTTCGTTGACCAGATGTGCTCGATGAAACTGTAACATTTGTCGAATTTGTTGTACCGGACGAATTTTGCTTTGGATTATGTAACAATTCATGATGGCGTTTGTTGCACTTTCCACATTTAGCGACTTTGCATAACCGGAAATTGTGATTGGGCTTCAAACATTTATAGCACAACCTATGTTTGTGAACTAACTCCAATCGACCATCCAAACTCGTCCCCAAAAATTGCTCACAGTTTGAACAATCATGTGAACCATTGCAGATTGAACAAACTTTCGATGATACAGAGCTCAAAACTTTAGAACTGGACGATAACGATATTTTCTTTCTATCATTTGTTTCTAATGAATTCGATGTCTTGGTATCGCCTTTCTTCGAATTCAATGGTTTCTCTGCATCCAAAGCATCACAGCGAATTTCCAATGATGTAACCAATTCTTGCCATGTTGGCACTTCTTTTGATGTTAAAGTCAATTCCCAGTAACGTCTGGTCTTTGAATCCAACCGGTCGACTGTGATATGAACCAATAACCAATCCCAATGTTCTGTAGGTGCACCCAAAGACGCCAACGATCTCAAACATTTTTGAGTTGTTCGCAATAACTTTCTCAACGCTTCAGCATTTTCACTCGTTAAAACTTCTTGTCCAAATAACGTTGTCAAATGAGCTTTCACTTGCAGACGCTTATTCTCGAATCGATTTTCTAAAGCTGTCCAAGCTGCTGTGAAATTCGTATCGTTTACATCATATTGCTTGACGATGTCTTCTGCTTCATTCTTCACATTTGGAACTAGATATTGCAGCTTTTCACCATCTGTCAACTTAGGCTGATTGGCAACCATTGACTTAAATAAATCCCGAAACGTGGACCAATTACTGAATGAGCCATCAAACACTGGAACGGACATTTTTGGCAACTTAACATTGTGATTTTGAGGAACATTATTTGCATCATGAACATTGTTGTCCGTTTTTTCTTGATCTATTTGTTGCTTTTGGTGACTTAACAACGTTTTCAAATGAATTTTCGTCTTCAAATAAGAGTTCTCCGTTATCTCCATTTCTCTCAGCTCTTCGTTAATCACTTCTTGCTTACATTTTTCTTCAACGCTTAACTGAACGGACTGAAATTTGATCCAATATTCTTCTAAGAGATCCAATGAAGACTCTATTGCTGACGTCGGTGACTGTTCATTCAAAGCTAACGATGTGGTTTCCATACGAAGCACTGAGCGTTGGTGCGACGCACGATGATTAATCAATTTATTAATTTTAACAATTCACTGCACACAGATATTGAATTTGATCAAATTGATGCACAACATAATTAACATCCAAAGGAGAACATAACCTCACTATCCAATTTGCTTCCACCAATTTTTTAATTCCATACAAAATAATCTCTCGAACGTGCTTCCAAAGGCATAAATTCAATTAATGTACGACGATGATTTTTCCTATGTCGATGATGTTCCAAATTTCGTTCGATGATTTTGAATTTCAATAGTTGAAACGGAAAATTTAATTTTCGGTGGTTTTCCAATTTTCAAAGTTTAACACACAGATTTCAATAAATCCGGCTCGTAGGACCATTAATGTTTGTGTCGGTGACTCCTTTTCGAATTTAAAGACGTTGAATTTTATTTTCTTTAAATTCATTTAATTGTAATTCCGACTAGCTTGCTTTACGTACAATACAAGTTCTTCTGTCCATAATTGTCAATTATACATAAAAAATATTCAGTCCCAGTCATTAAAATCCAATTTCGAACATCTTCCCGACCTTGAACATTCCCAGGGTTCAACAACCTAAGAATCTAACTCCTCCTCGTTTAATGGTAAAACACAAAGATTATTTACTGACCTTTCCACATCACCGTAATTCGTTTTCAGCTCGGCAACCATTTCACGAACGTCGCTTCCAGGTTTGATTCGACCAGAAACTTTGACTGTTCTTAATTGAGCAACTCGAACATACTTGTCTCTACCAGGTTTAATCTTTACCACTCTTGCCATCAACCATTTCATGGGGGGTATCTCATCGTCCTTTATTGTGACTAAATGTCCATTTTTCAAATTTTCGATTGGTGTCTTCCACTTAGTCCGTTGCTGAAGCGTAAACAAATAATCTTTGTTCCACTTCGACCAAAATTCCTGAACTCGTCGTTGCATTAATTGATAACGATCCAAACGATTTAATTGGATGTGTTGAAGATTCGGTTCTGGTACTGCTGACATTTGTTCGCCAATAAGAAAGTGACCCGGTGTCAAAACATTTAGATCGTTGACATCGTCACTTTGTGGAATAAGCGGTCTTGAGTTCAGAATGGCTTCTATTTGACATAAAATTGTAGCCATTTCCTCAAACGTGAATGGCGTTGGACTCAATTTTCGATACAAATGATATTTGGCCGATTTCACTGCTGCTTCACACAATCCATTGAAATGTGGAGTGTATGGTGGAATAAAGTGCCAATCAGTGCCATCCTTTGCCAACGACTTCCGAATCAATTCACTTTCAATTTGACTTTGTAACATTTCTTGTAACCGTGCCAATTCATTTTTGCAACCAACAAAATTGCTTCCATTGTCGCTCCTTATTTCTCGTGGAACACCTCTTCGCGCAGAAAACCGTTTGTATGCTTCCAAAAATTTTTCAGTTGTCTGATCTGATACTATTTCCAAATGAATGCATTTCGTTGCTAAACAAACAAACACTGCAATATAGCCTTTTGTAGTACCGAACTTTCGAACATTGTTCGTTGGAACTTTAATTTTCATTGGCCCAGCATAATCAACCGCACATCGTAAAAATGGTCGTCCACTCGTGATACGGAACTTGGAAGATTTCCCATAATTTGTCCACTTGTCAA
>CM055406.1:87346614-87357214 GCA_029228625.1 Pseudolycoriella hygida
TTCCACTTCGACCAAAATTCCTGAACTCGTCGTTGCATTAATTGATAACGATCCAAACGATTTAATTGGATGTGTTGAAGATTCGGTTCTGGTACTGCTGACATTTGTTCGCCAATAAGAAAGTGACCCGGTGTCAAAACTTTTAGATCGTTGACATCGTCACTTTGTGGAATAAGCGGTCTTGAGTTCAGAATGGCTTCTATTTGACATAAAATTGTAGCCATTTCCTCAAACGTGAATGGCGTTGGACTCAATTTTCGATACAAATGATATTTGGCCGATTTCACTGCTGCTTCACACAATCCATTGAAATGTGGAGTGTATGGTGGAATAAAGTGCCAATCAGTGCCATCCTTTGCCAACGACTTCCGAATCAATTCACTTTCAATTTGACTTTGTAACATTTCTTGTAACCGTGCCAATTCATTTTTGCAACCAACAAAATTGCTTCCATTGTCGCTCCTTATTTCTCGTGGAACACCTCTTCGCGCAGAAAATCGTTTGTATGCTTCCAAAAATTTTTCAGTTGTCTGATCTGATACTATTTCCAAATGAATGCATTTCGTTGCTAAACAAACAAACACTGCAATATAGCCTTTTGTAGTACCGAACTTTCGAACATTGTTCGTTGGAACTTTAATTTTCATTGGCCCAGCATAATCAACCGCACATCGTAAAAATGGTCGTCCACTCGTGATACGGAACTTGGAAGATTTCCCATAATTTGTCCACTTGTCAAACCTCGAATTCGAACGCACTTGATGCAATTTCTCGTACATTGTTTGACTAAATTTCTTGCTCCAATTATCCAATATTGCCGACGCTCACTTAACATTAACGTAATGCCAGCATGAAAATTGACTAAATGAACTTCTCTGATAATCAACTTCGTAATCAGATCAGATTTCGGCATTATGATTTGGAACTTTTCATCATACTGTAGCAATGAGTTTGATAATCTGCCACCTACACGCATCAAACCATCCCCACCAATGAAAGGATTTAACGACAACAACTTATCCTTTCGTTCTAAATGGTTATGCTTTTTCAGTTGATCTAATGATGCAGAAAAATGTCGACGCTGAACAAGTTTTATGATTAGTTTCAGAGCTTCGTCCAGCTCTAAAACAGTCGGTACGCCAATATTTCGCTTATCGTTTCCACGTGCAATGTCAATAAACCTAATGACGTAAGCAACAATTGCTCGAATCGATCATCATTGACGACCATGGTGTAAGACAAAACGGATTTTTTTGCTTCATTTTCAGCTTCTGGATTAGTAGGCGGTACCAAATTTGGCCAACACGATTCATTCTGACTTAACCACCTTGGACCTTTCCACCACAATTCGCGCATTTTCAAAGCATATGCACTAATTCCACGGCTGGCACAATCAGCGGGGTTGTCGCCGGAGGGAACGTATCGCCAAATCATCGATGGGATTGTACTTTGTATCTGGGACACACGATTTGCCACAAACGTTTTCCAGTGAATTGGTTGTTTTCGTAACCAATCGAGCACGGCAGTGTTGTCACACCAAGCGAACAAAAGAAATTTTTCCATCTTCAATGAATTCACCACGTAGTTCATTAAACGTGTCAACAAAACACTTCCACACAATTCCAATTTGGGTGTTGAGATTCGCTTGATTGGGGCTACCCGAGTTTTAGCAATAACAATGTTCGTCTTGTAGCTTCCAGCATCTTGCTTTGTTCTTGAATAAACAACCGCTGAATATGCGTTATCGGAAGCGTCCGAAAATCCATGCAATTCCAAACACTTTGTTGAAAATGAACCCAACCAACGTGGGACGGTAATTTCGTTGAGATCCAATAAATTCTTATAAAAATGAATCCATTCGTTTTTGATATTTTCGGTTACCATTTGATCCCAATCGCCAAATATTTTGTAAAAGTATTTTTGCTTGCACTACAGTGGGAGCTAACAACCCAAGTGGATCATATAAACTGGCTATGACTGACATTATCGATCGTTTTGTAACAGGAACTTTGTCAAGTTTAACTTCTACTTTGTAACAAAACACATCCACACCTGGATGCCATCTCAAGCCTTGCAAGATTCTTGAAACGGAATGTCCCAAATATTTTCCAATGCCTTGACACTGTTGTCAATCGATTGCAGAACTAGTTTGTTGTTAGAAATCCATTTTCTTAATGGAAACTTTCCTTTCTCTAGAACCTTTTGAAGTTCCGAAACTAATTTTACGACATCTTCGACTGTGTCACCACCCGTCAGCAGATCATCCATGAAAAATTCATTGAAAATTACAGATTTTGTTCTGCTAAATTCTTCACATTCGAGTTCAGCCAATTTTTGTAAACATTTGACTGCTATAAACGGAGCACATGATGTACCAAACACTACTGTTGACAGCTCAAATTCTTTGGTTGCATCCTGAGAACATTCTCTCCACAAAAACCTTTGATAACGCTGATCTTCCATAGCGACTAGAATTTGACGAAACATTTTCTCTATGTCAGCACACACAACCACAGTGTAACGTCGGAATCGGATGAGAATTTTCAGCAAATCTTCTTGTAAACGGGGACCAACCATAAGCTTATCATTTAGCGAAACACCGTTGGAAGCCGCAGCATCAAATACAATTCTCATTTTCGTCGTTGTTCTTGTTGGTTTTACTACTGCATGATGCGGTAAATAAAATCCGTTATTTTGACGCTCTACATTTACTGGTTTCGCGTGACCCATTGATATTAATTCTCTGATTTGATTAACAACGTTAATCACTTCTTGCTTACATTTTTCTTCAACGCTTAACTGAACGGACTGAAATTTGATCCAATATTCTTCTAAGAGATCCAATGAAGACTCTATTGCTGACGTCGGTGACTGTTCATTCAAAGCTAACGATGTGGTTTCCATACGAAGCACTGAGCGTTGGTGCGACGCACGATGATTAATCAATTTATTAATTTCAACAATTCACTGCACACAGATATTGAATTTGATCAAATTGATGCACAACATAATCAACATCCAAAGGAGAACATAACCTCACTATCCAATTTGCTTCCACCAATTTTTTAATTCCATACAAAATAATCTCTCGAACGTGCTTCCAAAGGCATAAATTCAATTAATGTACGACGATGATTTTTCCTATGTCGATGATGTTCCAAATTTCGTTCGATGATTTTGAATTTCAATAGTTGAAACGGAAAATTTAATTTTCGGTGGTTTTCCAATTTTCAAAGTTTAACACACAGATTTCAATAAATCCGGCTCGTAGGACCATTAATGTTTGTGTCGGTGACTCCTTTTCGAATTTAAAGACGTTGAATTTTATTTTCTTTAAATTCATTTAATTGTAATTCCGACTAGCTTGCTTTACGTACAATACAAGTTCTCCTGTCCATAATTGTCAATTATACATAAAAAATATTCAGTCCCAGTCATTAAAATCCAATTTCGAACATCTTCCCGACCTTGAACATTCCCAGGGTTCAACAACCTAAGAATCTAACTCCTCCTCGTTTAATGGTAAAACACAAAGATTATTTACTGACCTTTCCACATCACCGTAATTCGTTTTCAGCTCGGCAACCATTTCACGAACGTCACTTCCAGGTTTGATTCGACCAGAAACTTTGACTGTTCTTAATTGAGCAACTCGAACATACTTGTCTCTACCAGGTTTAATCTTTACCACTCTTGCCATCAACCATTTCATGGGGGGTATCTCATCGTCCTTTATTGTGACTAAATGTCCATTTTTCAAATTTTCGATTGGTGTCTTCCACTTAGTCCGTTGCTGAAGCGTAAACAAATAATCTTTGTTCCACTTCGACCAAAATTCCTGAACTCGTCGTTGCATTAATTGATAACGATCCAAACGATTTAATTGGATGTGTTGAAGATTCGGTTCTGGTACTGCTGACATTTGTTCGCCAATAAGAAAGTGACCCGGTGTCAAAACATTTAGATCGTTGACATCGTCACTTTGTGAAATAAGCGGTCTTGAGTTCAGAATGGCTTCTATTTGACATAAAATTGTAGCCATTTCCTCAAACGTGAATGGCGTTGGACTCAATTTTCGATACAAATGATATTTGGCCGATTTCACTGCTGCTTCACACAATCCATTGAAATGTGGAGTGTATGGTGGAATAAAGTGCCAATCAGTGCCATCCTTTGCCAACGACTTCCGAATCAATTCACTTTCAATTTGACTTTGTAACATTTCTTGTAACCGTGTCAATTCATTTTTGCAACCAACAAAATTGCTTCCATTGTCGCTCCTTATTTCTCGTGGAACACCTCTTCGCGCAGAAAACCGTTTGTATTCTTCCAAAAATTTTTCAGTTGTCTGATCTGATACTATTTCCAAATGAATGCATTTCGTTGCTAAACAAACAAACACTGCAATATAGCCTTTTGTAGTACCGAACTTTCGAACATTGTTCGCTGGAACTTTAATTTTCATTGGCCCAGCATAATCAACCGCACATCGTAAAAATGGTCGTCCACTCGTGATACGGAACTTGGAAGATTTCCCATAATTTGTCCACTTGTCAAACCTCGAATTCGAACGCACTTGATGCAATTTCTCGTACATTGTTTGACTAAATTTCTTGCTCCAATTATCCAATATTGCCGACGCTCACTTAACATTAACGTAATGCCAGCATGAAAATTGACTAAATGAACTTCTCTGATAATCAACTTCGTAATCAGATCAGATTTCGGCATTATGATTTGGAACTTTTCATCATACTGTAGCAATGAGTTTGATAATCTGCCACCTACACGCATCAAACCATCCCCACCAATGAAAGGATTTAACGACAACAACTTATCCTTTCGTTCTAAATGGTTATGCTTTTTCAGTTGATCTAATGATGCAGAAAAATGTCGACGCTGAACAAGTTTTATGATTAGTTTCAGAGCTTCGTCCAGCTCTAAAACAGTCGGTACGCCAATATTTCGCTTATCGTTTCCACGTGCAATGTCAATAAACCTAATGACGTAAGCAACAATTGCTCGAATCGATCATCATTGACGACCATGGTGTAAGACAAAACGGATTTTTTTGCTTCATTTTCAGCTTCTGGATTAGTAGGCGGTACCAAATTTGGCCAACACGATTCATTCTGACTTAACCACCTTGGACCTTTCCACCACAATTCGTGCATTTTCAAAGCATGTGCACTAATTCCACGGCTGGCACAATCAGCGGGGTTGTCGCCGGAGGGAACGTATCGCCAACTCATCGATGGGATTGTACTTTGTATCTGGGACACACGATTTGCCACAAACGTTTTCCAATGAATTGGTTGTTTTCGTAACCAATCGAGCACGGCAGTGTTGTCACACCAAGCGAACAAAAGAAATTTTTCCATCTTCAATGAATTCACCACGTAGTTCATTAAACGTGTCAACAAAACACTTCCACACAATTCCAATTTGGGTGTTGAGATTCGCTTGATTGGGGCTACCCTAGTTTTAGCAATAACAATGTTCGTCTTGTGGCTTCCAGCATCTTGCTTTGTTTTTGAATAAACAACCGCTGAATATGCGTTATCGGAAGCGTCCGAAAATCCATGCAATTCCAAACACTTTGTTGAAAATGAACCCAACCAACGTGGGACGGTAATTTCGTTGAGATCCAATAAATTCTTATAAAAATGAATCCATTCGTTTTTGATATTTTCGGTTACCATTTGATCCCAATCGCCAAATATTTTGTAAAAGTATTTTTGCTTGCACTACAGTGGGAGCTAACAACCCAAGTGGATCATATAAACTGGCTATGACTGACATTATCGATCGTTTTGTAACAGGAACTTTGTCAAGTTTAACTTCTACTTTGTAACAAAACACATCCACACCTGGATGCCATCTCAAGCCTTGCAAGATTCTTGAAACGGAATGTCCCAAATATTTTCCAATGCCTTGACACTGTTGTCAATCGATTGCAGAACTAGTTTGTTGTTAGAAATCCATTTTCTTAATGGAAACTTTCCTTTCTCTAGAACCTTTTGAAGTTCCGAAACTAATTTTACGACATCTTCGGCTGTGTCACCACCCGTCAGCAGATCATCCATGAAAAATTCATTGAAAATTACAGATTTTGTTCTGCTAAATTCTTAACATTCGAGTTCAGCCAATTTTTGTAAACATTTGACTGCTATAAACGGAGCACATGATGTACCAAACACTACTGTTGACAGCTCAAATTCTTTGGTTGCATCCTGAGAACATTCTCTCCACAAAAACCTTTGATAACGCTGATCTTCCATAGCGACTAGAATTTGACGAAACATTTTCTCTATGTCAGCACACACAACCACAGTGTAACGTCGGAATCGGATGAGAATTTTCAGCAAATCTTCTTGTAAACGGGGACCAACCATAAGCTTATCATTTAGCGAAACACCGTTGGAAGTCTTGGCCGCAGCATCAAATACAATTCTCATTTTCGTCGTTGTTCTTGTTGGTTTTATTACTGCATGATGCGGTAAATAAAATCCGTTATTTTGACGCTCTACATTTACTGGTTTCGCGTGACCCATTGATATTAATTCTCTGATTTGATTAACATAATCAACTTTCAATTGTTGATCTTTCATCAATCGTCGTTCCAAATAATCAAAACGTTTCGACGCTGTCGTTCTCGTCTCTCCAAATAACACTTTTTCATCTCTGAACGGTAACTTAACAATGAAACGACCATCATCAGCTCGTGAAAATGTTTTCTCAAAATGTTCTTCGCAAATATTGTCTTCAAAAGACTTAGTGGAAATGTTTGGAATTTCTTCAATTTCCCAAAATCGTGTCAGCACTTCCGGTAACAATTGATCGGATCGAAGAAAAAATATCTTTGAGCTTTCAAGACGTTTCGTTGATACCACTGGACCAGATACTATCCAACCAAGATGAGTGCTCTGTGCTACCGGATAATCAATTGGCCCGGTCACTTGCTCTTCATTTTTCAACAACTTCAAGTAAAATTCAGCTCCAATCAAAATATCGACTTTTCCTGGCTCATTGAATTTGTAATCAGCCAATTTAAGTCCATTTAGATACGACCATTTAGAAATGTCAAATTCAGTGTTTGGTAAATCGGTTGAAATTTTCTTCATAACGACCGCGTTGAAGCTTATTTGAAAACTTTCATCCATAAACGATTTCAATGTAACCACTGCTCACATACCAGCATCCAATACCACTAACTGGAACTTCACATGAAAATCTCTTTAGCCCCAATTGTTGAACACATTCTTCAGTAACAACATTTCGTTGAGCGCCTCCATCCAAAAACGCACGAAGAATTACCCAATTTCCTGTCTTTGCGCGGACCTTCACCAACGCAGTTGACAACAAAACATTATTTTGAAACGTTGGTAACTTTGAAGTAACTAATGCGTGATTCTGTGAACTCAAATAATTTGTTCGTTGACCAGATGTGCTCGATGAAACTGTAACATTTGTCGAATTTGTTGTACCGGACGAATTTTGCTTTGGATTATGTAACAATTCATGATGGCGTTTGTTGCACTTTCCACATTTAGCGACTTTGCATAACCGGAAATTGTGATTGGGCTTCAAACATTTATAGCACAACCTATGTTTGTGAACTAACTCCAATCGACCATCCAAACTCGTCCCCAAAAATTGCTCACAGTTTGAACAATCATGTGAACCATTGCAGATTGAACAAACTTTCGATGATACAGAGCTCAAAACTTTAGAACTGGACGATAACGATATTTTCTTTCTATCATTTGTTTCTAATGAATTCGATGTCTTGGTATCGCCTTTCTTCGAATTCAATGGTTTCTCTGCATCCAAAGCATCACAGCGAATTTCCAATGATGTAACCAATTCTTGCCATGTTGGCACTTCTTTTGATGTTAAAGTCAATTCCCAGTAACGTCTGGTCTTTGAATCCAACCGGTCGACTGTGATATGAACCAATAACCAATCCCAATGTTCTGTAGGTGCACCCAAAGACGCCAACGATCTCAAACATTTTTGAGTTGTTCGCAATAACTTTCTCAACGCTTCAGCATTTTCACTCGTTAAAACTTCTTGTCCAAATAACGTTGTCAAATGAGCTTTCACTTGCAGACGCTTATTCTCGAATCGATTTTCTAAAGCTGCCCCCAAGCTGCTGTGAAATTCGTATCGTTTACATCATATTGCTTGACGATGTCTTCTGCTTCATTCTTCACATTTGGAACTAGATATTGCAGCTTTTCACCATCTGTCAACTTAGGCTGATTGGCAACCATTGACTTAAATAAATCCCGAAACGTGGACCAATTACTGAATGAGCCATCAAACACTGGAACGGACATTTTTGGCAACTTAACATTATGATTTTGAGGAACATTATTTGCATCATGAACATTGTTGTCCGTTTTTTCTTGATCTATTTGTTGCTTTTGGTGACTTAACAACGTTTTCAAATGAATTTTCGTCTTCAAATAAGAGTTCTCCGTTATCTCCATTTCTCTCAGATCTTCGTTAATCACTTCTTGCTTACATTTTTCTTCAACGCTTAACTGAACGGACTGAAATTTGATCCAATATTCTTCTAAGAGATCCAATGAAGACTCTATTGCTGACGTCGGTGACTGTTCATTCAAAGCTAACGATGTGGTTTCCATACGAAGCACTGAGCGTTGGTGCGACGCACGATGATTAATCAATTTATTAATTTTAACAATTCACTGCACACAGATATTGAATTTGATCAAATTGATGCACAACATAATTAACATCCAAAGGAGAACATAACCTCACTATCCAATTTGCTTCCACCAATTTTTTAATTCCATACAAAATAATCTCTCGAACGTGCTTCCAAAGGCATAAATTCAATTATTGTACGACGATGATTTTTCCTATGTCGATGATGTTCCAAATTTCGTTCGATGATTTTGAATTTCAATAGTTGAAACGGAAAATTTAATTTTCGGTGGTTTTCCAATTTTCAAAGTTTAACACACAGATTTCAATAAATCCGGCTCGTAGGACCATTAATGTTTGTGTCGGTGACTCCTTTTCGAATTTAAAGACGTTGAATTTTATTTTCTTTAAATTCATTTAATTGTAATTCCGACTAGCTTGCTTTACGTACAATACAAGTTCTTCTGTCCATAATTGTCAATTATACATAAAAAATATTCAGTCCCAGTCATTAAAATCCAATTTCGAACATCTTCCCGACCTTGAACATTCCCAGGGTTCAACAACCTAAGAATCTAACTCCTCCTCGTTTAATGGTAAAACACAAAGATTATTTACTGACCTTTCCACATCACCGTAATTCGTTTTCAGCTCGGCAACCATTTCACGAACGTCACTTCCAGGTTTGATTCGACCAGAAACTTTGACTGTTCTTAATTGAGCAACTCGAACATACTTGTCTCTACCAGGTTTAATCTTTACCACTCTTGCCATCAACCATTTCATGGGGGGTATCTCATCGTCCTTTATTGTGACTAAATGTCCATTTTTCAAATTTTCGATTGGTGTCTTCCACTTAGTCCGTTGCTGAAGCGTAAACAAATAATCTTTGTTCCACTTCGACCAAAATTCCTGAACTCGTCGTTGCATTAATTGATAACGATCCAAACGATTTAATTGGATGTGTTGAAGATTCGGTTCTGGTACTTGATGCAATTTCTCGTACATTGTTTGACTAAATTTCTTGCTCCAATTATCCAATATTGCCGACGCAACTCACTTAACATTAACGTAATGCCAGCATGAAAATTGACTAAATGAACTTCTCTGATAATCAACTTCGTAATCAGATCAGATTTCGGCATTATGATTTGGAACTTTTCATCATACTGTAGCAATGAGTTTGATAATCTGCCACCTACACGCATCAAACCATCCCCACCAATGAAAGGATTTAACGACAACAACTTATCCTTTCGTTCTAAATGGTTATGCTTTTTCAGTTGATCTAATGATGCAGAAAAATGTCGACGCTGAACAAGTTTTATGATTAGTTTCAGAGCTTCGTCCAGCTCTAAAACAGTCGGTACGCCAATATTTCGCTTATCGTTTCCACGTGCAATGTCAATAAACCTAATGACGTAAGCAACAATTGCTCGAATCGATCATCATTGACGACCATGGTGTAAGACAAAACGGATTTTTTTGCTTCATTTTCAGCTTCTGGATTAGTAGGCGGTACCAAATTTGGCCAACACGATTCATTCTGACTTAACCACCTTGGACCTTTCCACCACAATTCGCGCATTTTCAAAGCATATGCACTAATTCCACGGCTGGCACAATCAGCGGGGTTGTCGCCGGAGGGAACGTATCGCCAACTCATCGATGGGATTGTACTTTGTATCTGGGACACACGATTTGCCACAAACGTTTTCCAGTGAATTGGTTGTTTTCGTAACCAATCGAGCACGGCAGTGTTGTCACACCAAGCGAACAAAAGAAATTTTTCCATCTTCAATGAATTCACCACGTAGTTCATTAAACGTGTCAACAAAACACTTCCACACAATTCCAATTTGGGTGTTGAGATTCCCTTGATTGGGGCTACCCGAGTTTTAGCAATAACAATGTTCGTCTTGTA
>CM055406.1:87360881-87371806 GCA_029228625.1 Pseudolycoriella hygida
TAATTGTAATTCCGACTAGCTTGCTTTACGTACAATACAAGTTCTTCTGTCCATAATTGTCAATTATACATAAAAAATATTCAGTCCCAGTCATTAAAATCCAATTTCGAACATCTTCCCGACCTTGAACATTCCCAGGGTTCAACAACCTAAGAATCTAACTCCTCCTCGTTTAATGGTAAAACACAAAGATTATTTACTGACCTTTCCACATCACCGTAATTCGTTTTCAGCTCGGCAACCATTTCACGAACGTCGCTTCCAGGTTTGATTCGACCAGAAACTTTGACTGTTCTTAATTGAGCAACTCGAACATATTTGTCTCTGCCAGGTTTAATCTTTACCACTCTTGCCATCAACCATTTCATGGGGGGTATCTCATCGTCCTTTATTGTGACTAAATGTCCATTTTTCAAATTTTCGATTGGTGTCTTCCACTTAGTCCGTTGCTGAAGCGTAAACAAATAATCTTTGTTCCACTTCGACCAAAATTCCTGAACTCGTCGTTGCATTAATTGATAACGATCCAAACGATTTAATTGGATGTGTTGAAGATTCGGTTCTGGTACTGCTGACATTTGTTCGCCAATAAGAAAGTGACCCGGTGTCAAAACATTTAGATCGTTGACATCGTCACTTTGTGGAATAAGCGGTCTTGAGTTCAGAATGGCTTCTATTTGGCATAAAATTGTAGCCATTTCCTCAAACGTGAATGGCGTTGGACTCAATTTTCGATACAAATGATATTTGGCCGATTTCACTGCTGCTTCACACAATCCATTGAAATGTGGAGTGTATGGTGGAATAAAGTGCCAATCAGTGCCATCCTTTGCCAACGACTTCCGAATCAATTCACTTTCAATTTGACTTTGTAACATTTCTTGTAACCTTGCCAATTCATTTTTGCAACCAACAAAATTGCTTCCATTGTCGCTCCTTATTTCTCGTGGAACACCTCTTCGAGCAGAAAACCGTTTGTATGCTTCCAAAAATTTTTCAGTTGTCTGATCTGATACTATTTCCAAATGAATGCATTTCGTTGCTAAACAAACAAACACTGCAATATAGCCTTTTGTAGTACCGAACTTTCGAACATTGTTCGTTGGAACTTTAATTTTCATTGGCCCAGCATAATCAACCGCACATCGTAAAAATGGTCGTCCACTCGTGATACGGAACTTGGAAGATTTCCCATAATTTGTCCACTTGTCAAACCTCGAATTCGAACGCACTTGATGCAATTTCTCGTACATTGTTTGACTAAATTTCTTGCTCCAATTATCCAATATTGCCGACGCAACTCACTTAACATTAACGTAATGCCAGCATGAAAAATGACTAAATGAACTTCTCTGATAATCAACTTCGTAATCAGATCAGATTTCGGCATTATGATTTAGAACTTTTCATCATACTGTAGCAATGAGTTTGATAATCTGCCACCTACACGCATCAAACCATCCCCACCAATGAAAGGATTTAACGACAACAACTTATCCTTTCGTTCTAAATGGTTATGCTTTTTCAGTTGATCTAATGATGCAGAAAAATGTCGACGCTGAACAAGTTTTATGATTAGTTTCAGAGCTTCGTCCAGCTCTAAAACAGTCGGTACGCCAATATTTCGCTTATCGTTTCCACGTGCAATGTCAATAAACCTAATGACGTAAGCAACAATTGCTCGAATCGATCATCGATGGTGTAAGACAAAACGGATTTTTTTGCTTTATTTTCAGCTTCTGGATTAGTAGGCGGTACCAAATTTGGCCAACACGATTCATTCTGACTTAACCACCTTGGACCTTTCCACCACAATTCGTGCATTTTCAAAGCATATGCACTAATTCCACGGCTGGCACAATCAGCGGGGTTGTCGCCGGAGGGAACGTATCGCCAACTCATCGATGGGATTGTACTTTGTATCTGGGACACACGATTTGCCACAAACGTTTTCCAGTGAATTGGTTGTTTTCGTAACCAATCGAGCACGGCAGTGTTGTCACACCAAGCGAACAAAAGAAATTTTTCCATCTTCAATGAATTCACCACGTAGTTCATTAAACGTGTCAACAAAACACTTCCACACAATTCCAATTTGGGTGTTGAGATTCGCTTGATTGGGGCTACCCGAGTTTTAGCAATAACAATGTTCGTCTTGTAGCTTCCAGCATCTTGCTTTGTTCTTGAATAAACAACCGCTGAATATGCGTTATCGGAAGCGTCCGAAAATCCATGCAATTCCAAACACTTTGTTGAAAATGAACCCAACCAACGTGGGACGGTAATTTCGTTGAGATCCAATAAATTCTTATAAAAATGAATCCATTCGTTTTTGATATTTTCGGTTACCATTTGATCCCAATCGCCAAATATTTTGTAAAAGTATTTTTGCTTGCACTACAGTGGGAGCTAACAACCCAAGTGGATCATATAAACTGGCTATGACTGACATTATCGATCGTTTTGTAACAGGAACTTTGTCAAGTTTAACTTCTACTTTGTAACAAAACACATCCACACCTGGATGCCATCTCAAGCCTTGCAAGATTCTTGAAACGGAATGTCCCAAATATTTTCCAATGCCTTGACACTGTTGTCAATCGATTGCAGAACTAGTTTGTTGTTAGAAATCCATTTTCTTAATGGAAACTTTCCTTTCTCTAGAACCTTTTGAAGTTCCGAAACTAATTTTACGACATCTTCGGCTGTGTCACCACCCGTCAGCAGATCATCCATGAAAAATTCATTGAAAATTACAGATTTTGTTCTGCTAAATTCTTCACATTCGAGTTCAGCCAATTTTTGTAAATATTTGACTGCTATAAACGGAGCACATGATGTACCAAACACTACTGTTGACAGCTCAAATTCTTTGGTTGCATCCTGAGAACATTCTCTCCACAAAAACCTTTGATAACGCTGATCTTCCATAGCGACTAGAATTTGACGAAACATTTTCTCTATGTCAGCACACACAACCACAGTGTAACGTCGGAATCGGATGAGAATTTTCAGCAAATCTTCTTGTAAACGGGGACCAACCATAAGCTTATCATTTAGCGAAACACCGTTGGAAGTCTTGGCCGCAGCATCAAATACAATTCTCATTTTCGTCGTTGTTCTTGTTGGTTTTACTACTGCATGATGCGGTAAATAAAATCCGTTATTTTGACGCTCTACATTTACTGGTTTCGCGTGACCCATTGATATTAATTCTCTGATTTGATTAACATAATCAACTTTCAATTGTTGATCTTTCATAAATCGTCGTTCCAAATAATCAAAACGTTTCGACGCTGTCGTTCTCGTCTCTCCAAATAACACTTTTTCATCTCTGAACGGTAACTTAACAATGAAACGACCATCATCAGCTCGTGAAAATGTTTTCTCAAAATGTTCTTCGCAAATATTGTCTTCAAAAGACTTAGTGGAAATGTTTGGAATTTCTTCAATTTCCCAAAATCGTGTCAGCACTTCCGGTAACAATTGATCGGATCGAAGAAAAAATATCTTTGAGCTTTCAAGACGTTTCGTTGATACCACTGGACCAGATACTATCCAACCAAGATGAGTGCTCTGTGCTACCGGATAATCAATTGGCCCGGTCACTTGCTCTTCATTTTTCAACAACTTCAAGTAAAATTCAGCTCCAATCAAAATATCGACTTTTCCTGGCTCATTGAATTTGTAATCAGCCAATTTAAGTCCATTTAGATACGACCATTTAGAAATGTCAAATTCAGTGTTTGGTAAATCGGTTGAAATTTTCTTCATAACGACCGCGTTGAAGCTTATTTGAAAACTTTAATCCATACACGATTTCAATGTAACCACTGCTCACATACCAGCATCCAATACCACTAACTGGAACTTCACATGAAAATCTCTTTAGCCCCAATTGTTGAACACATTCTTCAGTAACAACATTTCGTTGAGCGCCTCCATCCAAAAACGCACGAAGAATTACCCAATTTCCTGTCTTTGCGCGGACCTTCACCAACGCAGTTGACAACAAAACATTATTTTGAAACGTTGGTAACTTTGAAGTAACTAATGCGTGATTCTGTGAACTCAAATAATTTGTTCGTTGACCAGATGTGCTCGATGAAACTGTAACATTTGTCGAATTTGTTGTACCGGACGAATTTTGCTTTGGATTATGTAACAATTCATGATGGCGTTTGTTGCACTTTCCACATTTAGCGACTTTGCATAACCGGAAATTGTGATTGGGCTTCAAACATTTATAGCACAACCTATGTTTGTGAACTAACTCCAATCGACCATCCAAACTCGTCCCCAAAAATTGCTCACAGTTTGAACAATCATGTGAACCATTGCAGATTGAACAAACTTTCGATGATACAGAGCTCAAAACTTTAGAACTGGACGATAACGATATTTTCTTTCTATCATTTGTTTCTAATGAATTCGATGTCTTGGTATCGCCTTTCTCCGAATTCAATGGTTTCTCTGCATCCAAAGCATCACAGCGAATTTCCAATGATGTAACCAATTCTTGCCATGTTGGCACTTCTTTTGATGTTAAAGTCAATTCCCAGTAACGTCTGGTCTTTGAATCCAACCGGTCGACTGTGATATGAACCAATAACCAATCCCAATGTTCTGTAGGTGCACCCAAAGACGCCAACGATCTCAAACATTTTTGAGTTGTTCGCAATAACTTTCTCAACGCTTCAGCATTTTCACTCGTTAAAACTTCTTGTCCAAATAACGTTGTCAAATGAGCTTTCACTTGCAGACGCTTATTCTCGAATCGATTTTCTAAAGCTGCCCAAGCTGCTGTGAAATTCGTATCGTTTACATCATATTGCTTGACGATGTCTTCTGCTTCATTCTTCACATTTGGAACTAGATATTGCAGCTTTTCACCATCTGTCAACTTAGGCTGATTGGCAACCATTGACTTAAATAAATCCCGAAACGTGGACCAATTACTGAATGAGCCATCAAACACTGGAACGGACATTTTTGGCAACTTAACATTGTGATTTTGAGGAACATTATTTGCATCATGAACATTGTTGTCCGTTTTTTCTTGATCTATTTGTTGCTTTTGGTGACTTAACAACGTTTTCAAATGAATTTTCGTCTTCAAATAAGAGTTCTCCGTTATCTCCATTTCTCTCAGCTCTTCGTTAATCACTTCTTGCTTACATTTTTCTTCAACGCTTAACTGAACGGACTGAAATTTGATCCAATATTCTTCTAAGAGATCCAATGAAGACTCTATTGCTGACGTCGGTGACTGTTCATTCAAAGCTAACGATGTGGTTTCCATACGAAGCACTGAGCGTTGGTGCGACGCACGATGATTAATCAATTTATTAATTTTAACAATTCACTGCACACAGATATTGAATTTGATCAAATTGATGCACAACATAATTAACATCCAAAGGAGAACATAACCTCACTATCCAATTTGCTTCCACCAATTTTTTAATTCCATACAAAATAATCTCTCGAACGTGCTTCCAAAGGCATAAATTCAATTAATGTACGACGATGATTTTTCCTATGTCGATGATGTTCCAAATTTCGTTCGATGATTTTGAATTTCAATAGTTGAAACGGAAAATTTAATTTTCGGTGGTTTTCCAATTTTCAAAGTTTAACACACAGATTTCAATAAATCCGGCTCGTAGGACCATTAATGTTTGTGTCGGTGACTCCTTTTCGAATTTAAAGACGTTGAATTTTATTTTCTTTAAATTCATTTAATTGTAATTCCGACTAGCTTGCTTTACGTACAATACAAGTTCTTCTGTCCATAATTGTCAATTATACATAAAAAATATTCAGTCCCAGTCATTAAAATCCAATTTCGAACATCTTCCCGACCTTGAACATTCCCAGGGTTCAACAACCTAAGAATCTAACTCCTCCTCGTTTAATGGTAAAACACAAAGATTATTTACTGACCTTTCCACATCACCGTAATTCGTTTTCAGCTCTGCAACCATTTCACGAACGTCGCTTCCAGGTTTGATTCGACCAGAAACTTTGACTGTTCTTAATTGAGCAACTCGAACATATTTGTCTCTGCCAGGTTTAATCTTTACCACTCTTGCCATCAACCATTTCATGGGGGGTATCTCATCGTCCTTTATTGTGACTAAATGTCCATTTTTCAAATTTTCGATTGGTGTCTTCCACTTAGTCCGTTGCTGAAGCGTAAACAAATAATCTTTGTTCCACTTCGACCAAAATTCCTGAACTCGTCGTTGCATTAATTGATAACGATCCAAACGATTTAATTGGATGTGTTGAAGATTCGGTTCTGGTACTGCTGACATTTGTTCGCCAATAAGAAAGTGACCCGGTGTCAAAACATTTAGATCGTTGACATCGTCACTTTGTGAAATAAGCGGTCTTGAGTTCAGAATGGCTTCTATTTGACATAAAATTGTAGCCATTTCCTCAAACGTGAATGGCGTTGGACTCAATTTTCGATACAAATGATATTTGGCCGATTTCACTGCTGCTTCACACAATCCATTGAAATGTGGAGTGTATGGTGGAATAAAGTGCCAATCAGTGCCATCCTTTGCCAACGACTTCCGAATCAATTCACTTTCAATTTGACTTTGTAACATTTCTTGTAACCGTGCCAATTCATTTTTGCAACCAACAAAATTGCTTCCATTGTCGCTCCTTATTTCTCGTGGAACACCTCTTCGCGCAGAAAACCGTTTGTATGCTTCCAAAAATTTTTCAGTTGTCTGATCTGATACTATTTCCAAATGAATGCATTTCGTTGCTAAACAAACAAACACTGCAATATAGCCTTTTGTAGTACCGAACTTTCGAACATTGTTCGCTGGAACTTTAATTTTCATTGGCCCAGCATAATCAACCGCACATCGTAAAAATGGTCGTCCACTCGTGATACGGAACTTGGAAGATTTCCCATAATTTGTCCACTTGTCAAACCTCGAATTCGAACGCACTTGATGCAATTTCTCGTACATTGTTTGACTAAATTTCTTGCTCCAATTATCCAATATTGCCGACGCAACTCACTTAACATTAACGTAATGCCAGCATGAAAATTGACTAAATGAACTTCTCTGATAATCAACTTCGTAATCAGATCAGATTTCGGCATTATGATTTGGAACTTTTCATCATACTGTAGCAATGAGTTTGATAATCTGCCACCTACACGCATCAAACCATCCCCACCAATGAAAGGATTTAACGACAACAACTTATCCTTTCGTTCTAAATGGTTATGCTTTTTCAGTTGATCTAATGATGCAGAAAAATGTCGACGCTGAACAAGTTTTATGATTAGTTTCAGAGCTTCGTCCAGCTCTAAAACAGTCGGTACGCCAATATTTCGCTTATCGTTTCCACGTGCAATGTCAATAAACCTAATGACGTAAGCAACAATTGCTCGAATCGATCATCATTGACGACCATGGTGTAAGACAAAACGGATTTTTTTGCTTCATTTTCAGCTTCTGAATTAGTAGGCGGTACCAAATTTGGCCAACATGATTCATTATGACTTAACCACCTTGGACCTTTCCACCACAATTCGTGCATTTTCAAAGCATGTGCACTCATTTCACGGCTGGCACAATCAGCGGGGTTGTCGCCGGAGGGAACGTATCGCCAACTCATCGATGGGATTGTACTTTGTATCTGGGACACACGATTTGCCACAAACGTTTTCCAGTGAATTGGTTGTTTTCGTAACCAATCGAGCACGGCAGTGTTGTCACACCAAGCGAACAAAAGAACTTTTTCCATCTTCAATGAATTCACCACGTAGTTCATTAAACGTGTCAACAAAACACTTCCACACAATTCCAATTTGGGTGTTGAGATTCGCTTGATTGGGGCTACCCGAGTTTTAGCAATAACAATGTTCGTCTTGTAACTTCCAGCATCTTGCTTTGTTCTTGAATAAACAACCGCTGAATATGCGTTATCGGAAGCGTCCGAAAATCCATGCAATTCCAAACACTTTGTTGAAAATGAACCCAACCAACGTGGGACAGTAATTTCGTTGAGATCCAATAAATTCTTATAAAAATGAATCCATTCGTTTTTGATATTTTCGGTTACCATTTGATCCCAATCGCCAAATATTTTGTAAAAGTATTTTTGCTTGCACAACAGTGGGAGCTAACAACCCAAGTGGATCATATAAACTGGCTATGACTGACATTATCAATCGTTTTGTAACAGGAACTTTGTCAAGTTTAACTTCTACTTTGTAACAAAACACATCCACACCTGGATGCCATCTCAAGCCTTGCAAGATTCTTGAAACGGAATGTCCCAAATATTTTCCAATGCCTTGACACTGTTGTCAATCGATTGCAGAACTAGTTTGTTGTTAGAAATCCATTTTCTTAATGGAAACTTTCCTTTCTCTAGAACCTTTTGAAGTTCCGAAACTAATTTTACGACATCTTCGGCTGTGTCACCACCGGTCAGCAGATCATCCATGAAAAATTCATTGAAAATTACAGATTTTGTTCTGCTAAACTCTTCACATTCGAGTTCAGCCAATTTTTGTAAATATTTGACTGCTATAAACGGAGCACATGATGTACCAAACACTACTGTTGACAGCTCAAATTCTTTGGTTGCATCCTGAGAACATTCTCTCCACAAAAACCTTTGATAACGCTGATCTTCCATAGCGACTAGAATTTGACGAAACATTTTCTCTATGTCAGCACACACAACCACAGTGTAACGTCGGAATCGGATGAGAATTTTCAGCAAATCTTCTTGTAAACGGGGACCAACCATAAGCTTATCATTTAGCGAAACACCGTTGGAAGTCTTGGCCGCAGCATCAAATACAATTCTCATTTTCGTCGTTGTTCTTGTTGGTTTTACTACTGCATGATGCGGTAAATAAAATCCGTTATTTTGACGCTCTACATTTACTGGTTTCGCGTGACCCATTGATATTAATTCTCTGATTTGATTAACATAATCAACTTTCAATTGTTGATCTTTCATAAATCGTCGTTCCAAATAATCAAAACGTTTCGACGCTGTCGTTCTCGTCTCTCCAAATAACACTTTTTCATCTCTGAACGGTAACTTAACAATGAAACGACCATCATCAGCTCGTGAAAATGTTTTCTCAAAATGTTCTTCGCAAATTTTGTCTTCAAAAGACTTAGTGGAAATGTTTGGAATTTCTTCAATTTCCCAAAATCGTGTCAGCACTTCCGGTAACAATTGATCGGATCGAAGAAAAAATATCTTTGAGCTTTCAAGACGTTTCGTTGATACCACTGGACCAGATACTATCCAACCAAGATGAGTGCTCTGTGCTACCGGATAATCAATTGGCCCGGTCACTTGCTCTTCATTTTTCAACAACTTCAAGTAAAATTCAGCTCCAATCAAAATATCGATACGATACGATACGACCATTTAGAAATGTCAAATTCAGTGTTTGGTAAATCGGTTGAAATTTTCTTCATAACGACCGCGTTGAAGCTTATTTGAAAACTTTCATCCATACACGATTTCAATGTAACCACTGCTCACATACCAGCATCCAATACCACTAACTGGAACTTCACATGAAAATCTCTTTAGCCCCAATTGTTGAACACATTCTTCAGTAACAACATTTCGTTGAGCGCCTCCATCCAAAAACGCACGAAGAATTACCCAATTTCCTGTCTTTGCGCGGACCTTCACCAACGCAGTTGACAACAAAACATTATTTTGAAACGTTGGTAAATTTGAAGTAACTAATGCGTGATTCTGTGAACTCAAATAATTTGTTCGTTGACCAGATGTGCTCGATGAAACTGTAACATTTGTCGAATTTGTTGTACCGGACGAATTTTGCTTTGGATTATGTAACAATTCATGATGGCGTTTGTTGCACTTTCCACATTTAGCGACTTTGCATAACCGGAAATTGTGATTGGGCTTCAAACATTTATAGCACAACCTATGTTTGTGAACTAACTCCAATCGACCATCCAAACTCGTCCCCAAAAATTGCTCACAGTTTGAACAATCATGTGAACCATTGCAGATTGAACAAACTTTCGATGATACAGAGCTCAAAACTTTAGAACTGGACGATAACGACATTTTCTTTCTATCATTTGTTTCTAATGAATTCGATGTCTTGGTATCGCCTTTCTTCGAATTCAATGGTTTCTCTGCATCCAAAGCATCACAGCGAATTTCCAATGATGTAACCAATTCTTGCCATGTTGGCACTTCTTTTGATGTTAAAGTCAATTCCCAGTAACGTCTGGTCTTTGAATCCAACCGGTCGACTGTGATATGAACCAATAACCAATCCCAATGTTCTGTAGGTGCACCCAAAGACGCCAACGATCTCAAACATTTTTGAGTTGTTCGCAATAACTTTCTCAACGCTTCAGCATTTTCACTCGTTAAAACTTCTTGTCCAAATAACGTTGTCAAATGAACTTTCACTTGCAGACGCTTATTCTCGATTTTCTAAAGCTGCCCAAGCTGCTGTGAAATTCGTATCGTTAACATCATATTGCTTGACGATGTCTTCTGCTTCATTCTTCACATTTGGAACTAGATATTGCAGCTTTTCACCATCTGTCAACTTAGGCTGATTGGCAACCATTGACTTAAATAAATCCCGAAACGTGGACCAATTACTGAATGAGCCATCAAACACTGGAACGGACATTTTTGGCAACTTAACATTGTGATTTTGAGGAACATTATTTGCATCATGAACATTGTTGTCCGTTTTTTCTTGATCTATTTGTTGCTTTTGGTGACTTAACAACGTTTTCAAATGAATTTTCGTCTTCAAATAAGAGTTCTCCGTTATCTCCATTTCTCTCAGCTCTTCGTTAATCTCTTCTTGCTTACATTTTTCTTCAACGCTTAACTGAACGGACTGAAATTTGATC
>CM055406.1:87379414-87393809 GCA_029228625.1 Pseudolycoriella hygida
AAACTGGGTTGCTAACGACGATGGATTTGACTTCTTACCGTTGATTGGAGACTCGACATCAATACAATCGAATATTGCAAGAAACCTCACATCAACTCTACTGGATTGTGGACTCTTCCAAATGACTGATATAAAAAACATTAGCGGCAACGTTCTCGACCTCGTATATACCAACATGCCTGAACTCACACTGGTAACTCCAGCCGATCTAAATCTCATCTCCGATGACCAGCAAGATAAAGCGCATGTACCACTCCATTGCATGATCGAATGCGAACCACAACTCTGCCCACCGTCTACCACGTCAGAGCAAATCTACTGCTTTAAGAAAGCTCCATTCGATTTGATACGTGAAGCAATTTCCAATGTGGACTACGACACATTGTTTGCCAACAAGGACATTGATGAAATGATTAATGCTTTCTATGAATCCTGTTATGAGATCTTCGACGCACACATCCAAAAAGCCTCGCTTCGTATTTCGAATCATCCAGTCTGGTACAACAACAAGGTCATCAACCTCAAAAACAAAAGAAATCGTGCATATCGTAAGCTTTTGAACCGCCGCAAAAATAATGGTGATGCTGCTGATGACTCAATATTCGTGGCAGCTAAAAATGAATTTGAATCATATCAGCATGAACTCTTCAATGGTTTTCTGAGAAATTTAGCCAAGAATTATAAGAAACAGCCTAAGAAATTTTGGAGCTACATTAACTCTAAGTACAAGAAAACGACTCTACCTGCAGCAATGTTTTTCGAAGGCGATCAGGCGACGAGCGACTTGGAAAAAGCAAATTTGTTTGCAAAATTCTTTGCTTCAGTCTACAAGAAACACGCGAATGAAGACTACGACGACATGTCGCTGCTATCGTTCATCAATAACAGAATAGACGATGGCTACCTGGATATCGAAATATCGCCGATCATAATAAGACAAATCCTCCTACACATGGATCTGAGCAAAGGAGTCAGTCCCGATAAAATGGCACCATTACTTCTTCGGGAATGTGCTGATCAACTGTGTCATCCACTTTCAATTATCTATTCAAAGTCGCTGTCTGACTTATGTTATCCAGAAGTTTGGAAACTTGGCTATCTAACCCCGATTCACAAATCCGGCAATAAATCAAACGTCACTAACTACAGAGGTGTCAACGTTTCACCGACTCAACACGGTTTTTTCCGGGAAGGAGGGTAGAATCAAACCTTCTCGAATTTTCTGTTTTGGCACATGATTCCTTTGAAAGCGGCAATCAAATGGACACATTCTACGCAGACATTCACAAAGCATTTGATGTAATAGCATACTTGTCTTTGCTGTTCAAGCTGGCAGATAATAAGTATCGTTTGAGCAACCGTTTGCTGCTATGGTTCCGATCAATGCTTCGCAATCGCAAGCAAGTGGTGAAAGTAAATTCAAGTATTTCTCATGTGATCGACGTACACTCCGGAGTTGGACAGGGCTCAATCTGTGGTCCAATATTTTTCCTGGTATTTTTTAATGACTCTGACGATGCCCTTCGAGTCACCAGAGGATTAAATTTCGCCGATGATAAAAAGATCGTTCACAACAAAATTTCTACCGAAGACGACACTCACCAGCTTCAGCAATCCATAAACAGCTTCTTCGAGTGGTGCGACAATAATGGACTTGAATTGAACGAGGATAAATGCAAAATAATGACTATCTCTCACAAGCTCTCTCCAATCTTGGCAGATTACCAAATGAATGGCAAACCGCTAAAAAGAGTTCATGAAGTCAAAGATCTTGGAGTGACTTACAAGGACAATTTCTCGTTCAATATTCAACGTGAGCTGGTTTCGAAAAAAGGACATTCGATGTTATCTTTCATCAAACGCCAATGTTACGGCCGGTTCAACGTAGATACAGCTAAGATGCTCCACAACTCAGTGGTTCGGTCCCATCTCGAATTCGCTAGCGCGGTTTGGTCTCCTTATCACGACAACTATGTTCAGACACTTGAGAGTGTTCAACGACAGTTTGTTTTATACGCCAATCATAACCGATATGTCGATCCAAACGATGGAAGTTATAGACTTCGTCCATATGTGGACAGATACATTGAACTAAATCTACAATCGCTAGTGAGACGACGAGCGAATGCAGCAGTATTCTTCATTCACGATTTACTAACCGGAAAAGTCAATTCGAAATTACTTCGCGACAGCATCAGCTTGTACGATGGATCCAGAGCACTACGCAACCCATCGTTAATTCGCTTTCCTTTGTTTAGGCACGAATACTCGACGTACTCTCCATTCAATCTCGCTTGTCGTTTGTTTAATTTGGTTGCTGCGCATATAGATCCAACATTACCTTCACGAGAATTTCGTCGGTTTACACTGGAACTCGATGATTCAGTGTTTGGTTCATTTGGTAATTGCTGATAGTTGTGTTTCCTGATATCATCGCTTCCTTCCACAATTTGATTTTAGTTTTCTATTACATTTATTTGACGACACCATGATGGATTTGGTTTTGTTCTTTCTTTGACGCTGCTTTCTACAAAGTTTTCTTACTTTTTTTTTAATTGCAATTTGACTTGAATTATCTTTTGATTCATCTATGTTCTATGACAAAGCTCTTTAAATCTTAAATTTTTTTTTTTTTTGAGTGATTTTTTTATTTGTATTTGCAATTTTTAGAGCGATTTCTATCTTTTATCATGTTTTTATCTTTCTTTTTTAGTTTTTGTTTTTCCTTTGTGATTTTTATTTTGGCCGTGACTATGTTAATTTACTTTAAGTATATTATTTGTAACGTTTTCATGGTTTTAATGAGGGTTATGACAGCAGTCATAACCACTCTTTTTCCATGTCGGCTTGAGAAAAGTAGACAATAAAATTATTATCATATCATATCATATATCAGAACCGCCAAGGATCTAATCCGCCTGACAAGTCCCATCCCACACTACTACGGAGAACACCACCCGGATGATGACAGGGAGTTGGAGGAATTTTTGATGGACTGCGAAACATGCACTTACGGCGTCCACCCTGATGAACCATCTGTATGGCAAGGCCTTTGATCTCACCTACGGCCATCCGAAGACTACCCGTCAACACTAGACGATGCCACCTCTATCGGCTATGAAGAACAACAGACGCCACGGTGTCGTCGTCTCCTCCACAACGTAGTATGCCCAGGAGTGGAACACTGCGAATTCGACATAATCTACGACAAGACGGAAGAAGTCGAACTAGCTATGCAAGTGACCAGTATGTGGACAGCGCTGAAGGTGAGCCCATGGCATTGGAGGAAGGCAATACTAACCCTCATCGGCCAAGTGGAGAACTATGACGATTGGGACGGTTGCCTACACCACAGATGTAACATGCTATGCCACAAGTTCCTCAACTTATGCACAACGGGAGCAATAGATCCACAATTCGACGAGGAGGAAGACTACATGGAAATAACAGTAGCTACGACACCACCAGCAGCGGAAAATGAGGAAAATGCAACAAGTGACGTCGCCATAACGGCGACTACAGAATCCCATGCAGAACCTCAGAAGGCCCCGGTCGTCGAAGTCGTCAAAGGGTTGAAGTCAGAGCTAATATTTAGGAAAAAATTGATCGTTGAAAATTCCAAGGATAGAAAGATTAGGGTTGTTAGGGCAACGGCAAATATTGGCAAGGGGAAAGATACAAATAGTCACAAAGATAATCAGACTAGATCAGTTGGATCAGGATTCGCCGTTAATTGGAAGTTATATTCGAAAATTAATAACAATAAAGGAATTGAATCGAACATATTAAGAATAGGTAACATTCGAAATACATACATCAGGAGAAATATAGATAAAAGGATATTATTAGTCCATAGGGATGTCGTAAGGATAATAAAACTAGCGAAGGATGGCAAGGAGTCCTCTAATGGGCATGAAAGGTTCCCACTAGGGGCGAAAGACAGGTTTGACAGGGCGGGGGTACCGGACACCCCCGAATTATACAATCGTACGGGCCTCCCATGGTATGTACGACGGATCAGGGTAAGATTCAAGACATAGTGACACCATGGCCGGAGACTTCAACTAAGACGATTTCTGCTATCACGCCCGGATAAACGAGTTTCAATGAGTGGAACAACACTGGAGAGGCAAGTTACAAAATTCTCCCTCCCCTAAAAGGAAAAAGGAAGTTAGCGAACGAAGGTCTTGATAAATTGTGTCTTTAACTGGCACTCGTGTGTCATGAAACGACTCACACAATCCAGGGCCAAGATATGAATTGAAAATAAAGGTAGAAATTCAATCTCCTGTTTTGGACTAGCACGGACATTAATACTTAAAATTATAGTCGAAGGTCGAGATTCAAGGTTGACGGTTCTTATGGAAGTTGTAATAAGGTATTGATTGAAGTTAGGATGAAAATCAGGATTTTAAGTTGAGTTAAACATGATGACATATAATTATTGAGACAGTTGAGGGTTGAAGTTGAGTCGATCAAGGAGATATGGAGGTTATATACAGAGACTTTTTTTTAAAACTGCTCAGTTTTCAGCGAAACAACTCAAACAAGTCAAGCTAGACATTCTGTAATTTAGATTTACCGACTGGTTCTGTTCTTTTACGCGCGCTTTATAAAATTCAAATACGTTCATTTACTTCGACATACCCGTAAGCTTACTATGTCGATTAGATGAATTTTCAAGTGAATTTTTGTATTCTTCTAAATTAATGAAATTAACAATAAAATGATTGAAAAGAGCTAAATGTGCAAATACTGGGAGTTGCGGGAAATCGACAAATTTTACATAAAAGTCAAATTTGTTAAAATTGTAACGAATTTATTGCAATATATTCAATTCAAAACAACTTGATTTCACATTGAAGATTTTCAAATTTAAATGTCGAATAATTAACGGCATGAAACACTAATAGATGCTTTTGCAAGTTATTTGGAAATCTATGCCTTAAAATAGCAATTTCTTTAATGCATCCATTAAGTGTTTCATGCCGAGAAAGTATCATCTTTCCAAACGAATTCGACGGTTGTTTGAAATATTTTACTCCATACCACGTCTCCTACAACAATAAAAATTCCATCTCATACCTAAATCCGGCGGCCTTGAACTTATGACTAAACTACTCTTTGTTATAATTTCTGAGGAAGAACATGCATCAAAGTATATGTTTAGGTTATGAGCCTTGCGGTTTGTTTTTTATGATTTGCCACAATTTCAGGCACACGTACGGATATATCCCATAAAAAGCTTAGTATCTATGAAGGCCCTTCAGGTTGGGATTCGATAGATTTTGGTTTGCGTATTCCAATGCCATTGCTCAAAAAGTATATCAAGTATATCAAAATAAAAATTCAGCACCTTAAAGCATTTCCAACTGTAAGGTAACGACTGAATTTCCCTGAAAGAATAGTCGCAATAAAACGAAATGTTTGTTTTACAGTTTTTTGCTAAACAACAAATTATTGCCAGCTGAAAAAAGAAAACTTATCGCCAACCGATTACATAACTCTTCATATTTGTTTCATTTTTGCTCACATTTGAATCACATTTGATCACATCTATGAAACAAATGCGTTTTACAGCTCCGAAGGAAGGCTGGAACAACTTTAGACATTAAGCAAAACGGATAATAGAAATTAATTTAGCATATATTCTTCGAATGTATACCATTTGAAGATTTAGTTGTTATTATGGAAACTATATTGTTTGCTCTAGAATATAATGAATGGGTTGATATGTTGAAGAGAAAATTTGGGTGACAATTTTCGATAATGTAACATAGAATCTTAGGGCACTGGGATCGACCATAAGATCTGTATCTTTAATGTATTTGATAAAATTGACGATTTTTTTCATTTTTTCATTTTCTTTGTTGATTTTTTGTCAAAAATTGATTCCTTATTTTCGCCTTGTACTTTTCGGTAGTACTTTTTATACATTTTGTGATGAAAATTGTAAGACAATTGTTCGCAAAATCATATTTTTTCATATTTCAAAGGAAGTTGCCAGAAAAGTTTGCATTTAAATTGTTTAAAACAAATTTAATTTTTTTTCAGTAAATAAAAATAATTTTATTTGTGAAAAACGACACACTCATCAACAGATTTTTTCACATAGTCAGTGATCTGTGAGGAAAATTCGACGAGTAAAATTTGCGACCCATCTGCTCGCGATTCTCCCCAACGTTTCCACGAATCCTCTGATGTCTGGACTTCCAGCGGGAGTTCGACCTTCATCGTTGATTCGGGACGAGCGTTGACACGCTTTCTGGCCTTTTTTAACCCAGCCTTGAAGGACAATACCATTGGATGGTATATTTGAAAACCATTCTCCTGCAATTGGCGTTTGAATAAGTCATTTGCGTTGAACATTGTCTCAACAAGACCTCTTTCGTGCAGCTCAACTTTGATGTTTGTAGCTCCACCCGGGAGTAAAGCGACCAGTAAAACTTTGTTGATTTCTGTTTCGGGGTCTTTAAATTGTTCACAAATGACTGGATAATTTTGCTGCATAAGTTTGGTGTCATAACCTCTCGGAGCATTGTCGTCAACCTTCCGACCATTAACCTCACTTACGACTTTCGTTGGTTCGGCGCATTTGGAGTTTCCTTCCTCAACATCTGATTCGTTACAGCTATCGCTGTCACCGTTCTCTATAAAAAATAAAACAAAAAATATGAAAAATAAACCAAAAAATCTACACGTGTTCTACTTACAATACATTCCGCTGCTGCGTTTGATCAACGCTAAATGATTTCGAATTACATTCGTAGAAAATTCTCCGAAAACTGTTGGGTGTTCCGATTTCAATGATGCTGGTTTCGTTGATTTATTTATTTTTCCTTTTTTGACGAGTTTTAGAAGAAATTTATCTTCCACTGTTTTATTTTTCCCATGATGTCCCCGAGTAACTGCGCAATTTTTAGCTCGTACGAAATGATTGAAGTAGTAAAACGAATGAATTTTGATGAACGTGACCTACGTTATCGAAATTTCGAGTTATAGTTTCGTTCATAGATGGCACAGTTTCAATTTTTATGGTTGGTTTGGTACAGACAATAACGTAGTATTTCTTTTTAAAAACATAGAAGGGACCCGTACGTATCAGAATAGATGCGGCAAACAGAGTTGATGTTACGAAAAGACTGCAACGTATTTAAGTAAATATTGCGTTCACATTAGACTATCTTGGAAATTGCCCGTAGGGCAATTTTGAAAAACCCGTACGAAGTAACGGTGTAAAAAAATTCTCCAAATAGAGAAAAATGTTCTCCTCAATTTTGTCTACAACATAGCAAAAAACTATTTTTTGGGCTAGGGCCGACCTTAGGACTGACCTAGGGCCTTAAATAGAGGCCTCGGATACATACTTCTATAGACAAAAATGTTTCCCTCAATTTGCTCTGCAACATAGCAAAAAGACTTTTTTATGTTAGGGCCGACCTTAGGACCGTGCCAGTGGTAAGCTGTGCGACAAACCCTTGAGCCCTAAGCACAGGCAAAAATTCTTCTATAAATTGTCAGCCGTGCCGAGATCTTTCAAACAAAAAAAAGTTATTGAAAATCTCGATTGATTTACTCGAGTTATGTACAAAAAGCACGTAGGGCCCTAACGAAGACACTTTTTTAGTGCCCTAGCTAAGTCCAAAGACTCAAATCGAAAAATTTTTCTTCCACAAATTGTCGGTCATGCACAGATCTTTCAAACAAAAAAAAAATTTTGAAAATCGGTAAAGATTTACTCGAGTTATGTACAAAAAACACATAGAGCCCTAGCAGAGACTCGTTTTTAGTGCCCTAGCTAAGTCCAAAGACTCAAATGCAAAAAAGTTTCTTCCATAAATTGTCGGTCATGCCCAGATCTTTAAAACAAAAAAAAAAATTATGAAAATCAGAAAGATTTACTCGAGTTATGTGCAAAAGACCAAAAACCCTTAAACGGCCCTAGCTCGGCGGCCCTTGGGCGGCAGTGCCTAGATCAATACCATAAAATATTTTTCGACTACCTTTCAGGAAAAAAAAAGTTTTTGAAAATCGGTCAAGATTTACTCAAGTTATCGTGTTGACGGACAGACCGACAGACCGACAGACGGACATTGTTTTTTTCGCTGATTTGTCATCTGGAGGCAACAAAAAAAGTTTCCCCCTTACTCCCGGGTTCGAATTCGCAATGTAACAAACGTGGTAGTAAACGTATCAGACCTACGTACTTCGTACGGGTCTAAAAATTAATTTTAATAGAGTGATCTCGTTATAGATGTTGTGATTGTTGTATTGCTGTTTCAGGGTGCAAATATATTATAGTTCTATTGCTGGATTGTTTGAAACAATTTGATTTTTCAATGGTTAAGATTTTTTATTCGCCAATATTTCGGGAGCTATGTCCCATCATCAGGGCTATAATAAAAAAAGAGTTGTTATTACTCTTTCTAATTGTTGTTAGACATGAGTCTTTAAACTTAACGCTTGAAAAATCTTATAGCATAAGGCTTTAAATTGTTGTTGAAGATATTTACCAAAATTCTCGTTATAGTTTTTGGTATTCAATTTTGAATTTTCTATTACCGATGTACGCAATATTCATTACAATGTTGCTAGAAACTTGTGTGAATCAATTCGTTTAAATTATTATTTTGCATATTCGCAAATGGCATTTAAAATAGTCAATTAGAAAGTAAGGGACAATGTCTGGACGTAATGATCTTTATATTATTTGAAAATGAAAATAGTGGGTTACGTGCACATCGTAAACAATAGATTTATATTTTGTCAATTAAGCAAAAATTGAAAAGATCTAATAATTCGTTTTAATCATGTCATTCTATTTCTCGAAACTTACATGGATTATGAGAATACTCCTCTCCGGTCTTTGTCGTATCAGAAAATTGTTTCTACTTTGTTATTCAAATATTTAATGGTGTATTTGAAAACCGTGTTAGAAATGCGAAAAGTTATATTTTTAAATTTCTCATTGTAAACAATCTGACATTTTGCGGCAAATATGTGAACACATTTTTTTTCGAATTTGCACACATTTTTTAAAATTCTCTATTCAAATGTGTGTGAATAAGAAATTATAATTGCATATTTAGCCAATTTAATTTATATTTCCAATATATTTACCCACATATGAGTAGACGACAATTAAATGTACCGAATGGATAGTATTTGTAAAACAAATAAACGTGAAAATGCTTCGATTTCGCTTTGTGAAAATTGACAAATTTGCATTTTTCGGGCGAATTTGCAAGATGTGAAATGCACATTTCCATATTGCGGAAGTACTTATTACTATTTCCAATGCACATTTGAGTACATTTGTGTCTATACTTTATAGATGTGAACGTAAATTTGAAAAAAAAATAGTGAAAGTTGTCATTTTGACCTTTTAAAATCATAAAAACAAATGTACGCAAATGTGTAAAATTACATGTGAAAAAATGTTTTCCAAAAAATGTCGAGCAGGGTTTACACAGAAATAGTTTTGGTAGGAAGTGGTTACATTTCAAAAACCAATGTATCTTTTTCAATTTGTTTTTCGTTCAATAAATAATTAATGTTAATAAATGTCTTTAAGGAAAAATCAAATTTTGCAAAGGATTACACTTGAACAATTTTGATACTATGGAGATAAAACGAAATCATCACAGATAATTCCAACATAAGATATAAATTTAAGGAATTCTGTAATATTTGATACTAAAAGTCGCTTTAAAATTTTTCTTGCATTATTTATTCTGTTGGTGAAGGAAGTAAACTTTGTCAGAATCTCCCAAATTTCGAAAAATTCCAATGAACCCTGCAAAAAACTCAGGAATATGAGAGACTAGTTTAAATAGATCCTTATAATGCTTTTCCCCTAAAATATTCATTCGAACAAAAACATTGGGAAATAATCGACAAAACGTTTCACTGACTTTTCGATTATTATGTCGAAAATGTCAAACCTTCGTTAAATTCAACAAACACCTTTATTTGTAACCAAACAAAACGAAGGAAAACTTTTCCAATCGCCCTTCTTCCAATAAACACGAGGAATTTTTTTGTTATCACAGTGTTGCTTCACACAGTGTTATTTCTTTTCGTCAAGTCATTTAATTGCACTGAAAATCGAAAATCAAAATGGACGAAATGCAGTTGACAAATACATTTTGGAAAGAGGGCCTACGTTACTGCAATCACAATATTGCTACTTCGAAATTAACTGGGTGTAGAAAATTCACAGCTTTTTATGGGGTATCGCCTGATTTGTGTAGTGTTTTATGTTTAACAGACAAGCCGCCTGGCTCTGAACCCAAGCACCTATTGTGGTGCATGATGTTTCTCTGGAATTATAACAAAGAACATGTAAATGCCGCAATTGTCGAAGCTGACGAAAAAACATTTCGGAATTGGGTCTGGCGATTCGTTGAGATGTTATCTAAACTTGATGTTGTAAGCGCTAATTTTTAATAAATAGTGCACATAAATATTTTCAATTGTTTTAAGGTTCAATGGGAAAATCGATTAAAAAACTCGAAAAGTCGAAACATGCACGTTTCACTTGACGGAACGGACTTTCGAATACGAGAGCCGACGTCTTTCAATAAGAAATGGTACAGCCATAAATTTAAAGCAGCTGGAATCCGATATGAAATCGGCATATCAATTGCTGGCGGAGAAATTGTTTGGGCCTCTGGAGGGCTTCCGTGCGGCGAATGGCCAGATCTAAAAATAGCTAAAGAAGTCTACGTACACGTAGCAAAAAACGAACTCACTTTAGCGGACAAAGGATACCGTCTTCGAAATGTTTTTAAATTGCCTTCAAATTCTAGAGAAAAGCGTATTCTCTCCAGACACGAAACTGTCAATGGCCGTTTAAAACAATTTAACATTTTGGGGACAAGATTCCGCAACAATCTTAAAAAACATCCTATGGTTTTTCATGCCGTGATTAACGTAGTACAGCTGTCAATAATGCACGGTGAAAACCTCTTCGAATTATAGAAGTCATTTTGAAAGATTGATTGCAAAGTGTTTTATTAAAAAATCGTATTGGACTATTTCTTCCAACCTTAATCACATTTGTTAAACTAATCTGAAAGTCAAAAACAAAATTTTGGAATTTATGTAATTAAAATGTTGTAGCCAGTAATGAAGCATACGCGTTTTGAGCTGGCAAGAATTTGAAAAACTTTTAAAAAATTAAAAATGCAAATAAATTGGCATAGACCTACGATAAAATATTTATACCTAACTTAAAACAATCAAATATTTTCTTTATTAATAATATTACAATTTTAAAAATCCGATTCGCTTGTTGATCCTTGTGTAACAGGTAAAAATAAAAACGAAAATTTACGGTTACAGTATAGTTCCCAGCAAACGGAAATTTAAAAATTTACAGAAAAGTATTTTTACTCCAATTATTTACTGCTAAATTATACAGGGATGACAAATGATCAGCTAGCGCAAATGAAGCGAACACTCACACTAACTTACACTATTCGAATTTTTTAATTGTTTACGTCTTCCGCAATTCCTGACTGGTGTGTTTCAAATGGTGGGTTTTCAAATGACAAATAAGTATTATCAATTAAGGACAAATTTATTTTGATAATAGTATCGAGAATGTATGTAGGTTTTCGAATATTCCTTGAACGGTTTTCGAAATCACCTGAACAGACTGAAAATGAGCTATGGGATGTTCTGTAAGCGTAAGTGGAGTTCCTATTGCATACATTTTCTAAAATTGACATTTTCAATTGATGAAGATAAGGACGCTGATAATACCAGCAAAGTTCAAAAAGATGAGGCTGTCGCTCTTACACCTGAAAGCGCACTAAGTCTACGCTGCGTTTTCAACATTTGCCACAATTGTAAGGTCTTGTGCGACATCCAGAAAATCAATTTTAAAAAGTTATCTTAGCGGTTTTGTTGCCTAGTGGATCACAAATCGTAAGAATGAAAGTTACCGATGATGGAATGGTTACCATGGTACGGCATGGAGTACTAGTTCAGGAGGCAGCTGTCAAATGATCACATTAATATTTTCTGTCCAAAAATATCATATTTTAAGAACTCACTTTTCTAAGTTGCGAGAAAGAGTAGATGCTGCTCCTGATTCAATAATCATTAATCTGCCCATAAAAGTTCAGACAGCAATTGAACAAAAAGGGGTGTTAAACGGGATGACGGCACTCACGTTGCATTTGCGGAGTTCGAAAGGTACATCAAAAAGTACAATAAGAAATTCCATGAGTTATTAATTAGTTTTTGATATATGCAACCAACTCACTGAAACACACTGAAAGAAATTCGCCGTTTTTGTCAAATTCGTCGATTTCCTGCAACTCCCTGAGAAATGTTTGAAAAATGAACAAGTTTGAAAAGTGAAAAATGTTTGAAACTAGCGAATTGGTCGAATTGATTGAAAAGTCAGAAAATTTCAAAATGTTGGGAAATGTGAGATTTGTTTGAAATGTGTGAAATGTTTGAAATTTGCGAGATTTGTGAAATGTTTGAAAAGTGAAAAATGTGGGAAATGCTTGAAGTTTGGGGAATGTTCGAAATGTAGGAAACGTCGTAAAATTTCAAAATGTTGCCAAATTGCAAAATGTGAGATTTGTTTAGAATGTGTGAAATGTTTGAAATTTACGAGATGTGTGAAATGTTTGAAAAGTGAAAAATGTGGGAAATGTTTGAAGTTTGGGGAATGTTCGAAATGTAGGAAACGTCGTAAAATTTCAAAATGTTGGCAAATTGCAAAATGTGGTAAATGTGAGATTTGTTTGTAATGTGTGAAATGGTTGAAAAGTGAAAAATGAGAGAAATGTTTGAAGTTTGGGGAATGTTCGAAATGTAGGAAACCTCGTAAAATTTCAAAATGTTGACAAATTGCAAAATGTGGTAAATGTGAGATTTGTTTGTAATGTGTGAAATGTTTGAAACAAGGTTTGAAATTTGCGAGGTGTGTGAAATGTTTGAATGGTGAAAATTGTAGGAAATGTTTGAAATTCGGGAAATGTTTGAAATGTAGTGAAAGTCGTAAAATTTCAAAATTTTCGATTTTCGTCAAATGTGGGAAATGTTTAGAAATCCTGAAATGAGGAAATTGTTTAAAAAGTGCTGAGGAAATTGTTTAAAAGTGCGAAATTTTTGAATTTTCTTAGGATTTTGAAAAGTTTTAAAATGACGAAATATTTGAAATGTATCAAATGTTTGAAAAGTGAGAAATGTGGTAAATGCAGGAAACATTGGAAGGCTTTAATATGTTCAAAAATTGTCCTGTGTCAGTAAAATGCGAAATATAGAAAATATGAGATATGTTTGAAAGTTACGAAATGTTTGAAATGTAGAAAATATTTAGAATTACCAAAATGTGGAGGTCAACGAACCTAGGTCGATTCTCGTGTTTTATAACATGTATGTATGTATATGTATGTTCTGCTCTGCATTTTGTCGCATACGTGTGACATTTTATCTTAACACGTATGAAACAAAATGCAGAGCCATTGAAACGCGCGTAAAATAATAGAACCAGTCGATAAATATAATCATGCTCGGAGCGGTAGCGGAGAGCGTGACGCAGTCCCCACACCCCCAAAAAAAACGTCCACAAACCCAAAAACCTCCATGCAGAACCCCCCCCTTACCTCCAAATTATTTTTAAAGAAAACAACGTCGCAGCAGCTTTCCAACAAGCCCCCACTCATCAAAATCGGTTGAAAATTGGCTGAGATGTGGAGGTTTGAAGATGGTACTTTTCCATACATCTTCCCAAAATCCATTGTTCTCATTATTATGACAACTTTTTTTCTGATCTGTCGGTTTCTATATATCTATCTTCTATCTATGTTCTATCTATCTATCTATCTATCATGCCCGCAGCGGTAGCGGAGGGCGTGACGCAGTCCCCACACCCAAAAAAAACGTCCACAAACCCAAAAAACTCCATACAAAAACCTTTGGGACAAGGAGCCATATATAGGCGAACTTTTGAGTTTTTTCCCCTCGCCCCCCTCCCCCTTCAAATTATTTAAAAAACTACGTCGCAGTAGCTTTCAAACAAGCCCTCACTCATCAAAATCGAGGTTTGAAAATGACACTTTTCTATGGAGAAATAATTTTTCTATTGTTCTCATCATTATGGAAATTTTTTTTCTGATCTGTCGGTTTCTATCTATGTTCTATGTTCTATTAATAATTTTCGATCTCGAGAACTAGACAGCCGATTTGCATCAAATTTTCAGGGAACGTCAGAATCGGTCCAAAATGAAAAATTTCATATGCCGCTTTTCCGGGAAAACTCTGGAAAAGTCGGAAAGTGTTGAAAAGTTGTCAATTTTCATGGTTTTTCACGTAGTGCTCGGAGTTTTCGAATTTTAGCTCCGGAGTGACAATACCTAGAGAGTTGGTT
>CM055406.1:87419355-87448681 GCA_029228625.1 Pseudolycoriella hygida
TGAAAGAAAATAAAACATAAGAAATATCCCATTACAATAGTTACATCACTACGAAGTACTCGACTCTGAGCCTAACAACTACAAACTTTAAGAAACTCACTTCTTCATCACCCATGGTTCAAATTCGTCCAATCCTTGATTAATTATTTATTTATATTTAGATTATATTTTTAGATCGTTTATAAATTTTTTTTTTTGCTTTGTTGATTCACAAACTGAAAAAACTTCACAACTTGAAAAATTATAGGAAGTCACGATATGACAATATGCAACACTATGTTACTCATGTTTTGAAAAAACAAAATTCTGATCATCCTTAGCGCTACCCTTCCTAGGAAATCCATTATTTTAACTTTTTTGTGTTTACATGTGTGTGTATGTTTTTGTGTGCGTGTGCTTGTGCGTGTGTATGTAATTTCTGTGAAAATTAATTTCTGAAAATTTATTTTTGAAAATTATTTTGAAAATTTATTTTTTGAAAATTTATGTTGTCATATTTCTGTTTGTGACTGTGAAACATTCTACTTGTAGATTTCATGTGTATTTTTGAAATTTTTGAAAAATTTTTTTAGTAATTATTTTTATAATGTGTTTGTGTATGTTAAACACTTTACTTGTACATTTTATGTGTATGTGTGGAATTTCTGTAAATTATTTTTATAATTTTGTAAATATGTGTGTGTGTGCGTGTTTGTTTGTGTGTGTGAATTTTTGTAGGCTCTTCGTGTGTGTGTGTGAACGTGTGTGTGTGCCTGTATTTTATTTATATTGTTATATTTGTATAAGTAAATTGTCGTTTGATTTGTTTTGTTGTGTGAAACTTTGTGTGTGTGAAAAATTTATACTTATGGGTTTTTTGTGTTTGTGTGTGAAAAAATTTTTATTTTTTAATTTTTGTAAATTAAATTGTCGATTTTTGTGTATGAAAAATTCTTTGTTTGTGTGTGTTCGTTTATTGTGTTTGTTTGTTTATTGTTTATGTGGGCATTTTTTATTTTTAGATTCTTTGTGTGTGTGTGTTACTTTTGTAGATTCTTCGTGTGTGTGTGAATTTTGTAGATTCTTCATGTGTGTGTGAATTCTTCATGTATGTGTAAATTTTTTGTAATTTGTAGGTTCTTCGTGAGTGTGCGAACGTGTGTTTTATGTCTATTATATGAGTGTGTGAACGTGTGTTCTATGTCTATTATACGAGAATGTTAGTGTTCATGTATGAATATTTTTTGTGTGTTTATGCCTGAAAATGTTTTTATATGTACGTATGTGTTAAACGCCTTGTAGAAAACTTCCGATTTTTGAGGAATTGAAAATTGCATGGAATAATGTGAAAAAATTTTTATATTTATGAAAAGTTCGTATGCGTTTCGGTGTGTATGAAATAATGTGAAAAATTCGTATGCGTTTTGTAAATCGTCTTTTTTGCATAGGGATCAATATCTCCGTTTCTTCACAACAGTATCTTCCTCCTTTTTTGGACATTCAGTTATTCGTTTGTTGTAAACGATACCATTCTTATACAAAAAACCATAATTATTCTGAATAGTTTTGAAAGGGATTCTATCCATTTGTGGTTTAGCTATTTTAGTTTCTTCCGTGAAAACTTCAGAAGGTTCAGCTGCATAAAATCCGGCCTTCATTGATTGTTTCGTGGACATTTGAGAAGGTTCAGCGGGAACTTGAGAAGGTTCAGCGGGAACTTGAGAAGGTTGAGCGATAACTTGAGAAGGTTCAGCTGCATTTGTAGAAACATTAGAAGGTTCAGCTGTATTCATAGAAACAATAGAAGGCTCAGCTGTAATTGTAGAAATATTGTAAGGCTCAGCTGTAATTGTAGGAACTTTGGAAGGTTCATCTACATTCGTTAAGACATGAGAAGGCTCATCTGCATTTGCATTTGTGGACACTTTTAAAGTCTCATCTGTATTCGCAGAAAGTTGAGGACGTTCGGTTGTATTCATAGTTTTCATAGTTTTTGTGGTTATCAAAGATGATGATGATACTGATGGTACAATGTTTAACATAGGATGTTCCGCAATATTTCCAAGATTCTCCATTGGCCCAATATCTGTGTGCTGTCCTGTATGCTGTCCTGTAGTAATTAGTCTTATAGACGGCTCATTTTCGGCATTTAATATATTACTGAAACCTTCAAACTGATTCGATGATAAGATATTCTGAATATGGATCTTCCAACATGTATTCACTGCGTTGTTCTTTGTCTTGATATTTGCTGCACAATCATATAACAAGTTCATTTCTTTATTGATCATAGATCCAAGATGTCCACATACGGAAGATAAAAAGGATTTTGCATTCTTCAAAGTAGCGCCATTGCATGACATTTTCGATTTCCGTCGTAATTCATCGAGTTCCTTGGCCAGTTCACCCGTCTTTCGAGTATATCGAATTCTTGCCGTTTTCATTTCTTCCACCATTCTATCATAAACCTCGTTCTGTACACTATTGCTCTCCGGGAAAATATATGGATCATATATAAACTCTTCGTAGAATCGCCCTGCTTTAAACTCAACTTTGAAAGATCCTGGAAAAATTCTATTCGTGATACATCTATCCAAAACAGTTCGGTATCCTCTAACTTTATAGAACAGCAAGGACGTATCATGAAGTTCAGCCAATATCTTCAGGGTTTGACCACTGTATAAAATCACCTATGCAGGAATAGATAAGCATTAAAGAAAACAGATATCCAAACATAAGTTTTATAATATTTGAACTATATTTCTCATTATCGATATTCCAAAAAAATATTAGTGAAATACAGAAGAATTATTAGTGAAATGCAGAAGAAAAAGCCAGTTTCACAGTCACAAACACAAATATGACAACATAAATTTTCAAAATAATTTTCAAAAATAAATTTTCAGAAATTAATTTTCACAGAAATTACATACACACGCACAAGCACACGCACACAAAAACATACACACACATGTAAACACAAAAAAGTTAAAATAATGGATTTCCTAGGAAGGGTAGCGCTAAGGATGATCAGAATTTTGTTTTTTCAAAACATGAGTAACATAGTGTTGCATATTGTCATATCGTGACTTCCTATAATTTTTCAAGTTGTGAAGTTTTTTCAGTTTGTGAATCAACAAAGCAAAAAAAAAAATTTATAAACGATCTAAAAATATAATCTAAATATAAATAAATAATTAATCAAGGATTGGACGAATTTGAACCATGGGTGATGAAGAAGTGAGTTTCTTAAAGTTTGTAGTTGTTAGGCTCAGAGTCGAGTACTTCGTAGTGATGTAACTATTGTAATGGGATATTTCTTATGTTTTATTTTCTTTCACCCATTTTATCCACGGATGACGATTTTTAAATATTTTTGTCCACGTTGTTCAAAAATGAAAAAATTTTTTGCTGTATTGTGAACGAGTATGAGGGAAGCAACTGAGGATAGGCAGTCCTATACTGCCTTATGACCACCTTCATACTCGGAGGTCGAAACAGCCTTTTGTCTCTATAAAATTCACTTAACGTGAAGACCATGGGAAAGGGAAGAGAAATAACTCTGTTTGTTTTGATTTAACTTTTTAATTTTTAATTTTATAAAGATGTTTGAGTTTAGTTTTTTTGTCTAAATAGACGGAAGTTAACAGATGTACTGATTATTACAGTAATATCGATAATGTAGCTTGAAGCTGCGGGAATTTAATGAAAAACTCGAAAAATTATGTCAACTCAAATTTAATTTTTTCAAATATTTGTCAATTATTGACATCAACAGCAAAATTTTCAATTAGAATATTGGAAAACTTAAACTTTAAACAATGGCTCCCCATTTTCAATGACGATTTGTGTTATATTCACAACTACATGAAACACCATTGGATGTTTCGACAACTTATTCCGAAATATTTGTTTTAGAATTGAAAATTGTCTCAACTTCTTGTTTACGGTTTCATGCCTTGACATGATTCGCTTATGAATGATTTTATTTTGGGGGTTTGGTAATATGAAAAAATTATTATCTTTATACCCCTTATCAGCAACTGTCTTTTCACCGTTACGAACTGATAGAACATACAGCTCCCTCGCTAATTTTAAATCAGGGAATAGTCCACATGGATACCCTCCAAACGCCCAGACGATATCTCCAGTTCGTATGTTAAGACCGATTTCATAACGTAAACCAGCGGCTTTAAATTTATGGCTGTACCATAAAGAGCTGAAAGGCTTCGGTTCTTCAATTTTAAAGTCCACACCGTCGAGTGAACAAAAGCTGGTCTGACCATTTACAGCTCCATTAAATCTTTGTTCCCAAATTATCTGTAAATACCATTGTATTGGAAATGGTTTTAAAAAGATCTTACCACGTTCATATTCGACAATAATTCAACAAATATCCAGATCCATTTTCTCATTAATTTTTCATCTGCTCCGGTAATAGAATGACGGTTTGTTCGGTTGCATACTGTTTCAGAAATAGCAGCGCCCACAGTAAGTGTCTTGGTTCTCCTCCTTGCGGTACTTGATCTCTCAATTTATCCCAAATAATTGAGCAAACTTCGGGAGTTACTCCGAAAAAAGACTTAAAGCGTCGCAAAGCAACAGCTTCACTTCGTGTCATAGAACTTTTCGTATACATGTTACCCAATTTAATAAACATCTTACTCGTTTCATCCATCTGCTATAACAAAATAATGTAAACTTTTATTCATATTTACTCTACGTCATTGCAGAATTGTGCTTGATTACAAGAAAAATGCCTTTGTAAAATTTAATGGCTGACTTTGCATAGAAACGTAGAACAAAAACACTAATCTATGCCGTGTTGTTTATCAATCAAAAGTTAAAAGTAATTATTAAATTGAAAATGTTCATATGAAAGCACGTAGCATTTTGTGTGAGATTTAAAACTTACCAAAATATCAACAATTAAAATTGGTTAATGGTTAAGATGTCACGCGGCCGGTCACAGGAAAAAAAATTATTCACTTCAAACAAAATAAATTGGCTTTTCAATAAGCAGTTTAATTGCAATCACCTCACAATTTTTTCTTCAATTGACACCTAGTAAATAACTGTAGATATCACTTTTTTATTCGAATTTTAAACGAATATGCGAACGTTAACCACGACGCGTTGATGAAGAATAAAATCTGCTACAAGTATTTACTCAACAAAATAAAGTATTAAAAAAACGCATTTGAAAGTCTATGCGTCAAAGTACGCACTCATAAATTCACAAAGAAATCGAAAATATATTCGACTATGTAACACTGTTTTTCAAATTTGAATTAAATAATATAACGACACTGAAATGACATGTTTTCTATTTTCATTGTTAGATAAAAACATCAATTTTCGAAATTTGTAGTTATCCTTTCTCAGAATTGACTGAAAATTTTAAAAAAATATTTGAAAACAGTGTTTGCCTGCAATAGTGCGGGGCGAATGCTGTTTTCAAATAATTTCTAAAAATTAAATTCAATTCATGAGGAGGTATATTTACTAAAAATTGAAAGTTGATATTATCCACTAATGAAAATAACAAAAGTATCTCATTAACATTTGCGTCAGAACATTTAATTTAAGTTTGAAAAACAAAGTAATTTTGCAGACGTCTTCGACGCAATTGATTTTCGTGAATCTTGTTTCGCTTAATTCAACGCTTTCTTATCGGTACTATCGGTATACATATACACACTCCACATATAATTTCACGTTCACTTTCGGTGGTACGTTCATTTTCAGTTGGATTTTCGAAAAAAAACTCACGTTGAACTACCGCCGAAGATTACCCTGAATTGAAGGAAAAATATGTAACATAATATTTATCAACAACTAAACCAGTAAGAAAATGTAACAAATACCACAAAGATAAAATTGTTTTACTTGAGCTGTATATGATTCATTTTCCTAAATATTAATAAAAATACTTAATTCCTCAATAAGAGTGATGAATGATGATGTTTTCAATTTAACCCCCATTTTCGAAAGTAATATCTAATTATATGGCAACACTTCTACCGAATGTTGCTAATTGTTTTTGGTTAGAAATATTGAGAAAAATCAAAGTAAGCGAGTAACTCAAAATCTATATTATTTACGCCATTCGTCAGATTGTGTTCATAGTGCGCAGTTAAATTTGTACAAATAAGGAACATAAATACTGTTTCACCGTCGATCAACAGTAAGTCGTACAATTCTATTAACAAATAAACATTTTTAATTAAACAGTTAACTTTATTTAACGGCGGAAGCGCGAAATTTAAGCCTTTGTTCAAAAATTTCAACTCATCTTGATGTGAATAAATGTGAAATGAAATGAAATGAAAATGTGAATAAAGAAAAGTATCTCAACTCGTGGGAGTCTTATTACATAGACAAACAAATTGAAATTTTTGAACAAAGGCTTAAATTTCGCACTTCCGCCGTTAAATAAAGTTCAAAACGATATTATAATGGAAGTGATTACAGATATGGATGCAAATAATGGTTTACATAAGCTGCCGAATGAACATAAAATTGTGGTAAAAAATGAAGTAAAAGATATCTTTGAATCCTGGAAGCCGAAAAACGTAACGTCAATTAAAAAGTCGCAATCGATTTTAAAGAGTCTGTCGGAGAAAAATTGTGTTTACTCGAAGGCGGACAAAAGCAATTCATTAATAATAATAAATAAAACTGAATATTCGGACCGTGTGAATCGTTTATTTTAAGAGGGTCCTTATATTGAAATTCACTGCCCGTTAGATGGTTGAAAAAGAACGACGTTTGCCATGTTGAATAAGTACAAAAAATTGCTCAGCAAAAGAGATATAGTCTACTCGTCCATAATCCATGTATTCCGAAGCTGTATGCGCTATACAAAGGACATAAACCAGAGTCTGACACGTCACCAAAAGTTCGACCGATTTCTGCAAATACAAACGTACCCAATGAGAAAGTAGCAAAGTGGTTGCTCAAACAGTTCCAAAAAATTCCGGCACCTTTTAGCTGTTCAGTGAAGAACGCCGTTGATTTCACAAAAAAACTAGAATTTGTGGAAATCGCAGAAGACGATGTAGTTTCCTTATACCCAAGTGTCCCTGTGAAAGAAGCCGAAAAGTTACTGGAGCAGTGGTTGACAAAAAACAACATTGAAAAGGAAACTAAAGAAATGTACATGGAACTATTGAAGCTAAACACACGCAACTGTTTTTTTCAATTCGAGAATAGATTCTATGACCAGACCGAAGGCTTAGCAATGGGAAATTCTTTAGCTCCGTTCGTTGCTTCAGATATTTTTCTCGGACATCTTGAAGAGATGATTTCGAAAGAAAAATGGTTTCCTAGAGTATGGTTGAGGTTCATCGATGACATTTTTGCGATTGTAAAAAAGGATAAAGCAGAAGCGATCCGGAAACATCTGAATGCATTGTACCCAAACCAGATAAAATTTACGATGGAAAAAGAAAAAGACGGATGTCTTGCCTTTTTGGATTTGTTGGTTATGTGGAAACATGACAAGAATTTACACTTCAAGATTTATCGTAAAGAAACTTGTACAGATCGCTTCATCACATCAGATTCGTACCATTGTTTTCAACAGAAGATAGCTTCTTTTAACTCAATGATTTACAGAATGTTGAATGTACCAATGTCTGAAGCTGATCGGAAAGAAGAAGAAGAAAAAATCTTTCACATCGCGATATTCGGTTACGATAAGTCGCTAATTGAAGATGTTATTCGTAAGCAAAAAAGATCGTTGTTTATCAAATCTAATACGACTTTAAGACGAATAAAAGAAAAACCAGTGGCGCATAGTGGGTAATCTCGTTCAAAATACTTTCAAAAATTGATAGCTTCAGTGGGAAGCATTGTAGACGACTAACTTATTCGGGAATATTGTTTAGAACTTACCAAAGATTATAAATAAACACTTCTGCACTATGTTGATATTTTTGGAACTCCCATAGACCTCGCCAAAGTCAAAGAATGTAGATTTATAGGGAATTTTCGATCCAAACCTTATCTGGTTTGTTTCCTTCAGTTTTTTTTAATCAAAAAGAAAAGAAAGGACATGGATGAGGCTAAAGAGCACTACTTCCCCCCATCCAGGATATTCTTTGACTTATCTGAAGAGTTCCAAGTGAACTTCTAAAGAATTCCAAAGATAAGGTCAACTTCCACCAAATTGTTTTAGATTGAGTGAAGAAGAGTTGCATTTCTTACACGAGGTAACAAGAGTTCCTTCAATCAGGAACTTCCTTGACTCCTACAAGGAGTTTCAAATGAATTTCTAGAAAATCTTACAGATCGAGTCAAGTTCCACCAAATTTTTTCAGCTTGAGCGAAGAAGAGCAGCATTTATTACACAAAAGAACAAGAGTTCCTTCAATCAGAAAGTTCGTTGACTCCAATAAGGAGTCCCAAATATATTTCTGGAGAATCTTGGGCATTAGGTCAACTTCCACTAAATTTTTTTAGCTTGATAGAAGAAGAGAAGCATTTTTTACACAAGAGAACAAGAGTTCCTTCAATCAGGAAGCTCCTTGATTCTTGTAAGGAGTTCAAAATTAATTTCCAAAGAATCTTAAAAATTAGGTCAAGTTCCACCAAAATTGTTTTAGCTTTTCTGACACGAAAGAACAAGAGATCCTTCAATCAGGAAGTTCCATGACTTTTGTTAAGAGTCCCATAAGCCGACCTAATTTTTAAGACTCTAGCTTCCGTCAAATTGTTTTAACATGAGTGAAGCAACATACGAATAACATTTAACACCATAACGTTAACATCAGTCATGAAGATCCTCCACTCATTTCAAGATACCCAACATGCTTCAAGTATATTTCAAAGATTTTGCTGAGGTCTTTCGGATTTTTTGCTTAGAAAATACCAATTTTTCAACGAAACACAACACATGTGTAATTTATTTCAATTTTTGAATTCAGTTCACAACTTTGCATAAAATAATTTAGGATAATTTAAAATAATTTAGTAAAATTAAAATTAATTTAGGAAAATTTAAAATGAAAAATTATTTACAATTTTTTTTTCTAGAATTACAATTTACAATTAATTAAAAGAAGAAAAGTTGAAATATTTCAAAATTACAATTAAAATGAAAATTAAATTTTAATCACTACTGCTTTCCCAACAAAATCAAAAAGTCCGCCGGAAGATAAGCGCTTTCGGTTTTGCATCTATCTGCCAAATATATCATTGAAATCATTGGGTCCGATAAATCCACGGATCTGTTGAACACGTCCGTCAACCTGTTGGATCGACTGTTTTGGCGTGCATGAGCAATGCTATTTTTTTTTCAGGTACTTGTGCATTGACTCCGATGACTCTTCACAAAAATAGGCTAAGCTCAGCGGAAATTTTCTTGAGATCGCCACACCATGGCAAGGCATTTTGTGCACAGTGGGATTTAACTTTCCCCATGCGTACAACTTATAGAATAGTCTATAAGTTTTTGTGCAGTATATATGAAGACGATCCATATCCAGATCCACCCCTTCTTTCTGATTAAATGCGAGTAGAATTGTTACGGACGCGAGCCAATCCAAAGAAGTTATTTTGACGAAAGATTCTGTGAACGGCCTCTTTGATCTATTGATCGTTGCCATATGTAAATTTATAGCGAAAATAATTTTTTTTGTGTCAACGACATTACCGGAAAGACCACATTGTTCAAATTTTCAATTAATTCTCAATTCTATCGTGTAGTGTCAATTGTGCGCGGTGAATTCGTATTGTAAAACCCGATGCAACGAAGAGATTCGGTAATTAATTTTACATAAAGAACTGCACGACGATATTTAGATTACGACAGGCTCAGGCAGAGATACTATTCGTAAGTTAATTGTTGACGTCGTCAATCAGGAATTTATTGTAATTCCTTCTGTTCTTCAATGTTTTAGAATTTTAAAGCTCTTAGTTGACGTGAGAACCAATAAACGAATTTATGAATCAAACGGATCGTTTTCACTTGGTCAACGGTGCTCTTGGAAGTTTAGTTAAAACGCCTGGTCGTAACAAAGTCCGGGTTAATTTTCAGTATGTTAGCGAGTTTTAACGGATCTTTGAAGCACTTGCGGGCCGTATTGCCATTGAGGGATGTACCGCTACCATGTTGTACTTCGTCTATACGAACAGAAAACGCTTCGAACAACAGGGTCTTTAGTTCCTTCATTTCATCTTCTGTTACAACTGCAAGTATAGAATTAATTCTTGAGCAAAGACTGAAAAGGTAAACGGATTCTAGATTCATAGTCAAAGACCATTCATAAAATTCGCCTAAAATTCTTTCTGTAAAAAACGAGGTAAAAAGATAACGTACAGTCCCGCTCTATGGACCCTGTAGCCTCAAACGATTTTCACCGAACTTCTTGGGTAGTTTCTATATGTTCGTTTTAAGAGCTTGAAAAGCAAATAATGCACCTATTTCAAGGACATATAGACGCAAAGCTTTCACCGATTGATGTTTTTGGTCACTTTTCGATTATATCTTCGGAAGTTTTTAAACAGCTTTATTTACTCGAGTTGTCGTGTTTAGACAGACTAGACGGACGGACACAAATTCGGCTCGTTACAAACGAAGTGGTAAACTCGTGAGGCGTTCATACTTCCTTCGGCACAAAAACCCTTTAGAAAATTACGAAAATTTGGCAACAATCGCATAAAAATTTTCTCAAAGTGATCAGTTAAAAACAACAAAAAACAAAGTATAAAATGTAATGGTTCTTTCACTTACGATTCATTTCTTGCTGAACTGTCCAGGTCTCTAAAGGAATTCGAACCGATAATTTGATCAGTTGTTCCAGTGATTTAATCTCACAGTGGAGATTGCCGATGATATGTTTTAAATTCGATTCTGGAACGTTTGCATTCCAATCAGTTTCGTTTTTGAAGTTGTGCATTGAAATTTTGCAAATCGGGCATCGAGTGGTTGCATTATTATTCAACACTTCGTTCAAGCATTTTCCATCTATCAGCGCCAAATACATATCGAATTTTACCTTAACATTTTTTCCGCTTGATAGGGAAAAACAATGAGGTTGCAAACGTTCTACTTCAGCTACCAAACGGTCTTTTTCTGCTTTAATAGAAGTTTTTGTTTCCTTCTCCATGGCAATCCGAATCGGCCAGCAAAATCGTACGCTTTGGGGTGTGGGATTAATCCACATTTTTTTGTTAATGGTGGTGAGACCAGCGATATTAAATGTAGATGAAAAATATGAAACTTCAGACTTCAACGAGACGTTCGCTAAGTTCTCGAATTTTTGATGGGGATTTTTATACCCTGAGCTGCTGTCGAAGGCATAACCACATATTAGCGTCAGGTCATCCAAGTCGTGTTGATCCCAGTCTATGCCAACAGCATTTACTAACCTATCCGCAGTTTTATTGAGCATATCTTGAAGGTCAACCTGGACACAGACTTCATTTTGAACCACATAATCTGTTGGCCGACACTCACGTTTCACTCTCTTGAGCTTGTGAAACGAAAGGTATAAGTTCACTCCACGATGCTTCGCATCTCTCACCAGACGCTCCCATTGAGACTTTGAGAAATCATTTTCTAAAAATAATCCGAATGCTGATTCTGCGTTGTGTACTGAGAGCTGTGGTTGGTCTTCGCTTTCCGTAGTTGTTGTTTCGACCGAATCTTCATTTTTTTCCAAAAATTTCAGAGCAAGCTTTACTGTTTGAATATCAAAGTTGTCAGCTATATTATGTGCTCTTCTGACCATTGTAGAATAAGATACTTCAGTCGCACTGTTTTTCGAAGGTCTTCCGGAATTAAATATAACTGCAGTCCCAGCCTTCGACTTTTTCTTTGGTCGTCGTCCCACAGGCTTCTTAGAAGTTTTTTTCGCCATTTTTCCAATTAAAATTACATTCTTTTTTGTACTTATCGCTAGTAAATCTTTTGAAGAATCAATAGTTTTTAGGAGGGTAGAAGAAGGTATAATCTGTTCGTGACATGAATGAACTTAGTCATAACTAGCAGCAAATTAAAATTAATTTCAAACTCTTAACATAACTCTTCTTCTTCTTAGTGGAAGGAAGCCTAAATCTTCATATAAGAAATACTAGTCTTCTTCCATTGTGCTCTACCGAATTTATTATTAATGGTTTCAAAGGACTTCTTAATCGGTAGGACTCTAAGTCAAATCATATAACTTTGAAGAAGTGGTTGAAGTCGACCAAACTCTTGGAATTCTCTAGAAATCAATTTGAGACTCTTAACAAGATTCATGGAACTTCACGATTGAAGGATCTCTTGTTCTTTCGTGTCAGAAAAGCTAAAAATTTTTTGGAGGAACTTGACCTAATCTTTAAGATTCTCTGGAAATTAATTTTGAATTCCTTACAAGAATCAAGGAGCTCCCTGATTGAAGGAACTCTTGTTCTCTTGTGTACAAAATGCTTCTTTTCTTCTATCAAGCTAAAAAAATTAGTGGAAGTTGAGCTAATGCCCAAGATTCTCCAGAAATATATTTAACTCTCCTTATTGGTGTCAACGAACTTCCTGATTGAAGGAACTCTTGTTCTCTTGTGTAAAAAATGCTTCTCTTCTTCTATCAAGCTAAAAAAATTTAGTGGAAGTTGACCTAATGCCCAAGATTCTCCAGAAATATATTTGGGACTCCTTATTGGAGTCAACGAACTTTCTGATTGAAGGAACTCTTGTTCTTTTGTGTAATAAATGCTGCTCTTCTTCGCTCAAGCTGAAAAAATTTGGTGGAACTTGACCCGATCTGTAAGATTTTCTAGAAATTCATTTGAAACTCCTTGTAGGAGTCAAGGAAGTTCCTGATTGAAGGAACTCTTGTTCCCTCGTGTAAGAAATGCAACTCTTCTTCACTCAATTTAAAAAAATTTGGTGGAAGTTGACCTTATCTTTGGAATTCTTTAGAAGTTCACTTGGAACTCTTCAAATAAGTCAAAGAATATCCTGGATGGGGGTAAGTAGTCCTCTTTAGCCTCATCCATGTCCTTTCTTTTCTTTCAGATCAAAAAAAACTGAAGGAAGCAAATCCAGATAAGGTTTGGATCGAAAATTCCCTATAAATCTACATTCTTTGCCTTTGGCGAGATCTATGGCAGTTCCAAAAATATCTACATAGTGCAAAAGTGTTTATTTATAATCTTTGGTAAGTTCTAAACAATATTCCCGAATAAGTTAGTCGTCTACAATGCTTCCCAGTGAAGCTATCAATTTTTGAAACTATTTTGAACGAGATTACCTACTGTGATGGCGTGGATGAGACTTGCATATCATCCACCACTCACGGATAGGATAAAGAGTGTTCTAAACTCAGTCAATATTTCAACCGCGTACGCAAGTGATTATAAAATCAGAAGTGTTCTATGTAATAATAAAGACAAAACGAAAAAAGTAGATAAACCGGGCATATATAAAATGTTTTGTGAGACTTGTAATAGTTTTTATGTAGGTCAGACGGGTCGTCCCTGTCAAATCCGGTGGGCGGAGCATATGAAAGCGATCGAAGATAAAGACCAACGTTCAGCAGTCGCTAAGCATATAATCGACAACCCTAAACACAAGGTGATAAAATTGAAGAGTCAATTAATTAAAAATGTGAATAAAGAAAAGTATCTCAACGCGTGGGAGTCTTATTACATAGACAAACACAAAAATGACATGATAATGAACATTAGACCGCCGCCACTGACTAGTGCATTATTCAACTTTTGCATTTGAACTTGAACTTGAACTCTAAAATTCAAAAAGTATGACGAAATGATATTGTGACTACTTACAGTATCATTGAAGAAAAGGTTTTTTGTTTTAATTTCGGCAATTTACGACGAGTCAAACAGTTATTTCGTGTTCAATGTCCGTTCGTTGTCGCGTTATAATATGTGTAACTATAAGGCTTGATACTTCGTATGATAATTTAATCGAGTTGCACAGTGCTCGAACATTAATGTTTTGCGTGATTCGTAAAAAGTTTCGTGAACATTAATTCTAGTTTTAAGCTTTTTGAGCTTTGGAATCGACAATTTTTTAGGTTAAAATCGCAATCAATTTTAAGTAAAATATTTCGGGTTCTCTAAAGAGGACTGAAAGTTTTTTCAGTTCCCGAAGAAAGCCTAAGCAACACCATAAAAAGTGTATGAGCATGAGACAACACGAAACTGAGTTTGAACCTGATATTTTGTAATAACTCTGAACGAACTTCATCGAACTTTTCAAGATAGAATTGGTTCTGATAGTGGGTTGATGAACTTTTTGAGATTAATAGGATATGGTCGAGTATGGTTTATTTCGTATGAGTCTCGTCATATCTTGATCAAGTCAAAAAAGATCATACGGATTTGGTCAAGCTTAAGCTACATAGATTTTACGTGATCATCTATCAATATATTCTATCTTCATCTATCTGGCACTTTTTAGGAATGAATACGTTTCGTGTGTTTCGTCCCGAGGGGTAAACGACCAATGTAAATGGTGGGACAGTCTTTCATGTAATGACTCAAATGTAAATGCAAATGGTGCGACATTATTTGCCATTGTCGTTTACCCCTCTTTTCGTCCCATCTTACAACAACTTTAATAAATGTTTCGAGAAATTCAAAAAGTTTTTTTTGATTTTCGAGAGAATTTTTTCAACAAAGTGTGATAAATTTAATTTGTAACCTTTATTTAAAACTTCATAAATTGTCATGCTACTCCGTAACGTTTACAATAAGTTCTAGCCTCGGTGTTTGTTGTGATAAAGCCACAGTTTAAAGCATTGTAATGAACGCATTCAATGCGTGCATATAAACGAAATGTTGTTGAGCATAAAAGGAATGAATGCATAGAAGATATCCTATTATCCTATGTTTATAACTTTTTTAGGATGAATTTGTATTGAACTTCGCAAACATTTGTCAAACCACAATTTTTGCTTATGTGTTGTGTATGCTTACAAATGAATTTGGTCCATTGTTTGTGGGAAATAAAAAAGTAATATGTTGTATTTAAAAAGTAAATACATTTTTTTATTTTTGAGAAATGTGCAAAGTGCATATATGATATTAGGGCTTTCAAAATGGTACAAAATGAAAAGTGACGTTTCACATGAAGATTTTCATTTTGTAATTGGTTTATTTTACAGAAGTAGAAGCAGATAAATTGGTATAAAATGACAATGTCACCTATGCCGAAGGCGGACATTGAATAATTAATTATTTCCTAACTAGCGCTGCAATATCGACTTGATAGGGAAAAACAATGAGGTTGCAAACGTTCTACTTCAGCTACCAAACGGTCTTTTTCTGCTTTAATAGAAGTTTTTGTTTCCTTCTCCATGGCAATCCGAATCGGCCAGCAAAATCGTACGCTTTGGGGTGTGGGATTAATCCACATTTTTTTGTTAATGGTGGTGAGACCAGCGATATTAAATGTAGATGAAAAATATGAAACTTCAGACTTCAACGAGACGTTCGCTAAGTTCTCGAATTTTTGATGGGGATTTTTATACCCTGAGCTGCTGTCGAAGCCATAACCACATATTAGCGTCAGGTCATCCAAGTCGTGTTGATCCCAGTCTATGCCAACAGCATTTACTAACCTATCCGCAGTTTTATTGAGCATATCTTGAAGGTCAACCTGGACACAGACTTCATTTTGAACCACATAATCTGTTGGCCGACACTCACGTTTCACTCTCTTGAGCTTGTGAAACGAAAGGTATAAGTTCACTCCACGATGCTTCGCATCTCTCACCAGACGCTCCCATTGAGACTTTGAGAAATCATTTTCTAAAAATAATCCGAATGCTGATTCTGCGTTGTGTACTGAGAGCTGTGGTTGGTCTTCGCTTTCCGTAGTTGTTGTTTCGACCGAATCTTCATTTTTTTCCAAAAATTTCAGAGCAAGCTTTACTGTTTGAATATCAAAGTTGTCAGCTATATTATGTGCTCTTCTGACCATTGTAGAATAAGATACTTCAGTCGCACTGTTTTTCGAAGGTCTTCCGGAATTAAATATAACTGCAGTCCCAGCCTTCGACTTTTTCTTTGGTCGTCGTCCCACAGGCTTCTTAGAAGTTTTTTTCGCCATTTTTCCAATTAAAATTACATTCTTTTTTGTACTTATCGCTAGTAAATCTTTTGAAGAATCAATAGTTTTTAGGAGGGTAGAAGAAGGTATAATCTGTTCGTGACATGAATGAACTTAGTCATAACTAGCAGCAAATTAAAATTAATTTCAAACTCTTAACATAACTCTTCTTCTTCTTAGTGGAAGGAAGCCTAAATCTTCATATAAGAAATACTAGTCTTCTTCCATTGTGCTCTACCGAATTTATTATTAATGGTTTCAAAGGACTTCTTAATCGGTAGGACTCTAAGTCAAATCATATAACTTTGAAGAAGTGGTTGAAGTCGACCAAACTCTTGGAATTCTCTAGAAATCAATTTGAGACTCTTAACAAGATTCATGGAACTTCACGATTGAAGGATCTCTTGTTCTTTCGTGTCAGAAAAGCTAAAAATTTTTTGGAGGAACTTGACCTAATCTTTAAGATTCTCTGGAAATTAATTTTGAATTCCTTACAAGAATCAAGGAGCTCCCTGATTGAAGGAACTCTTGTTCTCTTGTGTACAAAATGCTTCTTTTCTTCTATCAAGCTAAAAAAATTAGTGGAAGTTGAGCTAATGCCCAAGATTCTCCAGAAATATATTTAACTCTCCTTATTGGTGTCAACGAACTTCCTGATTGAAGGAACTCTTGTTCTCTTGTGTAAAAAATGCTTCTCTTCTTCTATCAAGCTAAAAAAATTTAGTGGAAGTTGACCTAATGCCCAAGATTCTCCAGAAATATATTTGGGACTCCTTATTGGAGTCAACGAACTTTCTGATTGAAGGAACTCTTGTTCTTTTGTGTAATAAATGCTGCTCTTCTTCGCTCAAGCTGAAAAAATTTGGTGGAACTTGACCCGATCTGTAAGATTTTCTAGAAATTCATTTGAAACTCCTTGTAGGAGTCAAGGAAGTTCCTGATTGAAGGAACTCTTGTTCCCTCGTGTAAGAAATGCAACTCTTCTTCACTCAATTTAAAAAAATTTGGTGGAAGTTGACCTTATCTTTGGAATTCTTTAGAAGTTCACTTGGAACTCTTCAAATAAGTCAAAGAATATCCTGGATGGGGGTAAGTAGTCCTCTTTAGCCTCATCCATGTCCTTTCTTTTCTTTCAGATCAAAAAAAACTGAAGGAAGCAAATCCAGATAAGGTTTGGATCGAAAATTCCCTATAAATCTACATTCTTTGCCTTTGGCGAGATCTATGGCAGTTCCAAAAATATCTACATAGTGCAAAAGTGTTTATTTATAATCTTTGGTAAGTTCTAAACAATATTCCCGAATAAGTTAGTCGTCTACAATGCTTCCCAGTGAAGCTATCAATTTTTGAAACTATTTTGAACGAGATTACCTACTGTGATGGCGTGGATGAGACTTGCATATCATCCACCACTCACGGATAGGATAAAGAGTGTCAATATTTCAACCGCGTACGCAAGTGATTATAAAATCAGAAGTGTTCTATGTAATAATAAAGACAAAACGAAAAAAGTAGATAAACCGGGCATATATAAAATGTTTTGTGAGACTTGTAATAGTTTTTATGTAGGTCAGACGGGTCGTCCCTGTCAAATCCGGTGGGCGGAGCATATGAAAGCGATCGAAGATAAAGACCAACGTTCAGCAGTCGCTAAGCATATAATCGACAACCCTAAACACAAGGTGATAAAATTGAAGAGTCAATTAATTAAAAATGTGAATAAAGAAAAGTATCTCAACGCGTGGGAGTCTTATTACATAGACAAACACAAAAATGACATGATAATGAACATTAGACCGCCGCCACTGACTAGTGCATTATTCAACTTTTGCATTTGAACTTGAACTTGAACTCTAAAATTCAAAAAGTATGACGAAATGATATTGTGACTACTTACAGTATCATTGAAGAAAAGGTTTTTTGTTTTAATTTCGGCAATTTACGACGAGTCAAACAGTTATTTCGTGTTCAATGTCCGTTCGTTGTCGCGTTATAATATGTGTAACTATAAGGCTTGATACTTCGTATGATAATTTAATCGAGTTGCACAGTGCTCGAACATTAATGTTTTGCGTGATTCGTAAAAAGTTTCGTGAACATTAATTCTAGTTTTAAGCTTTTTGAGCTTTGGAATCGACAATTTTTTAGGTTAAAATCGCAATCAATTTTAAGTAAAATATTTCGGGTTCTCTAAAGAGGACTGAAAGTTTTTTCAGTTCCCGAAGAAAGCCTAAGCAACACCATAAAAAGTGTATGAGCATGAGACAACACGAAACTGAGTTTGAACCTGATATTTTGTAATAACTCTGAACGAACTTCATCGAACTTTTCAAGATAGAATTGGTTCTGATAGTGGGTTGATGAACTTTTTGAGATTAATAGGATATGGTCGAGTATGGTTTATTTCGTATGAGTCTCGTCATATCTTGATCAAGTCAAAAAAGATCATACGGATTTGGTCAAGCTTAAGCTACATAGATTTTACGTGATCATCTATCAATATATTCTATCTTCATCTATCTGGCACTTTTTAGGAATGAATACGTTTCGTGTGTTTCGTCCCGAGGGGTAAACGACCAATGTAAATGGTGGGACAGTCTTTCATGTAATGACTCAAATGTAAATGCAAATGGTGCGACATTATTTGCCATTGTCGTTTACCCCTCTTTTCGTCCCATCTTACAACAACTTTAATAAATGTTTCGAGAAATTCAAAAAGTTTTTTTTGATTTTCGAGAGAATTTTTTCAACAAAGTGTGATAAATTTAATTTGTAACCTTTATTTAAAACTTCATAAATTGTCATGCTACTCCGTAACGTTTACAATAAGTTCTAGCCTCGGTGTTTGTTGTGATAAAGCCACAGTTTAAAGCATTGTAATGAACGCATTCAATGCGTGCATATAAACGAAATGTTGTTGAGCATAAAAGGAATGAATGCATAGAAGATATCCTATTATCCTATGTTTATAACTTTTTTAGGATGAATTTGTATTGAACTTCGCAAACATTTGTCAAACCACAATTTTTGCTTATGTGTTGTGTATGCTTACAAATGAATTTGGTCCATTGTTTGTGGGAAATAAAAAAGTAATATGTTGTATTTAAAAAGTAAATACATTTTTTTATTTTTGAGAAATGTGCAAAGTGCATATATGATATTAGGGCTTTCAAAATGGTACAAAATGAAAAGTGACGTTTCACATGAAGATTTTCATTTTGTAATTGGTTTATTTTACAGAAGTAGAAGCAGATAAATTGGTATAAAATGACAATGTCACCTATGCCGAAGGCGGACATTGAATAATTAATTATTTCCTAACTAGCGCTGCAATATCGACTTTAACCCGTATTTCCGCCGTATCGAATAATGATTTACTATAATACGCGAGAGTGCATTGGTACAAACCTGACATTTGCTTTAAGTTAATATTAATTCGCAATTATCTGTCTAATCTAATTGTTGATTACGTGATTAAATACTCTCACCAATACATTCTCGCACATATAGTAAATAATGTTACTAACTCATCCGAAGAGAGAATTTTAGCTCCTTTGTCTCCAGAACTCGCCTCTCCGGCTTGTAGCAATAATATTATTTATGCAACAAGTAGCGAAAAGTTTTTGGGTTGTAGTTTTTTACCACTAAAAGTTAATTAATCAAAGCGAAAACTATTTGATAACTACATCGTGGCAAAAAAATTACAATTTCGCAATGTTATATGCAATTTCATTACGAAAAACTGCAGAGAACGTAACACTTCTTCCAACTAATATCTAGCATTCCGAACGACTTAAACTATGGTTAGGGTCACATGTCTTTGGTGTAGATCGCAGGAAGGTGAACATTTCTTATTAACGTTTCTTGAAATCTACTCAAATCAGTGTGATAAAAAACTTTTTCGCAACTACTTTCTTAAAGTTGTTCCGAAAACAAAATTTTAGTTGCGAAAATAGCATTTTCATGCTCTTCCGAGGACCATAAAGTACTTTCGGTTCTCTTAGCAAACATCAAAAACTCAATACATCACGCGAAAACGAGTAGGCCTTGTGATATAAATGACTATTGCTGCATAATACGTTTCTAAAATTACTTCCGAGATTAATTCGACGTGCTATCATGGACGGAAATCAGGAAAATAACCGAAAGTGCGATGAAAAAAGAGCTCAAAAAGAACTTTTAATAGAGGAAACCGTAGCCAGTCTTCAAGGAGGTGTATTTGAAACTTACCAATTTGCTGGGTGGAATTCAGAAGTGTGGACAGATTTTGTGAAGATACGCAAATGCGAAACAAAGGATCACTTCAATTTCGTCCAATGTATCCAGTGCGAGACGTTGCTTTCATTTAAGGAGGATAGCGGAACGTCACACTTATTACGTCATAAATGCCCAAAAATTAAAAACGATGAAAGTGATGTCAAAAAGTTTCGAAGTCTTCCATTGGATAAAATAACTGTGACGAGAAAATCAATAACCAACGACATTATTGCTTACTGCACTAGAGACATGATTTCATCTGAAGCTGTCTGTGACTCAGAAAACTTTTTGAGTATGACTCAATCCTTTGTGATGTGTGGACATAAAAACGGGAATATTGACGTAAGAAATGTGTTTCCAACTTCCAATCAAGTTAATCGTGAGATCAGTAAAATTAAGACCGAAAAAACACAGGAAATTTGTAAAGCGTTCCGTGATTCGATCAGACGTCGATGGTGTTCCGCCACAGCAATGACTCAAAACTATAAAAGTACTAGCATTGTGAAAGTAGCGATTGTGAGCATCCAATATTTTGAAAATGACTTACGAGCATTAAATAAGATGTTTTGTTTTTCGGTTTTATTAAATGACGAAGACACAGAAAAAAATTTTCGCGACAAAATAACCCATCAGTTTAACATTATCGGTGGCGATAAACATGATCTGTTAGACACACAAATTGTCACGCCCAATTGTGAGTTGTTTTCGAAGGCACTAATTTTACCTTTCAAAAGAAAAAATTGTGTGGTTGATTCAATTCTTCGAATTCTAAAAAACGCTTTTAACTGTACATCGTTGTCGGATGAAAAAGACAAACTGTCAAGTTGTTTTGCCATAGTTAAACTCATAAACGGATCTGATAAGAACAAATTCAAATTGCATGAAGATGATGGGACATGGAAGAGTAAGGTATTTATGATCCGCTCGATTATTGAAAACGCTGAGAACGTTTTCAAAATTTTGGATGAGAAAGACTTATAGAACTCTGTGTTCTATGTAACAAAATGGAAAGACAAAACACGAGCGTACTGAATGTGATGTTGCTTTATTGAATCTCTATGATGGAATGAATTATTTACAATGATAATGAGATGATGTCAAATGATAATGTTGCATGTGTTAGTGTGAGAGAATATGCAATGACGTTGTAGGAACGAAGTCCGCTACAATACTCCCCCTAAGAAAATGAAATATTTTAAAAAATGAATTTTCTTAACTTCAAAGTTCATTGAAAAACCGTGAGAAAAAAATTGTAAAAAAAATTGTTTACGAAATGATTGCAAAATATGATTGTGAAAATTTGATTTGATTTGGTTCGTCCATGTTGTCTTGACTTCCAAATTTATTCAAAAAAAAATTAAATTGAATTGCGTGATTGCATTTGGTCTCGTGGTAACCAAATATTGATGTAAAATTATCAACTTGGCCGCGTGTTAACCAATTTGTTGTTTGAGATTTTGCGTGAATGGCCATTGATGATTGAATGCGATTCCCATGGTGGGTTGAGCTGACCGGTGATCAACGATTTTGCTAGCTTGATGTGAGTTGAATAGTCAGTTGATGCCATGGGGAACAAAACATTGAGTATGCGTTTTCGTTCATTGCTGAGGATCGCTATTCCATTATGTTTCTTGTATTTGTCGTCCATAAATTTAGGAATAGGTGATGATTTGGTGCGGTGCAGAAATGCTTTTGATTTGATTTATGCGATAACCAGTGAGTCGGTTCTTTTGCGATGACCAGTGTGTCGGTCGTTTTATTCGATTGAAGCGATAACCAGTGAGTCGGTTATTTTGCGATGAATTTTTGTGATTGGTTCCGTTGTTATCCAATCGTTGATTTTTTCTTTTTTGATTCCACCATAGGTTGATAAATGTTGCTTGTCCCCTCTCGTGTTCGTTTTAATTCCACTTTCCCAGATTCAGTAGTTGATTCTCATTATTTCGAAAAAAATTCGGCAGAAAATTAAAACGCACCTCAACTATTGAAAGAAAATTGTATTATGCGTATGGTAGCCAGCACGTGGTTGAATGATGTGCAACGATCGAGTGGCGTGATGTCGATGCTTAAATGGTTTGATCAATTCGATGTATTGCGAATTGAATGGACACCATGTGCATTGCGTATTGTGTAATGAAATCGTTGATGAATTTGATATTTTAATTGTTTCCAAAGTTACGATTTCAATGTTAATATTTGATTCACAGGTTGCTACGATTAATTTGATTTTGTCAAAACTGAAGGTTTCCAACACTTGATACGTTCGATAATGTGTCTGAACACGTTGTCGTTTGACAAAAGATTCTGAACAATTGTTTCAGCAAATGATTTTATAAAATGTTAACTATGCACTGAATTTGCCGCATTTTTTGATGAGTCGAGGTATTTTCACTGAATCCGTTTTATTTTATTTATTTTATAGTAAATTAGCGTGTACGGGGTCACCAATATAGAACTCTGTGTTCTATGTAACAAAATGGAAAGACAAAACACGAGCGTACTGAATGTGATGTTGCTTTATTGAATCTCTATGATGGAATGAATTATTTACAATGATAATGAGATGATGTCAAATGATAATGTTGCATGTGTTAGTGTGAGAGAATATGCAATGACGTTGTAGGAACGAAGTCCGCTACAGACTCTGACTTACAGTTCAACGTTCCTAAGGCAGAAGAGGTTGTTTCATTTTTAGAGCCGTTTGTAGAAGCGATTGACGATTTGTCAGCAACCACTTATACAACATCCAATAAAGTATTGTTGTGGCACGCTATTTTATCTGAACATATAAAAGCCGACGGAAACTGCAGTTTTGAAATTCAGCAAATCAAAATAACTATCAGAGAAAAATTTGCCGTATGGTTTTCTCCAACATTAGACAATAAAATAGACTGCTTCCTAGACCCACGATATAAACACTTGAAGATGCTGGATGATACCCACAGAGGAAAGATAATCTCGGAAGTTCGAAAATTATTGGATAAATTGGAACTGCACGATGACTTATTGGTGAATCAACCAGCAAATTATGTTCCCCCAACTAAGAAAAACCGAGCTATGAATTTCGAAGGCAATAAAGATGCGAAAGAAAAAGGAACAAAAAAAAACCAGTAGATTTTCGAAACGAGCAAAGATGAGCTTGATGAAATGGATGAAGTTGACACCTACTTAAAATTGCCGGCAATGACCAGTTCGGATATTTCAACTGAGTTCGATATTATCAGCAAATCTTGGAAGTCACAACAATATAAACTTCCCAAACTTTTCCAACTAGCATTAACTCGGCTCCATGTTCCGGCTTGTTGTGGGGACGTTGGTTTTAAACGACTTCAGTTGATACAAAACCTGAAACCAGACACTATTGCTGATTATTTGTTTGTTCGAAGCAATATGGCCAAAGGTAAGATGCCAACATGTTGTTTAATCCATCAAGATAACATTTTTTTTTCTAAATTGTGCCGATGTATTCCCATTTCATCGTTAATCTCTGAAGCCATTTAGAAAAAATGATGTTGCTGACTTACGCACAAAGACTATTTATGATGAATTTGCTTTAACACAAACATTGTTACATGTACAGTATAGGTTTTTGTCAGAATTTATAAATTTAAGAACCTTTTATTACGCTCTTGGCTGAACCTTTGACAGGATAATGTTCGTCATCCACGAGACGACAAGAGAGTGATTTTGGTATACGAAATGTGTCTCCTTTTATAGTTGATAATTTAACATTTGATGTAACTAATTCAGATCTAAAGAGAGCTTCAACAAATAAATTGAATATTTGTTAGGGTAATGCCTAAAATCTTTCTATAGAATTGTGAAATGCAATATCGACTTGTTGTAGTACAGTTAAAATCAAACATAAAATTCCTTAAAACTCCTTAAAAGTCCTTATTTTCTAAAACAGTGGAAAAGTAATCTGAATTTCATGATTTCCTTAGTGATAGGTCCTAATTAGGGTCCGTTGGAGGTCGATTGGTGTGACCTTTGTCTCAGTTTTGGAGAATATCGGGCATTCGCAAATAACATGAACACCTTCCTGCCTCTGAGGCCACAGGCACAAATAAGATTAGCTCGAGTCTCATCTTGGCCAGACTTTTATTGGCGGAGTGCCCAATAATCGCACTTTTCACTCTCCTAACATTACTCTGTCTATTGTATCTAGTATGGACTGAGTGATCATTTCTCATCAGACGCCGGTGCCGGGAGGAAATACTTCGTGTGATAATGAAGTCTTTGCGGTGTCAATGCTCAAAGTACCTCAGACGCACCCAGTCCTACAGCACAAAGCAACTGCGGAATACGAGTCTATGGTTTGTCAGCGTGATCTGGCGGAACCATGTAATTAGCCCCTTTGATCGCCACATAGAGCTCAACCTGATCGACTAGGTAATTTGGATCGCATCCCTCTGCAGATTTCCGTCGACACTGAATTTAACTTCGGCAGGAGCCCTTACACTCGACCATAAATATTTTTTGTCTCACTAATTCTACGGACTGAATTGAATATATCGCTTCATAGAGAGATGGATTATCCTCGAAACATTGAAACCACAATTTACTTTTTTTTATTTTCAGTTGATTTGCATGTGGAAAAATATCAAAATTGAGCGTCTATACACCTCACTTTGAGCATCAAATCCTATTTTTTTATTAAAAGCAATGAAATTATATAATTATTTGTAATTAGTTCATACTCAGATTATAATTATTCGAAAAATAAAAATGGAAAATTCTTCTTCAACAGCAGCGAACACCTAACACGAATTCCTCTATGCATTTTGCTTATCAGTTAAATACGATCTAATAAAAAGTAAATCATCTAGAATATTAGCTTCAGATTTGTTTTTCGCGGTTCTAATGATCTTCCAGCATCACTGAAAACGCGTTCGCTGGAAGCGCTACTTGCTGGAACGTGTAGACGTTTTCTAACCAATTTATATAGTTGTGGAAAGTTGTACTTATTATCTCTCCAAAAACATTCAACTAAGTGCTTCCTATCGGTATACGACGAAAAATCAGCAGATCTCATGTACAATTCAAATTCATCAGAAGAACTTTCGCTAGCACTTCCTTCGAGGTGTGAGAATCGATTCGATTGCATGGATGTAGCAATTGGTGTTGATTCTGACATCTTCTCCTCTTTAATTAAAAAGTTGATTTTGTCGTAAACTTCGTTCCGTTGTTCACGACCCAGCATTTTCAGCAGTTTGTACCTGGGATCAAGGAAACAGGCTATTTTATCGTCCATACTTATGGAATATTTTCTTTCAAAAATAAGCAGTGCAATGTCTGCAATTTTCTGAATGCACGGACGATCAAAATTTTGACCACTCAAATGATTTGAGAGTACAGCCCACCAAAGAAGAATTTTGTTTACTGTTATGTAAGTGTCTCCTTCCATTGACTTGCAAGCTTCCTTGAACGGGGATAGGAAATGAATTACTTCGTTGGCCAAATCCAAATCAATGCTCCATTTTGCACGTTGATCAGCGGTTAACAACGGAAGAATTTCCGAATAAAGATGAACAACTGACTTTATCATATCAAGTTTGTAGTTCCACCTTGTTTCACAGTCTTGAATTACACACTTGCTTAATTCGTTCATTTCGCCACTTTGTTTCAAATACTTCACGATTTTTTTGCAACGATCAACGGAATTTTGTCACTTTCTTAGTATCGTATTCAAAAGATGCGCATGGCAATTGTTTCTCTTGTACGGCCTTGTTAATCCTTTGACAATGTTTCTTCCTTGGTCAGTAACAAATTGTAGTTTAAGCAACGATTTTGGATTAAGTCCCATATTTGAAAATTTTCGTTTCAGCTCAGTTCTGATTACTTTTCCAGTTTTCTTTTTAGCTTTCAATTCCTTCGTGAAAAGCACCTTTCTTTTAAGCGTTACATTTTCATCAAAATAATGAGCGGTCATGGTCATATAGTGTCTCTTTTTATGAGATTCGATCCACATGTCCGTTGTTGCAGAACACTCCATGTTTTCTATTGCATTATGAAGAACAGGCATTTCTCGCTCATGTAATTCTTCTTTAATAGACGAAACTTTTCTTGAAATCGTTGTTGGATGGGGCAAGACACACGAAATATCTTTATTCCCAAAAAATGCTCCCAATAACCAAATATATTGAACTAAATTTCTAAAACCATCGCCGGTCACAATTTCAAATGGTCTCATGTCTTTAGCACAAAAATCAACCATTTTCTTCGTTATTACTTTCTTCAGAGCTGCATCATTCACCGCAAGGGGAAGAAAGTCCTCAGGATTTAACATTTCGTTGTATTTATTTTATTTCCAACAAATTTTTTGCACTTGTGTTTACTAGCTCAGACATCAACTTTTCAATGATTGCTTAATAATAAGGGCATTTTTGAATTTTTTTGGCATTTCGCCCCTTTGCATGTAAAGTTACATGTCGTGTACCTGTTTTGGACGGTTGTTTTTAGGCACCTTCGCTTGTAGACCTTACTACGTTCGGTCTACAACTCGCAAAATTGCCTAAAATCCATCGTCTAAAACAGGTACATAAATAACGATTTCATGCAGAGGCCCAAAATCGAGAGAAAATTTACCAAATTGCCCTCGATTTTGAAAAAAATACGATTTCGTGAAATTTTTATTTTTTTTTCCTCTCGCCATAGAACTGTAATTATCGCCAAATATTTAATCAGAACATCCAATTCATCAGTACTTCAAGAAAACTAAAAATTTAAAAATACAGTCACATTTTTTCGCTGATTTTGAGCACCGTTTGCCAGCGGTATTTTAGAGTGTAAGCGCAATAATGACCACGTAAAATCTATGTCTAGCTTGACCAGATCCGTACGACCTTTTTGGACTTGATCAAGATATGACGAGACTCATATGAACCATACTCGACCATATCCGATTAATCTCAAAAAGTTCATCAATCCACTATCAGAACCAATTCTATCTTGAAAAGTTCGATGAAGTTCGTTCAAAGTTATTACAAAATATCAGGTTCAAACTCAGTTTCGTGTTGTCTCTGTCGACTTACACAACTTATGCTTGGGTTCAACTTTAAACAGCGAATACGTTATGAGTGTGGTCATGTTCAATGAACATGAATCTTACTTGGACAGACTTTTCTTAAAATGCAGGTCTCTGCATTAGACCATAATGTAAAGGTCAGTCAGTGACTTCGCGACTAAATAAGGAAGCATTCTATTGCGGGAAACCCGCCTGATAATGCCTCAATTGCACGCGTTTCGAGGACAATAAATCCGACGGGTGTTGCATTAGACCATAATATAAAGGTCAGTGACCTCGCGAATAACTAAGGAAGCATTCTACTGTGGGAAACCCGCCTGATAATGCCTCAATTGCACGCCTTTCGTGGACAATAAATCCGACGGGTGTTGCATTAGACCATAATGTAAAGATCAGTGACCTCGCGACTAAATAAGAAAGCATTCTAGTGGGAAACCCGCCTGATAATGCCTCAATTGCACGCCTTTCGTGGACAATAAATCCGACTGGTGTTGCATTAGACCATAATGTAAAGGTGAATGACCTCGCGACTAAATAAGAAAGCATTCTAGTTTGGGAAACCCGCCTGATAATGCCTCAATTGCACGCCTTTCGAGGACAATAAATAAGACGGTGTTGCATTAGAGCATAATGTAAAGGTGAATGACCTCGCGACTAAATAAGAAAGCATTCTTGTGTGTGAAACCCGCCTGATAATGCCTAAATTGCACGCCTTTCGAGGACAATAAATAATACGGGTGTTGCATTAGAGCATAATGTAAAGATCAATGACCTCGCGACTAAATAAGAAAGCATTCTAGTGTTGGAAACCCGCGTGATAATGCCTCAGTTCCACGCTTTTCGAGGACAATAAATCAGACGGATGTTGCATTAGACCATAATGTAAAGGCCAATGACCTCGCGACTAAATAAGAAAGCATTCTAGTGTAAGAAACCCGCGTGATAATACCTCAATTGCACGCCTTTCGTGGACAATAAATCCGACGGATGTTGCATTAGATCATAATGTAAAGGTCAATGACCTCGCGACTAAATAAGAAAGCATTCTAGTGTGGGAAATCCGCCTGATAATGCCTCAATTGCACGCCTTTCGAGGACAATAAATATGACGGGTGTTGCATTAGACCATAATGTAAAGGTGTAAGAAACCCGCGTGATAGCGCGTATTGAGGGGCTTCAATTTCGGTTCGGACTACTCCTTTTCGGGTACGCGTCTGACGGTTGGTAAACTCTCCCAGGCTAGGAGGAAGAAAGTGGTAAGTCGTAAGTTTCGTGTCAGGACAGAAAATATTAAAAAACAATCGGGAGGTTGGGAGTCGGTAGCTATGTAGGATTTTCAATTTAGCTATGAAATCTTCTACCGTACCTGCTGACTGGAGCTTGATGATGATGATGACGAGTTTTTTCCTTAACTCCAACATATTTTTCGAATGCTGCCAGTATAAAGTTTTACCATAATTTTTGTTAGACTGATGCTCAAGTCGGAATTTCCCTAATATTGCAGAACTGTTCACAATGTTGCAAAAAAAAAAATTTCAAAAAAGAAAACTCCACGACGTCCAAGCAGACGTAACCATGGCAAAATTGTTGAAAATCTCGGAACACCTCCATCGAATGCTATAGATGTTGTAAGACTGAACACCAACATAGTAGTTCCACCTACTGAAGCTATACTAAAAAACGCACTCGCCATCGTAACCTCCTAAAATCATCATGACCCCGAGAGATTACGAAGAACAATCGAGAGCATGGGAAGGCATACCTAGGCTACAAAAAAAAAACATAGAAGGGACCCGTACGTATCAGAATAGATGCGGCAAACAGAGCTGATGTTACGAAAAGGCTGGAACGTATTTAAGTAAATATTGCGTTCACATTAGACTGTTTTGGAAATTGCCCGTAGGGCAATTTTGAAAAACCCGTCCGAAGTAACGGTGTAAAAAAATTCTCCGAACGAACAAAATTGACCTCCAAATAAAGAAAAATGTTCTCCTCAA
>CM055406.1:87462046-87480399 GCA_029228625.1 Pseudolycoriella hygida
TGAATAGAAAGTGGGGTCGCCGAGGCGCCGAAGTTGGCCAAAATTGAGGCGAAAGTTTTCGCCAAAAAATTTTTTTCGTCGGAATCGATAGATATTGACTTGCGTATCATTTTTATGAATAGAAAGTGGGGTCGCCGAGACGCCGAAGTTGGCCAAAATTGAGGCGAAAGTTTTCGCCAAAAAATTTTTTTCGTCGGAATCGATAGATATTGACTTGCGCATCATTTTGATGAATAGAAAGTGCGGTCGCCGAGGCGCTGAAGTTGGCCAAAAAACAAAAAACTTCCAAAACTACTGATATCCCAACAAAAACCTTTTAAAAGGTAAATTGTGACGCAGCCCCTAATGTCCACTTCCAAAATTAATGATATCCCAACAAAAACCTTTTAAAAGGTAAAGTGTGACGCAGTCCCTAATGTCTACTTCCAAAATTAATGATATCAGTGGAGGTGACGCTTGCACTGAAAATACGCATACATTTCCTTGACGACAACGTTACCCTGTGTTCAAAAAATCGCGTCACAAATGCCAGACCCAACGACGAAATAATTTTTCTGTACTTTCAGTTTTTACGCTGCAAAAATTTAACAGTCGTGTCTTTTTGCGAAGATTGTTTTGAGTTTTAAATTTTTGCGTGTGAAAACTGAAAGTGTTGAAAAATTATTACGCTGGTGGGTCTGGCATTTGTGACGCGATTTTTTGAACACAGGGTAACGTTGTCGTCAAGGAAATGTATGCGTATTTTCAGCGCAAGCGTCACCTCCACTGATATCATTAATTTTGGAAGTAGACATTAGGGACTGCGTCAGTCACACTGTACCTTTTAAAAGTTTTTTGTTCAGTTTAACATATTTTTCTAATATTCTTCTGAACATAAATTTGGTTGTTTTTTATGAAACTCGTGCAATAAAACACTTCTCTTTTCATTTCTTTAGTATATAATATCCGCAAGTACAATACAGTCGTCTATTTGTCTATTTACTTCTAAATGACTCAGCCACTTTTGTTTATATTGAGTTGTCGACGTACGTAAATCTCGTGCAACAAAGTTATGTTCTGTTGATTTAATTCCTACATAACTACTATCAAGCCGCACAATTCTTTTTATTCGATTTGTCGTACGGTGGCAACTTTTCCGAATCATCAAATGCGTTGACAACGTTGACACCATCGTCAACGTCGACAATGAGTGCATTGCACAACTCAATGTATACAAAAGTGGTTGAGTCATTTAGAAATAAATAGACGACTGTATTGTACTTGCGGATATTATGGACTAAAGAAATAAAAAGAGTAGTGTTTTATTGCACGAATTTCATAAAAAATAACCAAATTGATGTTCAGAATAATATTAAAAAAATATGTGAAATCCGACGATACCGCGAAACAAAATGGCAAAAAATTACATTGTTGGAATTTTTGTATGTCAAAAGATTCTTTTTCACTTTGAGTAGTGTATGGAGTAAATCTATTATGTCACATAGTTTATGGTCACAGCACTTTTTTCAAAAGTAATACCGTCCCACGTATTACGTTGTGTACTGTTTTGTTGCAGTTAAATATAACCCGTATCTTCCTGCAAATATACATATTTGTCATTTCACTTTCAATATTTTTGTTTTAGTCTTATCACCCGCGCAGCGGCCTTGGTGAAGTTCAACTTCGGAGAGCATCAACAAAATATTTTACCAAGGAACGCTCAAATCGTAACGGGAACCCGAACGCTACTATCTACAGGGTTGACCAATTTGATTCGAAAAAACATTATGAAATGCATAACAAACATTTTCAGTGATAATTTTAGCGTTGATTTCCATTTTTCTTCACTTTTTTTTTAAGTGAAATTCATGGTCACAAAATATTCCGTGTGAGTCGGTCGCGCGTCAGCCGATTTCAATACAATTTTTTTTCCTGAATTACCCATAAAATTTTCTATCTGCCTGAGTTTTTCAAAGATTTTTTGACCATCTTCATTGTTGTTTTGGTAGAGCCAAAGTTGAAATTTCAATATGAAAACTAAAAGTAGTGAAGACAAATCGACTTGTCAATTCCATATTACAAAATATTTAAACGCCTATTCAGCGGCATTTTGAAGTGCCGTCATAGTACTAGTAATTACACGAAAAAAGCCTATTTAGAAATTGTAAATGTTCAAGGAAACATTGATGTTTATGCCGTAATTCATGGAACTATGTCGAAATGACTTTTTCCAAAAGCGGCAAATGAAGATCGAGTTAAAAAAAAAGTTCTTCTACAAAACATTTGTGGGACCATAATACAGCATTTGCGAGTTCAGGAGCTTCGAAAACAAAAATAAAAGTTCAAATTCGACCCACATAAACAACCACACCACTCATAATCTCACCGCCGGAGGCTACCCACCTCTACCTTTACTCACAATATCGCTGCCTTTCGGTGCTGATCGGACTTTTGCCTCTTTCTAACCAACGATTTAAAATATCGATACCTAATTGCGATTTCCACCTAACTGTATTTCATCGGAAAATATATGTTATAGAGTCTAAGTCGTTATGTTATCCCATACACCTTGAAGAATTTCGTTATTTTCGAAGACAGGATATCGTGCATGGCCCAAATTTGGGTTTTCTTAGGACTTGGGACCAGTACTATCGGTGAAAACAAGTTTTACGATTAAATCGAAAAATTCGAACATCTCCTGAAGTCATTCCATCAATACGTTTCCATCAATTTATGAAAGAGATTTTTTTGGTTTGTGAAGGAGAGATATGCATACGCATAAGCTTCTAGTACTCCACAGCATCACCGGCTGTAGAAATCATGGAGTTGAAGAGCTTCCTTGAATTTTTTCTGATCCCTGCTTCAGAATAGGGATGTACTTAAAATTAGTTGTAAAAAATTCATGATTCTTGGATGCTCCACAACACTCCCAACTCTAGAACTCACGCAGTTCATGAGCTTCCTTAGCTTTTTCTTATTAATTGCTGGATATGAGGTACGATCGAGGGTGTAGAACGTAAGTTCCTCGAATTACATGATTCTTGGGCTCTCCACATTACTCCCAACTCTAGAACTCACGGTGTTCAGCAACTTCCTAAGGTTTTTTTATTGCTTGCTGGATATAATGGATGATCGAGGTCGTAGAAGGTTAGTTCCTTTAATTCCATGGTTCTTGGGCGCTCCACAGCACTCCCAACTCTAGAAGTCACGGAGCTCAAGAACTTCCTTAGTTATTTCTAATTCCCTACTGAACATGAGGGATGAAGGACATCAGAGAAGCTAAGTTCCTCGAATTCAATGGTTCTTGAACGCTCCACAGCACTACCTTTGTTCAAGAACTTAGTTTTTTTTTATTTCTTGCTAAACATTAGGGATGGTCGAAGGCGTAGAAGTTTAGTCCATTGAATACCATGATAAATTCTTTTATTCGTGGGCTTCCTACATTGTATGCAACTTTTTAAAAACTTTTTCCTAATTGCGAATACTATTACTTTATTATTGTATAGTAAAAAGTTTGCTTCCTTGAGAATAATGCCCATTGTGTTGGTCTTTTCGGACTTAAAAACATTCAAGAAGCTAACGATCGTTCTCTTCCTCTGTTCAGTGTTACACAAAATCGTTGCACAATGTTGTGATCCGATTTTTTCGTCAAGCAAAAATGACAGCTCTACCTCAACAAACAATGTTAGGAACACTACACTTTTCACTGTTCAGCCAAACGTTTAAGCTAAACATAAGCAAAAATACAACGGATCATACTTTCAGCTGCAATATGTTTAGAATAATTGTCAATTGATGATTCCGGCTCCAGAATGATTAATACCGAACATTATGAACGAAAAATTAGATACTTCATTTTGCTACAAACATGTGACAACCAAGCCAGGTTTTAAGAGTTTCTTTTGATTGAAACAATCACAATGACTTCTTAATTTTTAACACGTGTAAGTGAATCTATACAAACACACACACTTCACTCGTGCGCCCTAGTCGAATTGCTTAATCTCTACGAGTACTTCCAGGAGGTTTCTGTGGTCTAATCAAAAGTTGGTGTATTAAGAGTACCTTTCATTTTTGAAAATAAATCGTCCATACATCATTTTGTCAGAAAACTTGAAATTTAGCTGGTGCGATTTTGGGTCATTTTGCCTCGGACGCTATTATCCGTAGCGAATGTGCGTTGGTATTGAGGCTAGTGAACTGATCGTTTTGTAGTATTAAGATAAACCCACACAACCAATAAAAAAAATTCAAAATTTATAATAAATTCTGATAATTATTTTCACAAGATTTTTTTTAAAATTTAATGGTAATATTTGGTGTAGAAATTCTGTGCCTGGATCAATTTGTGCATCAAGATGTGAGAATTTAATAAATAAAATTAAATGTGGCAGTAATTGAAAAAGAATAGAAAAAAATTGAAAAAGAACTTTTTTTGAGGTTATTTTTGCGTTTATCTATTGGATTTGAAGTCCATGTAAAAAAAATATGAGAAAGCTCGTCACTTAAAGGCGATGAATCAATCCGTTGAAGGATTAACCGCTGTCGACAAGCTGTCCCTTAGTCTACATTAAACTTTAATCGTTTCATTCCACCATCGTCGTTTAATTAGTACGCACGCACTAAAGAGGGAGGGAGTGGATTTTAAAAACTTTTGTGTGGAGCGTACAAGTTTTTTGTTGGCAATTGAAAAAATTTGATAATACGAAACGAAAAATAAAAATATTGTTGACGCCGCGCCGGCCCATAGGAACTGTATCAAAAGAATAGAAAATCTCAAATACAGGAACGTAAATGGTCACTTCGACTGTCTAGCCTGGGCCAACCTAGAGCTCTAGGACTAATGTGTATACGTATCACCTCGACTCCTTGAAGAAATAAAAAGTAGTTCAGATCGTAGTAGATCGTAGAACTGACATTCAGTCCTAAAGTGGGCTCTCGGACCAGAAGTGCGCAATAATTTACCTCCACTTCCCCTGCTTTTTCTCCCTTCTTTCTCTTGCTTTCCCGTGATTGTGTTTGCTTTTGCTAGCAGATTTCAATGCGAGGATGGGGAACGGATCGAACAATTTAGGTTATGAGAGGGTAGATTTCAGAAGGATACTTTGAATTCGAATGGTAGAAAAGGTTGTTAAATTTTTGTGATTTCAATGGATTAGTAATAACCAAATCCTTCTTCAGACACAAGCGGATTCATCGATATACGTCGTATAGCAATGATAGCTTAGGGGCTGTTCATAAATGACGACTTGATCCTCACGGTATCCGGAACGTCGAAGATGAAGGTAGAGGTGGTTACGATGGAGACGCTAGAAACTGTCGAAAACTGGATGACAACGGCGGGGCTGAGGCTGGCCCACCAAAAAACTGAGATCATGCTAGTAAGTAACTGCAGAAAAACCGAACGAATCATTTTGAACATTGACGGGGAAGAAATCACATCCACTCGCCAATTAAAATACCTTGGAGTTGTGCTGGACGACCGCAGAAATTTTAATAGCCATGTGGACTACACTTGCGAAAAGGCAATGAAAGCCACCGCAGCATTGGCCAGAATAATGCCAAACGGCTTTGGACCGCGCAGCAGCAAAAGGAGGCTCCTTGCAAGTGTCACCCTATCGATATTGCGCTACGGAGCACCAGCGTGGATACAGGCGCTAGATACGAAGAAGAATCGGAGAAGGCTTATAGCCGGGACGATGCCCATATGCATAACGCTGACAGAAGACAGTGAATGTCGTAGAAAGAAGAGAATGGAGGGTCAAACTACCAAAACAGTTAGGACGAAATTAAGAGCCGAATCACTGAGACAGTGGCAGCAAGAGTGGGACTCCTCGGACAAGGGAAGACGGACCCATAGACTCATACCAAAAATAACGACATGGGTCCAGAGAAAATATGGAGAGGTTAATTTCCAACTGACACAGTTTCTGTCTGGTCACGGATGCTTCAGGAAGTACCTGCACAGGTTTGGATTCACGGAGTCACCTTTCTGCACGACATGCGATAGGCAGAGTTGGTTCGACTGCCGGGGTGTTACACTGAGTAACTGCCAGCTAGAACAGATTAACCACACTAGGGACCACATGCTTAACGTGTATTCGTTAACAGGTGAAGGATGAATTAGGACTGATGGCCCGTGAATAACAACCGATTACCGGTTATTTCGAATGCATAACCGGTAAGTTAGAACTGATTGCCGGTGAGTTGGAAGTCTGTTTTAATTCATCTGCCATCTGTTTTGCATCATTGGCTATGGCTATTGATTCTAATTCACCTGTTATCAATTCTAAGTCGTCGAAAGTCAGTTTTAATTTAGCGCTAACCTGCTCTCAATGGGATTACAATTCTCTAGCCACCGCTTCCAACTCACCGGCCATCGGTTCAAACTCACCGGCTATTGGTTCAAACTCACCGGCCATCTGTTTAATTTCACCGGCCATCGTATCGATTCTAATTCACCGTCCATTAATTCTAACTCGCTAGCGGTTAGTCTTGATTTACAAGCCATCGATTCTTATTCACAGACAGTCTTATGTCAGACAGTATTGATTCAACTACCATCGATTCTAAGTCATAATCCACCGTCCACCAATTGTAATTCCCAGACAATCACTTATAATTAACCGGCAATCAGTTCCAACTCATCCGCAATGAGTTCTAATTGATTCTAACTCACCGGCCATCAATTCTAACTCACTGGTCATCGCTTCCAAATCACCGTCCATTGACTTTAATTCTCCGCCCATCATCGGCTCATCGATTGTTTTAATCGACCGCGGGTTGGTTTAAATCGAACGGCGGATGGTTTCAATCGACCGCCGCACAGTAAATTTTTTCAATCGACCGCTGGTTGGTTTAATCGACCGCCGGCTGCTTTAATCGACCGCCGGTTGGTTTTAATCGACCGCCGGTTGGTTTTAATCGACCGCCGGTTGCTTTTAATCGACCGCCAGTTGGTTTCAATCGCCGGGTTGGTTTAAATCGAACGGCGGATGGTTTCAATCGACAGCCGCACAGTAAATTTTTTCAATCGACCGCTGGTTGGTTTAATCGACCGCCGGCTGCTTTAATCGACCGCCGGTTGGTTTTAATCGACCGCCGGTTGGTTTTAATCGACCGCCGGTTGCTTTTAATCGACCGCCAGTTGGTTTCAATCGCCGGGTTGGTTTAAATCGAACGGCGGATGGTTTCAATCGACAGCCGCACAGTAAATTTTTTCAATCGACCGCTGGTTGGTTTAATCGACCGCCGGCTGCTTTAATCGACCGCCGGTTGGTTTTAATCGACCGCCGGTTGGTTTTAATCGACCGCCGGTTGTTTTTAATCGACCACCGGATGTTGAAATAGGTTTCCGGCTGGTTTAATCGACCGCCGGTTGTTGAAATAGGTTGCCTGTTGGTTTAATCGACCGCCGGTTGGTTTTAATCGACCGCCGGTTGGTTTTAATCGATCGCCGGTTGGTTTTAATCGATCGCCGGTTGGTTTTAATCGACCGGCGGTTGTTTTCAATCGACCACCGCACAGTAAATTTTTTCGAACTCCGGTAGGTTTTAATCGACCGCCGGTTGGTTTTAATCGACCGGCGGTTGGTTTCAATCGACCGGCGGTTGGTTTCAATCGACCGCCGCACAGTAAATTTTTTCAATCGACCGCTGGTTGGTTTAATCGACCGCCGGCTGCTTTAATCGACCGCCGGTTGGTTTTAATCGACCGCCGGTTGGTTTTAATCGACCGCCGGTTGCTTTTAATCAACCGCCGGTTGGTTTCAATCGACCGCCGCGCCGGTTGTTTTTAATCGACCATCGGATGTTGAAATAGGTTTCCGGTTGGTTTGATCGACCGCCGGTTGTTGAAATAGGTTTCCGGTTGGTTTAATCGACCGCCGGTTGGTTTTAATCGACCGCCGGTTGGTTTTAATCGATCGCCGGTTGGTTTTAATCGACCGGCGGTTGGTTTCAATCGACCGGCGGTTGGTTTCAATCGACCGCCGCACAGTAAATTTTTTCGATCCACCGCTGGTTGGTTTAATCGACCGCCGGTTGGTTTAATCGACCGCCGATTGGTTTAATCGACCGCCAGTTGGTTTAATCGACCGCCGGTTATTGAAATAGGTTGCCGGTGGTTTTAATCATTCGCCGGTTGGTTTAAACTGCCGCAGGTTGGTTTTAATCGACACCGGCGATCGATTAAAACCACCGGCAACCTATTTCAACAACCGGCGGTCGATTGAACCAACCACCAGTTGGCTTTAATCGACCGCCGGTTGGTTTTAATCGACCGCCGGTTGGTTTTAATCGGCCGCTGGTTGGTTTTAATCGGCCGCTGGTTGGTTTTAATCGGCCGCTGGTTGGTTTTAATCGGCCGCTGGTTGGTTTTAATCGGCCGCCGGTTGGTTTTAATCGACCGCAGGTCGGTTTAATCGACCGCTGTTTATTTTTAATCGACCGCCGGTTATTGAAATAGAATGCCGGTTGGTTTTAATCGACCGGCGGTTGGTTTCAATCGACCGCTGGTTTGTTTAATCGACCGCCGCGCCGGTTGCTTTAATCGACTGCCGGTTGGTTTTAATCGACCGCCAGTTGGTTTAAACCGCCGCAGGTTGGTTTTAATCGACCGCCGGTTGGTTATCATCGACCGCGGGTTGGTTTTCATCGACCGCCGGTTGGTTTTAATCGACCGCCGGTTGGTTTTAATCGACCGCCGGTTGGTTTTCATCGACCGCCGGTTGATTTTCATCGACCGCCGGTTGGTTTTCATCGACCGCCGGTTGGTTTTCATCGACCGCCGGTTGGTTTTCATCGACCTCCTCACAGTGTATTTTTGGTAAGGGTTTGAGGATTGGGCTTTAATTTGTACAATTTTCAATATTTTGACGTTTGTTTTTTTTCGTTTTTAATCGGAAAGATTAAAGAACAAACTGTTTTCCTTTTCGGTTCGAAAAATCTTCTGACTCCCGTGGGACAAATGAGTTGAGGAGAACCAAACTTCTGAAAATTAAAAACAATATATCAGTGTGACTGGAGACGTGTTGCGTGTTTATAAACAAAATTTCAAAAAAATCAAAAATATTTTCAAGATTTCACTCTTTGGTCAAGAACTCAAGGAAGCAGGCTGGTGCCAAGTTGAAACTTTTTGGGGACAATATCCTTGTTGGTGTCGAGAGTCTGGCGTTAAAAGAATTTTCCTATAGCTGTCATACGGGTTCGGTATCCTTTGTTCTAGAACTCAGGGAAGCAGGCTGGTGTCAAGTTGAAACTTTTTGTAATCAATATTTCTCGGTAAAGCCGAGATGCGGGCGTAAACAGAATTTTGTCACCAGGCTGCCTTACTATAAATGGTCAGAAGAAGAACGTTTTCCTTGGTTTAAAAAAAAATATTTATCCATTTCAAGCAAATTCCCTGCAATATATAGCCAAAGTGGCAATACTCTCAACAAAAAAATTGGTTTTTGACCATACAAACGTTTTCGTCTCTGGACGTGGGAGCCTGAAAATTTATTGATCGAAAGGAATTACAGCTGTCCTATATTCTTTTCTTGATTCAAATAAAATAGAATATCATCAAAAATTTGAAATCTGTACGAGTTGTAGCAGCAAACCCTTACAAAAAATACACTGTGCGCCGGTAGGTTTTAATCGACCGCCGGTTGGTTTTAATCGACCGCCGGTTGCTTTAATCGACCGCCGGTTGTTTTTAATCGACCGCCGGTTGGTTTTAATCGACCGCCGGTTGGTTTTAATCGACCTCCGATTGGTTTTGACCGACCGCAATTATATGTTGCATAACTGATATTTAACTTTCGTTAAACTGCAGTGGTTGAAACTACAACTATAAACAGCTGTTAATATACAATTAATTTTACTGTAGTTTTGGAGTTATTGCCGAGTTGCTCAATACTAGAGCTGTATTACTGTTATTCTACTGATGTATTTCTGTTTTACTACGTCTGTATTACCGCTGTATTACTTATGTAGTACTGTTCTGTTACTGCCGAATTACTATTCTACTACTGCTACACAAATGGTGCATTACTGATGCATCTCTGTTGTGCTAGTGTTACACTATTATTGTATTACTGTTTCACCACTACTATATATGAAGAGTGTTTTATCAAAACGAACTTTGTCCATTTTTCATGTTTTTTTCGTCATTTACTTCTGCACCACTGTTTACACAGCGCCGAATCTTTTAGAGGAGGACTTGCATACTGAAACATCCGTACCGACACATTTTCCATCAAGGAAGCAGTGGCGCCGACTTTTGTTTTGGTCGTATGGGGCAAAGTCATATGTCGAACTATATTTGATACCTAAAGTCGTTATATATAATGCTGTGTATGGCGAAAACTCTTCAATTAGAATAACACACCGTTAAGCATTGAGTACTACTTCCGCGAATAATAATACGTAACACCAACAATATGATTATGCTCACACAAAAAACATGTCATGTCATGTGTAAGCTATACATATTGAATATCGAATGGCCACAGATATCCCAAGATTGAAAGATTTCTCAAAATATCGAATTGCCATAGATATCCCAAGATGAAGATTTCTCAAAATATCTGGTGGCCATAGATATCCCAAGATTAAAAGATTTCCCAAAATATCGAGTGACTGTAGATGTCCTAAGATAAAAGATTTCTCAAAAGTTATCACAAGACTGGAAGTTTCTCAAAGATATCACAAGAAATTTTCTCAAGTGTTAGCGAAGCGTTAGCGGGACGATACCTTTAAGTTAGATACACCATCAATAAGTCAACACATTCATTTAAAGTGGACGCTTCGAGAGAAATCTTGGAAAAACTCTTGGGCTAACTTAGCATTCATAGGAAATAAACGAATTTTTGACCTCTGTTTCGAAGTATGTTAGAAGTACGCTTTTACCTGTCACCTCTCCTCCATAAACGTATACTACACGTTAATGAAACTTTTCTGTTAGTAAGGAAAATTTTCTGATCGATCGAAATAATTCCAAGAACACGTTCGGTGGATAGAAAAAAGAAAATAGTTGTTGTTGAAAATTGTTGAGATCTAAAATCGTGCTTCCGAGCCGAAACACTGAACCTCAAATTTTTTGACATAGCAACCGAACACTTTTCTTGAACAATAACCGTAATCCCAACCCCGGACCGTTTCTTGATTTTTCTTTTTGAAAACCCGAACCACAATCGAACCGTTTTTGCAAAGGTTAGGAATTCAAACTCACCTAATGTTTGGATTATTAGAATTGTCGAAATTTCAACGGTTTTTTTAAGCAATCGCTTCAGTTGATTTATTTATCTTTTCCAATATTCAATCATTTTTCATTTCTTGGGCAATTCCGGTTTTTCACTTCACTTCACCAAATCCCATTTTCGGCTGATTTTTTTTAAACATTTTTCGTTATTTGATATCTCCTATCTATTAGCTGATTCAATTCATTTCTTGTTTTTCGGCCATTTGGTATTTATACCGAACTATTTTTTCTCGTTTTGAAAGCTATTTCACACTTTCCCAATTTCAGCTGATTACTCAATTCCTAGTCGTTTCATGACTTTAATTCACTTCTCATTTTCAAGTAACTTCCGATTTTCAACTGATTTCCCACTTTCTCAATTTCAATTTATTTCATGATATACTATCCGCTATTTCGCGAAATATGTTGTTCCAGTAAAAGTCCAGTATTACTACCGATATTAAGTTATTATTTCTAGACTCTATATCATTGATTAGTTTTCAATCGGTTCAATGGAAGCTTGGAGATAAGATCTTAGATGGGCCGATTGTTTATTTATGATCATACGCTACGACATATTTTGCCAAATATATTCAGTAGGTAGAATTGATGTAATTAGTAGATGAATTTAACAGTGTAATGAGGCGCCGCAGGCGAAATGTTTCAGAAACAGCCTAGGGTTCTTAAAGCTCATTATTGCCGGGTTTATGAAGTCGTTCAAGCTTTAAGTGAGTTTTTATACTATTCCGCTCGTATGGGGCGGCGCCCCATACGAATTTGCTCGTGTGGGGCATTCGCCCAGTCGCCATACTGTACTCGGCGCGCCTGCAAGGAAGGGAGCCTCCAGAGGAAATGTGGCCCAATTACAATGCTCCCTACAAAACTAACAATCGAATTTATCAAAAAATTTCTAAATTTCCTGCGTTACATTAATTCTTTTAGGAACCTCATTCTTAAAATGAAAATTGGAGAAGGTTAACTACATCCAGAAGCGTCTCACATTATATCTTGGAATTTGCTCCAAGAACAGTGAGATTGTTTAAACTTCCATTTTTTTTAGTTTTGCTAGGAAATTCGTCATTCCAGAGACATACATTGATGGCTTCCTAAATTTCCGATTTTCCTTCCACTAGATCTTAACAACTATTCCAGGAACTGAGGGATCCCTTCAACTTCGTTCACTTTATTTCAAGAACTAAGGGATGACATGAACTTCTATCAAATTTTTTGGAGTTTCACTAGGAAGCTCGTAATTTCAGAGACATACATTGATGGCTTCCTAAATTTCAGGTACTCCTCGCACTAAATCTTGACATTTACTACAAGAACTGTGGGAGTACATTAACTTCCTTGAGTTTTTTTGTGTTTACTGAAGGAACTTCACCTTTCCATGGTCGGTCATTGGTGACTTCTTAAATTTTAGGGGATCATTGCACTAGATATTCGAATTTATGTCAAAAACTGAAGGAGGACATAAATTTCTATTATATTTTTTGGACTTCGTCATTCCAGAATCATACATTCATGGCTTCATACATTTCTGTTCTACGGAAAACCTTAGGATTTACTCCAAGAACTGTCAATGCATTATGATCCTCTTGATGTATTCCTAAATTTCAGTGATGAATCTTCACCACTTTAACGCCATTGAGCACCCATTAAATTGCTCCGGATCTCATCCGATCCATAGAAATTTTTTTTGTGGATCATTTGACACCGTTTTCCGGGCGGGCCCCCTAACTTTTCGAAAGACGAGTTAGAATAGATAGGCGGGGAAAAATCAATTAATAAAAATCAATTGCAGGTGAATTAGAAACCATGGCTGGAGAATTAAGATCAATGGCCGATGAGTCAGAATCGATGGCCAGTGAGTTAGAATCGATTACCAGTAAGATAGCACTGATGGCTGGCGAGTAAGAATTAATTGCCGGTGAGTTAGAACCGATGGCAGGTGAATTATAATCGATGGCCAGTGATTTAAAGCCGACCGACGCGACGGCCGCTTCGATATGTCGGAAAAATAATTCACTTTTTTATATAATCGTTTTAAATTTAAACTTTGGTCTAATTATGAAACCGTCGGCAAACGGTAGTTTTTTTTTTAAGTAACAACAATGATACAGATTACGCTGTCAAATCAACAAATTATCATACATGCACCATGGTGATTACACAATTAAATCGAATTGTGTCTTTATTTAATTTCGATTAATTTTATAAAATCAGCGAGTCATTATTTACTATTCTACGCAATATCAAGTTTTTTTTAAGTCGTAGGGCCCCGTAGTGGAGTCGCGTGATCCTTATCAGGCCTTGGACCTGTGTCCTTAATTTTCTAACAAATAAAAGATAGTATTTTTAGGTTATGGCCGACTTTCTGATCGAGCCACAGCACTAAGTGAGCGTTCATATGACTCCGCAGGGACTAAAATAAGAAACATCGAGGGGAGCCATTGGTCGAAAATCATTTATATACATGGAAAATACTGGACGCTTCGGGGAGGGGGTGGTGTTAAACCGTCTGTCCAGTCTGGACGTTATTTATGAATGCTCCCTAAGCTGAGCTGTGGATAAAAACATTTCTTCAATTTTATGTACAACTTAAGAATAAAATTTTTATTTAGACCAAACTTGAAGTCCCAACGTGAACTGGAGCATCAATGTCCTAATTCCGCACAATATGTCTAAGAAAATATAATACGGACAAAGGAATCGTTCTTAGTAGGGCATGGAATAATATAATTCCCAATATAATCGAAATCACTTAGTAACCTTTGAAAGAAAAATCATTATTATTATATCCCTGAAGAAGGAAACTGTTTCGTTTCCGAAAGCTCGAAAAATAAAAATAATATTCAAACTAAACCATTGCGTCCAATTAATACAATGACAACTAAGAAAATATCTAAAATTCACATACAACATCAATCTGAAGTATCAATACTTCTCGAAAAAAGGTTCCAGTCGCTAGTAGCGACGCTAAGATTTGAAATTGCTCGCTAATAGCGACTAGTGCTCGCTAAGAACCAATAAGCGAAAAAATTTCGCTAGTCGCTAATGGTCCATGGCTATTTCGACAAAAGTGACGTATATTATTTTAAACAAAAAGTTGCTCTACGATATAACGAAAAATGCACTAATTTTTTTATAAAATTAATTAAAGTAATAAATGAAAGTGTCAGTTCAGTTAGTGCAGCCACCGAAACCGAAAAAAACGAGCGATGGCGGACACTCAAATTGAGTTTCAAATCACAATATTACTCTTAAGAACTCTAAAAAGTGTATGATTTTTTATTTCCAGTGTAACAAATAAATACTATTCGGTAATACATTCGGTCTCCGTCAGTTCGTTTGCGGCTGTCAGATAGGGGTAAAATTTTTTTATTTTTTTCAAGAAAAATAACAAAATAAAAAAAACGGTACATTTTGAAGGTAATTTATTGCTTACAATTACGTTTTACGTCTCTTAAAATTAACTTGTGAAAATAGCCATGGACCATTCATTCGCTAATATAATATTGTATTTTTCACTACTTCAAAGGCGAAAAATGTTTGTTTGAATTAAAAATTGGTCGAATTTCGTCGAACTGAAAATAAAATATGTACATGTACGAACACGTCACATGCTACACACGCACACTATAAACTAAGGCAAACTTGCTTTCAGATTTCTATATTTTAACATTTATCCTATGGCGAGGCAAGTATTTCCCTTTAAACATTTCCCCAGTAAAAAACAAAGTCTCAAATGGTCGATACAGATGTCCCAAGTCTCAATGACAATAGAATTTGAGACTTGAGACTTCTGTTATCGACCTTTTGAGGCTTTTTTTTCACTGGGGTTGTCTCAAGAAAGACGAAAAACTCACTTGCTATTTTTGTGTGAAGTGATGTGATTTTCTTAGACAACAAATTGGAGATAGAATGGTGACTCTTACAGTATGCTCCAAAAGTAGTGTAGAAAATATCTATTAGAACTGTCAATATTTTTTTTCGGAAGATGGAGAGGTAGAGGGTACGAAAAGAGAGGTATTGTTTCAGATTTCGTTAATTATTGTTATATTTTGCCCCGATTAAGAAGGCAAAAGTGAACGAAAAACATTTCACATCGACGAGAATATTTATTCAATTAATTAATTTTCGATCTTTTTAGCGAGCATCAGCTACCGCTACTTCGATTAGCAAATGACGTTAGCGACACTAATATCTTTTGAGATTAGCGTTAGCATTAGCGTCGCTAAAAAATGTCATTAGCGAGCGCTAATTGTAGGAAGTTATGCGCTGTTGTTGGGTACTGACTATTAACATGCCACAGAAATCAATCCTAATCCAACTATTTTGTACAAGTTTTAGGGGCTATTTACGCTAATTATTATGCAAAATTTCAATACTAAGAAAACAATTTGGTGTGACATCCATGGGAAAAGTTGTTATGGAGCTAGAACTTATGGACAATTTTGCTCTAAGACTACAATTCCAAGAAAGACTTAACGACGGAGTGCCGGAGAGTCTATTTGACATTTGACAACATTTGACATTTTAACAATCGGCTCGGATTTGATCGGGTTACTTACAAGAAACCCAAAATCACTAAAATGGCCCTCGACGAGCGGCTTTTGGACTTATATTGCCTATTTTTAATCCCAACTCGTCTTTCGGGATTACCTTTCAGTAGACAGATTGACAGACGGACGGACTTACAAATTTTTCGGCGGAGGAGGGTATTCAATTTGTGACGTAGTATTTACGGAGTTAGCTAAGTGTGACAGGGAGGAGTGGGTTTTTTTTTTTTTTTTTCTCAAGGGTGAGGAAACCTTCAAAAGGCACCTGGTCCTCCTGGACCCAGGTAGTGTTGGATTTTTACCAACTAAAACCTCCTTCCTTGATCGCCACGCTCTCGTCTCCCCGGAACCGCCTCACAGCATTACTTTGGGGAGGGGCTGTGCTTTCGCACCTACTTTCTCAGATCAACTGCCAGTCTTCGTTGATCGTCTCTCCATGCACTTTGTAGCTTCACCATTATCTTCGCAATTGCGTTGTCCGCTACTTTCCAACTTCTTCGTCGCGACACATTTCCGATATTATGTTGTCGGCGTTTACGTCTGGCCTGCTCGCGGCTATCAGCTCACATCGCTCCTGTTCAAAACGGGGACAGACAAACACAACGTGCTCTGCAGTTTCTTCCTCTTCAACGCATGTCACGCAGAACGGTGATTCCGCGTGTCCAAACCTATGCAGGTACTTCCTGTAGCACCCATGACCCGACAGGAACTGCGTCAGGTGGAAGCTAACCTCTCCGTGTTCCCTATTTACCCATGTGGTTACGTCCGGGATAAGCCTATGAGTCCACCTTCCATTTTCCGCGGAGTCCCACTCTCGCTGCCATTGACTCAGTGATTCGACTCTTACTTGTGTCCTCACTGTTTTGGTGTTTTGGCCCCCCCTTTCCTTCAGTCTGTGGCATTCACTGTCTTCCATCAGCATTATGCATATAGGCATCGTTCCGGCTATCACACATACCGCTTCCGAGGAAATCGTTCTGTATGCGCTTGCTACCCTTATGCTTGACAACCTCTGGGTTTTTATCAACCTCCTACGGTTCCTCTTTGTGTCTAACGCCCTTATCCACGCTGGTGCCCCGTAGCGCCGTATCGATAGGGTAACACTTGCTAGGAGCCTCCTTTTACTGCTGCGCGGTCCAAACCCATTCGGCATTATCATGGCCAGTGCTGCATTGGCTTTCATTGCCTTTTCGCACGTATAATCTACGTGGGCATTAAAGTTTCCCCGATCGTCTAACATGACTCCAAGGTGTTTTAGCTGGCGAGTGGATGTGATCTCGTTCCCCTCGATGTTCATTACAATCCGCTCAGTTTTCCGACAATTGCTCACGAGCATGATCTCGGTTTTCTGATGGGCCAGCTTCAGTTTAGCCATTGTCATCCAACTTTCTACCGTTTCCAACGCCTCTTTCGTGACGACTTCCACCTCCAACTTTGACGTTCCGATAACTATGAAAATTAGGTCGTCGGCAAAAGCAATCGTCGTAACCCATCTTGGCAGCTGCAGCCGCAGCGCTGCGTCGTACATCGTATTCCAAGGGCGTTGGTCCTAATATGGATCCTTGTGGAACACCAGCTGTGATGTCTACCATCTTTTTCCCTTCCCTGGTATCGTACATTAGCACCCGTCGTTCGAAATAGCTTTTCATTACCCTGCAGAGGAAATCGGGGACTCTCATAGCATGCATTGCCTTAGCTATCTCCGTCCAGCTTGCGTTATTAAAGGCATTTTCAACGTCTATCTTCGTTATAGCGCAGAAGCGGTTCCCTGTTCTTTTTTTCTTTCGCGCCTTGTCGGCAATCTCCATAACTCTTTCTATTGCTTCGATCGTCGATCTTCCTTTTCGAAATCCGAATTGGTCGTCTGACAGTCCGTGCTCCCCCTCTGTGTTTTTGTGTAATCTGTTCCGGATCATGGCCTCCAGCAGTTTTCCCATACCATCCAGCAAACATATAGGTCTATATGATGGTTCACCTTGTGGTTTCCTTGGTTTTGGTAGTAGGACCAGTTTCTGTTTCTTCCATATATCAGGAAAATTTCCGTCGTCGAGGCACTTCTGCAATGTCAATCTGAGCATGTCCGGCTTTATGCATGCCGCGGTCTTCAAAGCTACATTGGGGATCCCATCTGGTCCTGGCGCCTTGTTATTTTTCAGCTTTTTGACAGCCGTCTGAATCTCTTCTATAGTGATCACCCGGTCCTGTCTGTCTTCAATTTCATCGTCGTAAGGAGTTTGCGGCCATGCGACCTGTTCATGTTGCGGGAATAGCCCTCTCACTATGGCTCCTAGCTTCTCAGGACCACTTTCTTTTGGCACTGATGAACCTCTAATTTTTGTCATCGCTATCCTGTACACGTTTCCCCATGGATTTGCGTCAGCTTCCTGGCACAGCTTCTTAAAGCAGTTTCTCTTGCTAGCTCGGATTACCCGCTTTAATGTTCGTTTTGCCGTACGATGTTCGTCTCGCCTCGCGGCTCTGGCACTCTCACTTTTGGCCCGCTGCATCCTCCTTCTTGTCCTGAAGCAGTCTGCGCGCAAGAGCCTAATTTCGTCGTTCCACCAAAATGCCGATTTTCGTTTATTCTTC
>CM055406.1:87480899-87491302 GCA_029228625.1 Pseudolycoriella hygida
ACGAAAGTTGTTCATTTGTAATATTTTCGTTCTCTTGGCTTCCTTCTTTTACTTTCGCCCCGTGGGATGCATTTTTCTACTTTCGTCCCTGATTTGAGGGGCGAAAGAACAAACTTTCGCTGCCTCTGTGATAAAAAAAATGCTTTGACTCTCTGAATAGACAACACGCGAAAATGATAAATCCTGCATAGCCCCTAGGGACGGGGGTTTCGACTACGTAACCTACCCTTTAATGTTAAAGCGAAAATGATAAAGCCTGCGTAGCCCCTAGGGGCGGGGGTTCGACTAGTTTAGATATAACAGCCTTCGTCCAGGAAGTCGTGTAGGGGACGATACAGTCCAAGATCTTAAAATGTTGGATTATGATCCAAATGGGGTCATCAGCTACAAAACAAATTTCAATCAAGAATTTCCGCGAAAACCGAACAAACCATCTATGCGTTACACAAATATGGAGATGGAGCCATTGTACCAAGAAGAATTGAAAATTTCTGCCAAACGCTACGCCGATCTTCAAGATCTTAAAGTTGTTTTACCTTCCTCGGCGCATGCTTTTTACGACCACTTGAAACATGAGTGAAGTAAATTTTTAATTCGATTTTTTAAAATACTTTGTAAATATTTGTTTTCAATTTAATTACGTTTCCTCAATTTTAGTAATGAAGCACAAGTGAAGTCAATATTAATTTAAATGTAAAAATTTATCTTTTAAATTACGTTCGTTGCCGCAATTTTTAAATTTTTATGTCCTTTCTTTAATTTTAATATTGTACAATCGCTGTTTATTAATTAAAAATTTTATTATCGTTTCATGAATATGGCTTTATCATCTGGTGTTTTGCCCTTCGAAGATTTTCTGGGAACGCGTCTCTAAAATGTTTCAATAACAAATTTGAAATCGTACGTTTCTGTTGGAAATATGTCTTGGGCCACACTCGTAACTATATTACAGTTGGCCAACATGTGTCACTAACGAAAAGACACAAGTGAATAATCTCAGTGCTTGAATTATCTTCCTTTTATAGAGCTTCAAGCGATATCGCGAATATTTTGAATCAAGTCGTACACATCCCACCGATCGAAAAGTGTTCAATTTTTTAACGGTTCTAAAAGTTTGTGACAGTAATGTTCTGCAAAAGTTGTAAACTGGCTTCATATTGGACTATCCCTACGAATAATCAGTTAGCAAGAATCTCTAGCACTCATCAAATTCCGTCAGTTTTTTCAACAGATTTGGGCTTCGATTTTGGGATCACAGGACGAATCTTCGGAAGAATCTTCATCATTTTTTTAGAGGATGTATTTCAGGTCTCTGGAAACCCAAATCCGTTGAAAAACTGACGGAAGTTGAAAAAGGCTAAAGATTCTTCCTACAATTCGTCCTGAGATTCCAAAATCAAGGAACTAACATAAGGAATGCTTTATTCAGGTCGCTAGAAACACAAATCCTTTGAAAAAACTGACGGAAGTTGAAAAGTGCTAGAGATTTTTCCAAAGATAATCGAATTAACTCTCATTCATACAATTAAGGTCATTTACTATCTAATTGATTTTATTCGAAGGAAATGGAAAGCTCATTCGTTCATTTTGATACGAAAATGACGGGAAAGTAGTGCCAGGAGACCCAATTTTTAGAAAAAAAGAGAGAACACTCAACCAACGGTCGGTAGGTTGCTTGGCTTAGCACTGCAATCCTACTCTAAACTAACATTTCGCTCACTTCTTAATCGACTTAGGACAAGAAAAATAAAAAAACACGTGTCGTCTAGAATTGAATGAGGAATCAAATATTCGCTCCTGTAGAGTGCTTTAGAGTGCTGTAGAGTGCTTTGTAGCTTTATTGCAGGGTTTGTAAATTTTACAAGTAAGGTTGTTGTTTTATTTGGGGGTTGCTGTGTAGCTGGATTTGTTTGTATGCTGACGATATCAGATGTTGCAATTGGTCTCTTAACCAAAGCGCCTATCGTTTTTACAAAGTCCAGTGGATTTCCAATATTTATTCCATTAGGGACACCAACAATATTCATGTAACACTCTAACTGCTGCTGCTCAAGATCATTAAGATGACCTTGTAAACGAAGAACCGATATGTCAAGAGTGTTCAACTTTTGTTGAAAAAGGTTGATTTGTGCTGTTAAATGCTGTGTGTCACTTTCGATGAGACTGACCCGATGATTGAATTCTTCGAATTCCGAGACTAGCTTCAGCTGGCTGGTTAATACGTTATCCAGTTTTATTAGAATGGATGCCGAAACATTTGGTAATGCGTCTGTGTTGGGCGTAGATAGTGCAGAGGTTGAGTTTGAGTTTGTACTTAAACGTTTACACGCAGTAGAACAAGTCCAAGTTTCCTTGTTTTGGTTCGTTTTCAATTTGAGATGACGCTTATTAATGCATTGTAAGTGGAAGAATTTTTTACACTTTATGCATTGAAGAGGCTTACATTTAGTATTAATATTTGGCTTACAGATTTTGCAGATTTTGTTACTATGGGGTTATTGTTCATTGTTGTTAGAATCCATTTTCGAACAATGTCTACATAATCAAACGGACGCATAAATATTTATTTATTTACTCGATGCAGACTTATCTAATTGAAAAGCAACATTTTACTGTTATGTTTCGCATCCCAAATAAACAAGCACTAAAGAGTTTTTCTCAAGTTCAGGACATTTGCACACTATCAGCAATAAGTGAATTTAATTTAATTTGCTGTTATTTTTAAAGATATAATTTATTAAATGGCTATCAGCTTTGCCTATTCAATATGCCACTCTGTTTAGCTTTTCTGAATTTAATTTAATTCAGTTTAGGTTTGAGTCTTCACTTTACTTCAATATGACCGAAAACTGAAAGCTTTTTTCCAAAGTGCGTAGGGAACACCTAAAGTTCAAGAGTCAAGAGTGGTGGGTTCTCTTTCACCACTCCATCCACCGTTGACGACTCACACACGAAGCTTTCACAGTCCTATTGTTCATAGGTCACCTTGACAAAAATGTGGCTTGAGCACAATAATTTATGTTTGCAGTTTGGGTGTTTTGATTTCCTTTCTGCTTTGTAACAGGGAACTTGACTAATAGATCAACGAATTACACTTCGTTACACCGTTTATGCTATTCTATTTCAAGTTCAAGTAATGATGTTAACAAAACGAAACAAGCACTTGAAAACAACAACTTCTTTCCAAAGCCGATATCAATGTCAGTTGAAGGTTGTAAAATTATGAGGACTCCAATTTTACTTCGAGTTTGGTAGATTTAAATTTTATTCCAAATAAATTTTACTGCAGTGGGGAACAATTTAGATGCCGGGAAATAGGAGATGTTAACTAAATAAGATTAACAGGAGGTAAATTTTTCCTCTTTCCGTCTTTTGAACACAAAAATTGTAGACTAAATTTAACGAGGTAGACGAAACACGTCTTCTCCCTTCGACACTTCTACTACTACTACAACAGTTTGCGGATCGTCATCCCAAAATAGCACCTGCCGCAACATCCACACTGGATCCTGTAAATCCCGTACTTGTGCAGGTCTAGCGGTGTGTCCTTTGTTGTTCCTAGAAGGTTCCTTAAGGACCCTTCATTTCTATGTACTATTTCGATGTCAAATTGGTTATATATAGGCTTAAGAAGCTTCGTTACTTTCGGGAAATACCTGAAACTTACTCTCTTCGGTGGGGGTGGTGGTTCCTCATAAAAGGTTGAAATTTCTCTTAGACGTTTTTTCTTCTTAAGCGAGCTCTGCCGTCAGTGTCAACTGCATAGGTTTCCTCGAAGCAAACATATCCTTTTTCGCGTAGCAGTTCTGTGATGAAATTTTTAACGCAGTGGTGGCGAGCGGTGATCAAGGCATTACGAGGGGCACCCTAAAAGTTTCGGGAATCGGCTATAAAACGATTTTATTGCTTCTCAAAATAATCACCATTACAATCTATACACTTTTTCATCATTAAAAACCAGTTTTCGAAGCATCAAGTCCATTCGGAAGTTGGGATTTGGGCCACTTCTTGTTCATATGCCTCGACAGCAGCTTCCGCAGATAAAAATCGCTTCCCGCGCAACTTATTCTTGACACACGGAAACAAATAAAAGTCGCACGGTGCCAAGTCGGGACTGTTGGGTGGATGCAGCATCAAATTGATTTTTTCCTTCTCCAAGAACGTCGTGGTCAGAGCACTTGTGTGGGAGCTTGCATTATCATGGTGGAAAACGATCTTGCGATTTCGACTCTTTCTACGTAGTTCTTCAAATACTTTTGGCAAACAAATCGTAGTATACCACTCTGAATTGATTGTTTTACGATCCTCAAGTGGTACAGTAGCCACATGACCACATTTCCTGAAGAAAGTAGCGACCATTTTCTTGGCGACGCTTCGAGCGCGAATTACCTTTGTTGGTAAATCTTCATTTTGAAACACCCAAACGGTGGATTGCTGTTTTGTTTGGGGATCATAGCTGTAAATCCAACTTTCGTCACCTGTTACGATGCTATATACTGAATCAGAAGCCCCATTGTCGAATTTTTTGAGAGAATCTCGGCACCATTTCACACGAGCCTCCTTTTGGTCGTCTGTCAATTTGTGTGGGATCCACCGAGAACAAAGCTTCCGTGTGCGTAAATGTTCGTGTAAAATTGTTTGTATTTGACTTTTCCCGATCCCAAGGGATGCAGCTATCTCAGCATAGGTCACATGTCGATCGGCTTCAATCATGTTCCGGACATGGTCAATGTTTCCATCGGTGATGGCTGTGGAAGGTCGACCTTCACGAAAGTCGTCACTGAGGTAAGTGCGTCCCGATTCAAACTCAGAGAACCACCGATAAACAGTGGTCTTGGATGGGGCCTCATCTCCAAATGCTTTTTGCAAACGATCAATACACAATTTGGGAGTCAAGCCAGACTTAAAGTCGTAGAAAATCATGGCTCTAAAATTTTCACGTGATAAATCCATTTTTTCTCTGCAATGACTTTTTGGAATTGTTGTATCTTTTGACTGCTACGATCGATTTTCATTTTGATCATCATTTTTAAATCAGGAAAGACCAATTTAATTGGCGAAAAGTTTACACGAGCCGATATAGCCGATTCCCGAAACTTTTAGGGTACCCCTCGTATTCGATGGACAACTTCCAGGTACATGTGGAATAGTTTCTTTCTCCCTGCCGCATTTACGACAGAGGTTGGAAGTTGTATCAACACCGGGAACTCCGTTCAAATTAGCGTAGTTGGTACTCAATTTAATGGCTGCTACCCATTCTGAAGGCGAAAGAGAATTTTTGTTATACACAAAGTCGTTGCTTGCTGTGTGAAATTCGAAGTGTCCGAGTTCGAGTCTTTTCGTAACATCAACTCTGTTTGCCACATCTATTCTGATACGTACGGGTTCCTTCATATGTTTTATTTCGCTTTCGTCTCTATTTTCAAGAATTCACTTGTATTTTGTGCATGTACGTACAACTCGGTTTTTCAATGGAACGAGTTAAAACGAATCGTTGCAAAATCTTATGATTCTCCTCCTGTATTTTAAAATTTTTGTCTACAAAATTTTCCAATTCGACCTTTCGCGGAAACTTTTTCAGAAAATTGTTCAAATCGGCCGAATTTTGGAAGTCCCTAATTTTTGTGGGACCAGTTATAATTATTATGCTTATTGAGAGATGAAACATATGTTACTGTATTGTGTCATAGTTTTTTTGTTGACTTTTGGTGCATAAAAATACTTACGTTTTTGCAGGAAATTGTTTTATCCTCGAGGAGGATTATATCTCTTGCCTTCGGCCCGAGATACAAACTTCCTCCTCGAAGATAGACACATTTTTCCGCAGATGCGTACAAATTATTATACTCACGTACGTAACATATTTTTCATTCCTAGGATGGAAAACTCCGTCCTATTTTAAAACAGAAAAGCAGTTTTCTGAACCTTCGGAATGAAAAATAATGTACGAAACTCGGAAATATATATGTTTTTGACTAGTGCCGCGGGCTGCAAACCTCACACTCGTCAAAAACATTAAAAACATTATATTTTTCCTAGTAACGTAAGTAACTATTTTTCCACTCATTATTTCGCTCTTGTTAGCAACAATTTCGAGCGTTTTGACTCGTAAACAACACAAGATTTTAAACGTTCTTATCCGTTTTAAATTCAATGACCGAAAAAATAAGAAGGTTTTCGCTCAGTTTGTTCAAATCTCATTTTTTCAAAAGTCATTATTTCCCGCCTATTATTTCCTATCGAAATATAGTTATTGTGATTTTTTGTTCTAAATCTGGCCTTTTGCACACTTGAATATGAAAAAAGTAATAACTGGCAAAATGAATATGAGTTTGTTCTTCTGTGTGCTAAAAACCTACGCATAAGTAGATACAAAACTCATATTCATTTTGCCATGACTGTATAAAAAATTTCGTAAAAATTCGATTTTCGAGATTTCCGATATTTTGTAGTGGGTCGAATTTTATCTATTAAGACCCATACCAAGCAAAGAAAAGATTTGCTAATAAATTTGAAACAAAAAAATAAATTTGAAATTCGTGAAAAGTTTACTCGAAGACAGGATAATTGAGAATAGCTCTGGTTTTCCACGAAGAATATCCGGGTTCAATCCTGATGAGAAAAGATTCTGTATAGGATTTTTGTTCGATGTATAGCATGAAAGTAACGTTCATAATATATATATATATATAGGCTTCATAATATGGGTAGTTGTGAATTTGGTGCCGCAACGAGTCGTATACATAGAGGAATGACAAATATGACGTCACCCATATTCGACGAATTCTGTGTACAAATATCCGAGTACAACTTTAGAGGCCGTTCGGAATTTGCGACACCCCACTCCTCCAAGCGAAGACCTTCGAAAAGCCCTGAAAGAGCAAGGTAATATAAATGACGAGATAGATTCCATGACGATACGTATGAGAAAAACGAGAGACGAACTCCAAACGGCGGAAATAAAACTTTCAGTGGACGCTGCGATTAAGATTCTGAAAATCGGCAAGATAAAGGTGGGCTGGTCCGTATGCCCGTTGAGGGAAACCCAGCAGTTGGAAAGGTGTTTTAAGTGCATGGACTTTGGACACCAAGCAAGGAACTGCAAGAACGAAGATAGATCCAAGTTGTGCAGGAGATGTGGGGAAGAAAACCACCTAGCAAGAGATTGCACGAAACCACCAAAATGCCTGCTGTGCACGTCAGAAAATGACCACGTGACGGGTGGAGCGAGATGCCCAGTCTATAAACAGGCGCTTAAACCAAAGACGGGACAAGAATGGAAGTGATCCAAATAAACCTTAATCATTGTGACATGGCACAACAACTTCTTTGGCAAGCCACAGCGGAGCAAAAATGTGACGTAGCAATTATTGCAGAACCGTACCGAATTAATAAAAACAACGGTAACTGGGCTGTTGACAGAGCCGGGATGGCCGCAATATTGACGACGGGAAAGTATCCCATACAAGAAGTTGTATCAGGCACCCACGAAGGATTCGTGATTGCGAAAATTGACGGAGTGTATATTGTCAGCTGTTATGCACCACCAAGATGGACGATTGAACAGTTTGAACGAATGTTAGACTTACTCACAGGAGAGCTAACGGATTAAGCCCAGTCAACATTGGAGGCGACTTTAACTCATGGGCAGTTGAGTGGGGCAGTAGATTTACAAACGAAAGAGTTCTACAAGAAGCGCTAGCTAGACTGAATGTGGTTCTGGTAAACGTGGGAAACACAACTACTTTCCGCAAGAATGGACGAGAGTCGATTATTGACGTGACATTCTGTAGTCCAACACTAGTACCAAGTCTGAATTGGCGAGTGGATGAAAGCTACACATGCAGCGACCACCAGGCATTGAGGTACACTTTGAAAAAGAGTACGGTGGCGGCAAGGCAGATGAATCAAGTAAGAGAGCGGAGATGGAAGACGAGAAATTTCGATCAAGAAGCTTTCAAGGAATACCTCCAATCAGAAGACGAAGGCGTTGAGAAATTGGCAGAAGAATTGACGAAAGTATTGGTGCATGCATGCGACGTAGCGATGCCAAGAAGGATAGAACCGAAGAATAAACGAAAATCGGCATTTTGGTGGAACGACGAAATTAGGCTCTTGCGCGCAGACTGCTTCATGACAAGAAGGAGGATGCAGCGGGCCAAAAGTGAGAGTGCCAGAGCCGCGAGGCGAGACGACCATCGTACGGCAAAACTAACATTAAAGCGGGTAATCCGAGCTAGCAAGAGAAACTGCTTTAAGAAGCTGTGCCAGGAAGCTGACGCAAATCCATGGGGAAACGTGTACAGGATAGCGATGACAAAAATTAGAGGTTCATCAGTGCCAACAGAAAGTTGTCCTGAGAAGCTAGGAGCCATAGTGAGAGGGCTATTCCCGCAACATGAACAGGTCGCATGGCCGCAAACTCCTTACGACGATGAAATTGAAGACAGACAGGACCGGGTGATCACTATAGAAGAGATTCAGACGGCTGTCAAAAAGCTGAAAAAGAACAAGGCGCCAGGACCAGATGGGATCCCCAATGTAGCTTTGAAGACGGCGGCATGCATAAAGCCGGACATGCTCAGATTGACATTGCAGAAGTGCCTCGACGACGGAAATTTTCCTGATATATGGAAGAAACAGAAGCTGGTCCTACTACCAAAACCAAGGAAACCAAAAGGTGAACCATCATATAGACCTATATGTTTGCTGGATGGTATGGGAAAACTGCTGGAGGCCATGATCCGGAACAGATTACACAAAAACACAGAGGGTGAGCACGGACTGTCAGACGACCAATTCGGAGTTCGAAAAGGAAGATCGACGATCGAAGCAATAGAAAGAGTTATGGAGATTGCCGACAAGGCGCGAAAGAAAAAAAGAACAGGGAACCGCTTCTGCGTTATAACGAAGATAGACGTTGAAAATGCCTTTAATAACGCAAGTTGGACGGAGATAGCTAAGGCAATTCATGCTATGAGAGTCCCCGATTTCCTCTGCAGGGTAATGAAAAGCTATTTCGAACGACGGGTGCTAATGTACGATACCAGGGAAGGGAAAAAGATGGTAGACATCACAGCTGGTGTTCCACAAGGATCCATATTAGGACCAACGCTGTGGAATACGATGTACGACGCAGCGCTGCGGCTGCAGCTGCCAAGATGGGTTACGACGATTGCTTTTGCCGACGACCTAAATTTCATAGTTATCGGAACGTCAAAGTTGGAGGTGGAAGTCGTCACGAAAGAGGCGTTGGAAACTGTAGAAAGTTGGATGACAATGGCTAAACTGAAGCTGGCCCATCAGAAAACCGAGATCATGCTCGTGAGCAATTGTCGGAAAACTGAGCGGATTGTAATGAACATCGAGGGGAACGAGATCACATCCACTCGCCAGCAAAAACACCTTGGAGTCATGTTAGACGATCGTGGAAACTTTAATGCCCACGTAGATTATACGTGCGAAAAGGCAATGAAAGCCAATGCAGCACTGGCCATGATAAAGCCGAATGGGTTTGGACCGCGCAGCAGTAAAAGGAGGCTCCTAGCAAGTGTTACCCTATCGATACTGCGCTACGGGGCACCAGCGTGGATAAGGGCGTTAGACACAAAGAGGAACAGTAGGAGGTTGATAAAAACCCAGAGGTTGTCAAGCATAAGGGTAGCAAGCGCATACAGAACGATTTCCTCGGAAGCGGTATGTGTGATAGCCGGAACGATGCCTATATGCATAATGCTGATGGAAGACAGTGAATGCCACAGACTGAAGGAAAGGGGGGGCCAAAACACCAAAACAGTGAGGACACAAGTAAGAGTCGAATCACTGAGTCAATGGCAGCGAGAGTGGGACTCCGCGGAAAATGGAAGATGGACTCATAGGCTTATCCCGGACGTAACCACATGGGTAAATAGGGAACACGGAGAGGTTAGCTTCCACCTGACGCAGTTCCTGTCGGGTCATGGGTGCTACAGGAAGTACCTGCATAGGTTTGGACACGCGGAATCACCTTTCTGCGTGACATGCGTTGAAGAGGAAGAAACTGCAGAGCACGTTGTGTTTGTCTGTCCCGTTTTGAACAGGAGCGATGTGAGCTGATAGCCGCGAGCAGGCCAGACGTAAACGCCGACAACATAATATCGGAAATGTGTCGCGACGAAGAAGTGTGGAAAGTAGCGGACAACGCAATTGCGAAGATAATGGTGAAGCTACAAAGTGCCTGGAGAGACGATCAACGAAGACTGGCAGTTGATCTGAGAAAGTAGGTGCGAAAGCACAGCCCCTCCCCGAAGTAATGCTGTGAGGCGGTTCCGGGGAGACGAGAGCGTGGCGATCAAGGAAGGAGGTTTTAGTTGGTAAAAATCCAACACTACCTGGGTCCAGGGGGACCAGGTGCCTTTTGAAGG
>CM055406.1:87497679-87529690 GCA_029228625.1 Pseudolycoriella hygida
ATGTAACATCACGCAAAAAAAAATTACAAAAAATATTTACTTTACACCGAACATCTCCTCCTCACGAAAAAACCCAAGTAATTTTATTTCATTCAAAAGGAAAAACAATTGCAACATACACACACCACATAACGTGTGTATCATATTTCCGTTATTTGGAACTCACTATATACACGCGCTTGTATATAAAATATTTTTTCGTTTCACTTCTTTATACGCTCGATGCATATGAATTATTCTTTCGATTCTTCCATTCTACGTTCGTTCCTGCATGTCGGGTGTTTTATACAGAAAAAATATTTTTTTCTATGGCAGTGGGTATAGCGTTACGCCAAAATAACGGGATGTAACGCTGAGCGTTATTCACAAACAAACAAACAAACAAACATCTCGTCTTTATAATATGTAACTAGTCGATCCCGTTAGCCCCGTTCAGTTTAGGAGGGGTGGGCGCGAGGGAACTGTGGGCGCGAGGGAACGGTGGGCGCGAGGGAACGGTGGGCGCGAGGGAACGGTGGGCGCGAGGGAACGGTGGGCGCGAGGGCACTCGTAAAGCTTTCCAGAGGGCGGGCGCGAGGGCAGTCGTAAACTTTCCAGTGTGCGGGAGCAAGAGCACGTGTAAGCAATAAAACGATGAGGTGAACAAATTATTATTTACACCAGGGGGCTGTCGCCCCCTGGATCCCCGCTAATTATTAGCCTGCGGCGCTTTCCCTGCTTGCGGCGCTTTCCCTGCCTGCGGCGCTTCCCCTGCCTGCGGAGATTTCCCTGCCTGCGGCGCTTTCCCCTTGTCGCCCCGTAATCATCAAAAGAACATCCCCCTCAACGATCGTAAATCCCATCACAATGTCCCAAATCTCGTCGCAAATCCCGTCCGCAATCCCGCCCGAATTCCTTCAGCAATCCCGCCGCGAATCCCGTCGCAAATCCCGTCACACATCCCGTCTCAAATCCCAAACCAAATCCCGTACCAAATCCCGCTTTAAGTCCGGTCCCAAATCCCGCTTTAAGTCCGGTCCGAAATCCTTTCCAGAATCCCGTCACAAATCCTGTTCCAAAAATTGTTGGTCGCCCCGACACACTACATACCCATCCCAACAACTTTCCATTTGACACCAAACACCTAACACCAACACAAAAAAAAGTTTTAAAAAAGAACTTATTTTCCCCCCTAAGTCCGTCCCATACCAACGTCCGCAATTTTGTTGGTCACCCCGACACACTACACACCGAACCTAACAACTTTCCCTTTGACACCAAACATCTAACACCAACAAAAAAAAAGCTTCACCCTGATACACTACACACCCAAACTAACAACTTTTCCTTTGACATCAAACATCTATCTCTTACCAAAAAAAAGTTACACAAAAATTCTTATTTTTTACTCCTGAGTACGCCCCTTGTGTATATCCGCCATTTTGTTGGTCACCCCGACACACTCCACACTGAAACTAACAACTTTCCCTTTGACACCAAAAATCTATCATCAACTAAAAAAAGTTCCAAAAAAAATTATTTTTTTAGCCCAATACCGTTCTATACCACCGCTCGTCACTTTGTTGATCATCCCGACACACTCCACACCGAACCTAACAACTTTCCTTTTGACACCAAACATCTAACATCAACCAAAAAATGTTACAAAAAAAAATTATTTTTGCCCCATACCATCGTCCGCCATTTTGCTGGTCATCCCGACACACTACATACCCATCCCAACAACTTTCCCTTTGACACCAAACATCTAACGTCAACCAAAAAAAAGTTACAAAAATAAATTATTTTTTTACCCCAAGTCCATCCCATACCATCGTCCACCATTTTGCTGGTTATCCCGACACACTACATACCCATGCCAACAACTTTCTCTTTGACACCAAACATGTAACATCAAGCAAAACAAAAATTACAAAAAATATTTACTTTACACCGAACATCTCCTCCTCAAGAAAAAACCCAAGTCATTTTATTTCATTCAAAAGGAAAAACAATTGCAACATACACACACCACATAACGTGTGTATCATATTTCCGTTAAAGGTCCACCTCTTCCTTTATACTCACTATATACACGCGCTTGTATATAAAATATTTTTTCGTTTCACTTCTTTATATTCTTTCGATTCTTCCATTCTACGTTCATTCCCGCATGTCGGGTGGTTTATACAAAAAAAAATATTTTTTTCTATGGCAATGGGTATAGCGTTACGCCAAAATAACGGTATGTAACGCTGAGCGTTATTCACAAACATACAAACATCTCGTCCTTATAATCTGTAATAGTAGAAAACATGCGGGGGTGTGTGTAGAAAAGCTATTGAAATAATCCGAAAAGTTCTTCAGTAAGGAACAACCAATTTTCTAAGCTGAAGCAAATTTTGTACTCTTATGCTTTGAAAAGATATGCAAGATATGCAATAACAAAAAATAAAAATTAAAGAATATTTTGCATAAAGTACGAAAAAAAACCTTAAGATTTGATTTATTTTTATTTTTCAGTATTTGCTCAACTAGATTGATATTGACCAAATTGTTGTTAACATGAATAGGTAGCACAAAATAATAGAATATCTTAAAATAAATCGATCAATAGAGAATTTCAAAAATATTTGGGACTACCACAATTTCCAGCAAAGTTTTCGCGTCTGTATTGAGCTTTTGGAAGTTGGATGAAAAAGGATGCCCGTTCCTAAGCTCAATTTTTTGCAGCTCATCGTCGACTGTGAGGTCGAGAGAGATATTTCGGCGGTTGTTCACCTCATTACACCTTGCAGGTTGTGCGTTGCAATCAAATACTCTACAGAGACAGGGCCTTTTATAAACATACAAACTATTTTTAGAATCTGAGTAATAATTTTATCTGACAGTATTTGTTTGATCCAACCAAATTTTAAGATCAATGGACGCGTGGCAAATTTGTCGCCCACACTTGTGCGCAAAAATATTTGTTTTTCAATGATTTCACTGAACCAAAATATTTTTTTAATTTCCACAATTCAACAACTTCTGCTTAGCAGAATAATCCAAACTAAAAAATAACCGAAACAAACTCACAATTCTTTTACTTCCAAATTGTTCAAACGAAATGACAAGCATCCAAGCGTAGGATCTGGATTGTATAAAAGGCGAGTTGACATGGTCTTAAGACAAGGTGTACTGAAAGAGTCGTAAACGACGAAATCAGCACGAATAAAGTGAACGAAGTTGAAGGGATCCCTCAGTTCCTGGAGTAGTTGTCAAGATCTAGTGGAAGGAATATCGGAAATTTAGGAAGCCATCAATGTATGTCTCTGGAATGACGAATTTCCTAGCAAAACTCAAAATGATGGAAGTTTAAACAATCTCACTGTTCTTGGAGCAAATCCCAAGATATAATGTGAGACGCTTCTGGATGTAGTTAACCTTCTCCAATTTTCATTTTAAGAATGAGGTTCCTAAAAGAATTAATGTAACGCAGGAAATTTAGAAATTTTTTTATAAATTCGATTGTTAGTTTTGTAGGGAGCATTGTAATTGGGCCACATTTCCTCTGAAGGCTCCCTTCCTTGATGGAAAATGTGTCCGTACGGATATTTCAGTATGCTAGTCCTCCGAAAAGCTCCTCTAAAAGATTCGGCGCTGTGTAAACAGTGGTGCAGAAGTAAATGACGAAAAAAACATGAAAAATGGACAAAGTTCGTTTTAATAAAACACTCTTCAAATATGGTCTTTATGAGCCTATCAATAACATGTGTATGGCATTTAATCGCTTTTCATTGCTGTGGTTTCAAAACATACCACGTGAATCGTTCAAGTCGACTATAAGGAAATTAAAAATCACATATAAACTAAATGATAAGGGACCATCCATAAATTACGTACGATTTAAATCAACAATAACTTGGAAAATATTCACGTCAAATGTATGAGCGACCCCCCATACTACCCCCCTAAACTTGAAGAGCTATTGTTGTATTTCACAAATTCAAATATATAATTTGCAAAACTGTATTTTTGGATTTATTCAAAAATAATTTAAAAAGTTGCCCTTTGAAGGATGGTGCGCGTAGAATGAAGGAACTGGACATAACTGAACTGAACTGAACTGAACTGATAAAGTTCAATTTAATATTTGGGTATCAAATTTATTGTATTTTTTTCGATTTTCAGACCCGTACGAAGAACGAAGTTTTTCGAAAAGGGGTCTTATGCGTTTACCACGACGTTTGTAACCACCCCAATTTCGACCTGTGAGTAGGGGGGGGGGGCTTCGATCATAGTCATTAGATGACGAATCAACAATGAAAAAAATTTCTGTCAACACGATAACTCGAGTAAACCGATTTTATGGGATTGAATCTGGGCACTGTCGTCCCGAGGGCCGCCGAGCTAGCGCCGTTTAAGTGGTTTTTGGTCTTTTGTACAAAACTCGAGTAAATCTTTTCCGATTTTCATAATTTTTTTTTTGTTTGAAAGGCCTGATATTTTATGGAAGAAATTTTTTTTAATTTTGAGCTTTTGGGCTCAGCCAGGGCCCTAAAACCAAATCTCTACTCCAACGTGTTTTTCTACGTAAGTCGGGTAAATCTTATCCGATTTTCAAAAACTTTGTTTTCCTGAAAGATAAATCAGAACTTTATGTACGAGATCGAATTTGGACAGAATCGATCGAAAACTTTCGAAGTTACGGTCGATAAAGTGGTAAAAAACAAAAAAAAAATCTACAGAAGGGTGAATGTTAAACGAAAAACCAAAACGTAAGACCACCCAGCAAAATTAATTCATACTTTTGTAGACATTTGTTTACCTTACTTTGTTTTTCTTCCTTGTCCGAATATTGAACACGAGTGTGAAGACTAAGAGTCAAATGTCAAAGCTAAAGATTTATTATCAGAACATTCGTGGTATGCAAACAAAGAGTAAAAGATTTTTTACTGAACTCATCGCTAATTCTTATGATGTTGTTTTGCTAAGTGAGACCTGGCTTCATGAATGCTTTTATGATTCAGAGTTTTTCGATAATCGCCATGTAGTATTTAGAGTGGATCGTAACAAACAGGAAACTGGAATGTCCAGGGGTGGTGGATGTCTGATTGCTATTAGAAGTGAGTTGTCATCGATGCGAATACGTCAATGGGAGCTGGGCAAAGAAGACATTTGGATTTCGGTTGTCCACGAAAATGGTTTCAGAACCAACACTAATGTAAGATATATAGAGGATGGAAGTGATTTTCTGAATTACAAGGTTCATTTTAAAAAGATTAGTGACGTTATTACCTCAGCAAATGTGAATGATCGTTTCGTTCTGTTCGGTGACTACAATCTTAGCGATAGTATCGAATGGTATACGGCTGATGGTTTACGCGAAGCAGGGATAAATAGTCAAACTAAAGTAAATAAGCGCATTCCGCATGAGATGCTGAATTTGAATGCTCTGTGTAATCTGAATAAGTTCTGCAACGTGCGAAACAGTCTCAATAGAACGTTCGATCTTGTCCTCACTGATATCGACTCCAGTAAGATAGAAGTCACAAGATGCAGTGATCCACTAGTTTCGGAAGACTCTTACCACCCAGCACCCAACATATCCTACGCTTAATCAGCAATTGTTGAACGTGGAATGGGATATTGAACTGAGTGGGCTGGACGCAAATGGTGCGGTAAATCGGTTTTATGAGATTATAGAATCTTTTATTGATGCTATTCCTAAGGTGTACAGTTCCAAGAGGGATTATCCCGTGGATTTTACTCCAAGGCTCATTAAGCTCATTAAGAAAAAAGCTAATGCCAAGTTAAGGTTGAATAAAGATGGTAGCGTATTCAACAGGAGTCAGTTTTCGAAATTGCGGAAGCAAGTGAAAAAAGAGATTAAGGTGTGCTTCTCGAATTATGTCGACGACTGTGAAAGCAAGCTCAAATCGAACACCAAGTGCTTTTTCTCATTCACCAAGTCGTTGAAGAAGACGAACTCTCTGGCCAACAGTATGAGATTCGGGGATAAAGTTAGCAATGAAATAGTGTCAATCTGTCAGATTCTGTTCGTAAATTTCTTCAGCACTGTCTTTCAATCGGACGGTGAAGAAAATCGTAGTGACGAGATAAATGCATTGTATGAGTCGTTGGGCGAGAGTGAATGTAATGATATTACGTTTTCCCCATCTGATGTTCAAAGAGTGCTGAAAAGATTTGATGTTAATAAGGTGTCAAGTCCTGATGATGTCCCAATAATGTTTTATAAAGAACTCGCAGAGTCATTAGCCATTCCGTTGTCTATTCTATTCAACAAATCACTGAAGGAAAGTGTCTTTCCTAATAGATGGAAGTTGGGCTTCATTTCGCCGGTCTTCAAAGAGGGAGACAGGAATGACGTCACTAACTATAGGGCATTTTCGATCTTATGTGCAATCTCAAAAATTTTCGAAAGGCTTGTGTTCAATGTGCTTTTTGACAAAACCAAAGGTAAAAATCATTTCTCCCAACACGGATTTTTTTCAAAAAGGTCACCGCAAACTAATCTAATGGAGTTAGTCACATGTATATCTAAAGCAATGGCAAATGGTGGTCAAGTTGATGTGTTATACACGGATTTTTCAAAAGCATTTGATCGGATAGTACATCATCGTTTGCTGAAAAAAACTGGCTCTTTTTGGCTTTAGCAAATCTCTGATTTGGTGGTTTGATTCGTACTTATCAAATCGTAGTGATTGGTGGAGGAAGATAAAAACGTATCACTCCAATGTCAGGGGTACCGCAGGGATCAATTTTGGGACCGTTTTTATTCATTTTGTGTATTAACGACCTGCTGTCAGCCCTCAATGACGCCTTTGCTTTTGCGGATGACCTGAAATTGATTCGAAAAATAGTATCTAGTAATGACTGCATCTTATTCCAATGTGAAATCGATCGTCTGCATGAATGGTGTGGTACCAACAAGTTGGGTCTAAACGTCAATAAGTGTGCAATTATGTCCATTACTCGAAAAAGTGAAAGCAATCGGCTCGCTCACCAATATCGGATTGGTGGAGAAATTGTTCCTAGAGTTGAATCTAAACGTGACCTAGGCGTCATAATTGATAGCAAACTATCTTTCGCTGAACATATTAACGTAATGACCCGTAAAGCCTATCAAATGCTAGGATTTGTTTTCCGGTGTGGCAGGTTCTTCAAAAAATCAGAAAGCATGATGACGCTGTTCAACTCTTTGGTGAGAAGTCGACTAGAATATTGTGCTGCTGTGTGGAGTCCTCTTTATGAGAAACATAATGATATCGTCGAAAGGGTACAGCGCAAATTCACCAGGATGTTCTACCACAAATTCCATATGCATAAATCTGAATATAAGAATAGACTCAAAAACTTAAAAATTACGTCATTAAAGTCGAGAAGGTTGATGAATGATGAGATAATCCTGTACAAGATAATTCATAACCGTATGGACACAAAGTTGTATCAGTCATTAACATACTACACTCATGGCCGGGTCACAAGGAGGGATAATCCCGATTTCTACACTCCGAAGTACACCAGCAACATCGTGCAAAATGAACCATCACACAGAATGCAGGACCACCATGACGAGTACTTCTTTCAAGTTAACATTTTTAATAAACCGTTTGAATCTTTTAAAAACTCGGTACGGAATACGCTACTACCTTGACTGTCAAATGGAAATTGAAGCTTGAATTGTGAAATTGAAATAGAAATTAGAAACGAAAATTGTATGTTTAGTAATGATTAATATGTTATTGGGCCGTAAGGTCTGTTTATTGATCAATAAATAAATAAATACATAAAAACGTGGTGCTTTGAAGGTTGGTGCATCTTTTTGTCTTATATCTCTGCGAAATTAGAACGGAAATTGATCTTGATGGTTTTAAAGAAAAGATATGGACATAATAAAATCACGAAAATTAAATTAGTCAAAATCTGTTGAGTGGTTCGGGATGTAGATTCCTCAGTGTGGGCCCAAATCACGCTACGCAATCCTACACGATATTTGCTGGTTTTTTGTGAATATTTCTGGAATGATATGGTTTTTTTTGCAATGTTGAAGACAAAAAAGAGGCGAACTTTTTTGTTCATGGTCTCATTCTTTGTTGTAGGTTTTTAAGCAGGGATTCTACTGTAACACCTTCGGTATTCTCTGAAGTTGCTACGATCTCACCGGGAATCGTCAATGCTTGACCATAAATGAGTTCTGCAGGTGAACATTTTAAATCTTCTTTAATAGTAGCCCGCATTCCGAGCAGAACGAACGGCAGCTCACTACACCAATGTGGTGTGTTACACCTTGCCATCAGTGACTCTTTTATTTGTCTGTGACTTCTTTCGACCATCCCATTAGATTGTGGGTGGTATGCTGTCGTTCTACACTTATTTGTGCCCAACAGTTTGCAAAGTTCACGGAATAACTCGGATTCGAATTGGGAGCCTCTGTCTGTGACGACTTTTGACGGGACTCCAAAACGAGATACATACTGAGTAATTAGATGTTTTGCTACATTACTCGCGGTTGCACTGGTCATTGGATATGCTTCCAGCCACCTAGTGCGTCTGTCTACTACTGTTGATAAATAAGTTTTTGCTTCTGACTGAGGTAGAGGACCTACGATGTCTATGTGGATATCCTCAATCCTCCCTCTCTTTCCTTGGAAATGCACTAAACTTCGATTTCGTGTGTCTCACTACTTTTGCTCTCTGGCATGGTATACACGACTTGGACCAAAGACTGACGTCTTTCTTCATCTTTGGCCAAAAATACCTTGCGGTAATGAGTTTCACTGATGCTTTTATTCCTGGGTGCGATAGAGAATGGAGCTTTACGAAAGTTGATTTACTAAGCGGTTGCGGGACATACGGTCTGTTTTTATTTGCACTCGTCTCACACCACAGTTTCCCTATGGAAAGCGGCATATCTATTTCTCTCAGGATAGAGCTAGAGTTGGCTGATTGATTTTTCGTCAGTTTCATTAATTCTTCATCCGTTCCTTGTAACTTAATCAATGCTTGCAATTCTAGGTTGTCTGTGCTATTGGTTACTGAATTAATTTCGGGTTTTTCATCTTCATATATTCTAGACAAGAAATCCGCGAAGACGTTAACTTTTCCTTGTATATGCTGAATGTCGGTTGTAAATTGTGAAATAAACTCTAAATGGGTCGTTTGCCTAGGACTGCGGTCTATTGTGGATGACATTAGGTTGGTAATAGATTTATGATCTGTATAGATTGTGAAATATCGACCTTCTAGAAAATATCTGAAGTGTTTCACTGCGAGATAAATTGACAATAATTCACGGTCTAGGGTCGAGTATTTCATTTCTGGTGGTTTGAGTTTCTTTGAAAAGAACCCTAGGGGTTGCCATGCACTTTTATCGTATTGTTGGAGTACTGCACCAACAGCCGTATTGGACGCGTCGCTAAACAGACTAAGTGACAAGTTGTTACGCTTGGGATGTACGATCATTGTAGCGTTCGATAGAGCTTCTTTTGCTTCTATAAAAGCTTTCTCGCACTCCTCGGCCCAAGTGAATTTAAATTTTTGTTTGAGTTTTTTCTTTTCTGCTACTGATTTTGCTATGCAATCATGCCCGGGAATTAATATTCTAGCGCTAATTTAGGAAGTTTAGTAGAAGTTTATCATTCCTACAAATCTCTGAGCTTGTTTAAGGGATGTTGGCGAAGGGCTGTTTGCAATTGCTATTATTCTACTTTTCGAGGGGAGTATACTTTCGGGAGTGATTTCATGCCCTAAAAATTCTAGCTTCGTCACTCCAAATAAACACTTGGTTGGTTTGATATTTAAACCGTACTGGTTTAATCTCTGGAATAATTAACCAGGTGGGCTTTATGTTCCTCTACGCTTTTGCTCGCTATCAATATGTCGTCTAAGTAAACGAATAAGAAATCGATTCCTTCGCAGACTGCGTTCATAAAACGCTGAAATGTTTGGGCTGCGTTCCGCAAACCGAAAGGCATACGTGGGAGTAGTTTTGAGAACCCGCTCTTCGTTGGAATCGTTTCGTCCTGAAACGCGGTATTACTTCAATGACCATCTTAAAAGCGGGCTAATGATCATTGGAATATTTTCGACTTCTCACTTTCTCTTTATGTCGCCAACATCAAATCAATTATTTCGAAATAAAACAACTAAAAAGATCTCTTCACTATTACGATGTTCGAAAATACTCGAACCATACCCGCTCATCATTTGAACAATTACTGAGTTTCAAAATTACATGTTCTTCACCTCATAACGACCAATCTAGTAGGCTTGGCAAATTCAGTTTTCTCCGTTTGCATTCGCCATAACAAAATTAGTTGAAGTGGTTGCGCCATATTTATTTTAATTCCCAAAATCAATCGACGTGATAAGTCGAATAATTAAATAATAATTTGTGAAAAGTGAAACAACAAAATGTCCAGTAACATTTCAATTGATTTGAGCGTTGGTTCAATTATTCAATACGATCAATTCGCCGTTGATGAGATTCTGTCGCTCAATTTCGAAGACATTCTCTTGTCGGAATGTGAAGATTTTTGGTTGGATCAACCTGATAGTGGAATACTGCCATCAAATGACGTTTTGTTTGAATTTCTGGAAGAAGAATCCGCTGCAACTTCTGCAGTAACATCACATGAAGAAAAACTGTCGTCGGCTGTTGAAGAAAACTCTTTGAACCAAACATCTGACGTCGTAATGGAGGAATTGTGCTCTGGAGACGTGCCAGTTGAGTTTTTATTGGAAACCGAAGAAGACGAATCAATTACGCATCAATCAGCCGACTATGAGATGACGTCCGAGGAGACTCAGGAACCTATTACCGAAGCGGACAACGAGAAAAAGTAATTCTAATTAATTCTAATCTATAATTTAGGTGAATCTTCATCTTAAAACAATTCATTTTCTGCAGAAGCTTTGCACCAAATAATGGATTGAGCAGTCTGGAAAATGTAGATTCGAAGGTATGTGTATTTGCCAATTTTAGTTTGACCCACATTGATTCCACTTCCGATAAAAATCAAGTCATTTCGCAAAGATTCAAATGCAGAGAAAAATTTACTAGAAATCTTTCGTTTCATAACAACAACAAAAACCTCTTAGAAAGTAAAATGTGACACAGTCCGTAAGTCCGCTTCCAAAATAGTGGTATCGTTTGAGGTGACGATATCGCTGAAAATACGCTGAAATTTGAATTAAGTGCTAGCTTGTGATCAAAATTTTATTCTTGAAGAAATTATTGATTCAAATAGCTCCCCGATTACACGTGTCAAATATCAATTAGAATTCTAATGATGAAGGTCAAATACGCGAACATGTCTACCCCGGGTTCAAATATTGTGTCCATTGACTACAATCAAGAATACCCAAAATATCGACACTTCATTTAAATTCTGTCGCGTTATTTTATTTTCATTATATTTGTTAACGGGAACGACACTGCAGATTCGAAAAAATACAAAAATATTTGCCTCTTTTCCGCTTTGTGTAGAATTTTCGTAACACGTGAAGCGAAAATAATTGTCGAGAATGACATTACCAGTAATAATCACATTTTTGTCGATATTTTACAACTCACCTCGGTGTCGAACTGGATACTAAATGTTTACGTTTAAAGAAATAATAAAGTATCTTGAAACAATCTGTTTCGCAAATAAAAAATTGAGTCGCCCATCGAAAGATCCGATCGGACAGACAATAAATATTAGAAAAGTAGTGATGAACAGAATATTTGGTAGGACTATTTTGACATGTCAAATCATTAATTTTTTTAGAACTCACGCGGTGCTTATGCGTTTGTTACTACATTTGTGAACATTCGAATTCGGGAGTTGGATCTAGTATCGATGCCGTTGCATATAGATGCCGAATCTGCAATCGATACGAATCGACACGATATCTCGTTTCTAGAATAAATTAACTCCGACCTCCGACGAAATAACCAAGGACAAAATACCCTCAATTTCCGGACCAAATAACAAAAAAATCGAATTCAATTTAGGGGAGCTTTGTCCCGCAACCGCTTTTACTTACGCCCTTCAGGCTCCCTTAAATACAGGGGCTATGCCCAAACGCCTTTTTTTCGTGCCGTTTTTTATTTCATTCATTCACTTTAATTAAGTCACATCAAGTTAGGCTTCTAATCTGGTTGTAGATACATTTAGCTTAATGGTATATAGGCAGTAGGCGCTAATAACACCCGGAGTGTTATAGCCACCCGCACAGCGGGCGCTTGTAACACCCGGGCGTTATTAACTCCCAGACTCCGGGCTACGTAATTGGATGAACGCTACAAAATGGCACATGAATCAATAAGATTCTCTTTACAGAAACTGTCACTAGGAGGAATGTGTAGGAGTCTAGGAGAAAAGTTATACGCACATCTCGTTTAGTCAACTTCTTCCAGTGACATTCTGTATAAGGATAATGTTACTCTAAGTAAGTTCCTTCTTGTGGCATTCTCTCTGGCTAGGTGTTATTAACGCCCCTAGCGTTATTAGCGCCCGTACATCTGGCGTTCTTAGCTCCCGGAGTACGGAAAAATTACCTGAGCCCATACCAGCCAGACAACAGAAGCACCTAAACGAGTAGTTTATTATTAATCTTGAACAATTCAATTAAAGCTTTTTGGGCACTATTTATGGGCGACTAAAATGATAAAAAAATGTGTTCAGGTTATTATAAGATGGAACTGTCAGGTTGACCTGTTTTCAGACCTGATAATGACCTGAACCCATTTTTTATGATTTTAGTCGCCCATCAATAGAGGTTGTAGCCAAAAAACTTTAATTGAACTATTTCGTGATTTTTCGTGAAGATTTCGTTTAGTTTTTTCGAACAATTAGTAGTTTCAAAAAATTAACTGGACTTAATCGTTCCGGCTTAGCTTAAATAACATCGCTTTTAATCTTATTAATTTTAACTTATCTCAGGGTCATGCGTCAAAATTAGAGAAGCAGGGCGCCCACTCCTGCTGAATTCCTGAATTTTTCCTTACTTTCAAAATACCTCCATATTTGTCCAGAATCTCCTGAATGTCCTGTTTTTACGTTTCGTTTTATGTAGAAAATGCATATTTCAATGGAAAAGACAACTTCTTTAACTTTGAATTTGAAAAAATTTCACTGCGCGGCCTAAAAATTATAAAGGAGCCTTACTAATAATTGCAACAAGAGCATTTTACGAAGATCCACACTAAAGTGAAGTTAACTTCATGTACGAGTTGTTCATGTTGTGAGGAAACAGGAAGCAATCATCTATATAAGGTTATTCTATGATTTCCCGGGTAAAAATGAAAGTCCAAATAACATAATCTCACGTCTCAAGTTTTTTATCATGTCAATATGCTCCCTACGAAAATAATCTATTTAATGATAGCACATTTTCAGTACATTTCTCGTAAATTTTTATACAAGATTCAACTTTGGCATGGTGAGGTAGTAAAACATTATATATTGGACCCTGCTACATAATTCATTACTTCGGAACCAACTCACTTGTTTATTTTGAGGCACTCGCTATGGAAACTGTGATTTTGACTCGTGTAGCTGCATACCTCGCCTTCGGCTCGAATATGCAAACTCTACATTCGTCAAAACAACAGTTTCCAATGCTTGTATCTCAAAAAAAAACACTCGTGAGTTTGGCTCTTACCACAAAATTGGGTCCTCATGAAATGAATTACTTTCGCAGGGTACAATGTAATGTACTATTTCTGAATATTGGAAAACCGTCACAGGAACTGATTTTGATGTAAAGAAAATGTAAGATAAACTTTGTCAAGTTTTGTCAAGCGTAGGCGTTCGTTCATTTTTGCGAAAATTATAATTATAGGTCATTGCTAGACTTATGTTGCTTATGTTTCAGCAAATCAAGCCAACTGGTTGATTTTAAGATGTATACTGTTATCTCACTCCGTTGTGCGAAAGTGTGACTAGTCCACGCATATAGTCACGAACCCATACAAATGTGTGTTTGTTTTGCTTACCTGTTGATGATAACAACTCAAACATAATCGGTAAATCAAAATGCCAATCACTAATTTCAAATCCTATTTTCAGATGAAACCGAGGGGAAAACCACTTATAGCTATGCACAATAAGAATTACCCACTTCTCGTTTCCTGCTCGTTCTTATAATATGTGAAAAATATAGTAGACATTTTCTCAATACATCTAGTACATAAATGTAAAAACTTCAAATTAAAAGAATAGATATTTTTGACATTTTATAAAAACGACCATGAACCGTGTGCGTAGCTGTAGTTACAAGATGATCGAGAATTTTTGGAAAAAAATCTATAGAAAAGGTATTCACAAAGAGTAATAGATAGTTGTGACACGGTGTTTTTACTCTCTTTAACTCCTTGCATGTGCAGTAACTCTTTCCAAAATTTCTCGCAACTATCCAAGCGGTTTTTCTAATTCGTATACAGCACTGATAAATGTTTGGACCCGTACGAAGTACGAAGGTTCTATACGTTTACTACAAATTCAGGGCTCCCACACATCCAATATTTAAAAAATTGACCGTCTCCACTTTTTTCTCGAAACGGCTGCACCGATCACCCTGAACGTTTTTTTCGCTGAAAGGTACATATGTCCCATGGTTCAAGTTCAAAGATGAGCAAACTCGATCGGGTAGTTTCGGAAATATAGTCGAAAAGGTGTCCAAAAACATGGTTTTTTGGGGGTAGGTGAGACCTTTTCTCAGATATCTGCAGAATTAAGGCAGTTAGAAACCTACTTTCTGGGACAAAGCTGTAGAGAATTAAATTTTAGCGAACATGTGTTTCAGGATTTTCCCCAGAAACGTCCCAATCCCGAGATTTAGCCACTTCTAGAATTGGAAGGAATGATTCATATATCAAGAACTATGATAGATAGAAAGTTGCCTTCAAAGGCAAAGTTGTAAAGAAACAAATTTTAGCGAACACGTGTTTCAGGGTTTTCCCCAGAAACGTCCCGATCCTGAGATCTAACCACTTCTAGAATTGGGAGGGATGAGTCATATCTCAAGAACTATGACAGATAGAAAGTTGCTTCCAATTGCAAAGTTGTAGAGAATTTAATTTTAGCGAATACGAGTTTCAGGGTTTTCCCCAGAAACGTCCCAATCCCGAGAGTTAGCCACTTCTAGAAATGGTAGGGATGATTCATGTATCAAGAACTATGACAGATAGAAAGTTGATCCGAAAGGCAAAGTTATAGAGAAATAAATTTTAGTAAACACGTGTTTTTCAGGGTTTTCCCCAGAAACCTTCCAATCCCGGGATTTAGCCATTTCTAGAATTGGTAGAGATGAGTCATACCTCAAGAACTATGACAGATGGAAAGTTGCTTCCAATAGCAAAGTTGTAGAGAATTTAATTTTAGCGAAAACGCGTTTCAAGGTTTTCCCCATAAACGTCCCAATCCCGAGATCTAGCTACTTCTAGAATTGGTAGGGATGAGTCATATCTCAAGAACTATGACAGATGGAAAGTTGCTTCCAAAGCAAAGTTGTTGACAATAAAATTTTAGCGAACATGTTTTTCAGGGTTTTCCCCAGAAAGGTCCAAACCCCGAGATTTAGCGACTTCTAGAATTGGTAGGGATGATTCGTATATCAAGAACTATGACAGATAGAAAGTTGCTTCCATAGGCAAAGTTGTAGAGAATTAAATGTTAGCGAACACGTGTTTCAGGGTTTCCCCGGAAAATGCCCCAATCCTAAGATTCAGTCACTTCTAGAACTCAAAGGGATAAGAACATTAGACAACGCGCGATTGGTGTCAGAGTTCAGAAAATGTACTTCGGGAGGGTTTTCGACATTACTTTGGGTAATTTCTGAGATTCGTTTAAATTCTGATAGTTCTAAGAGTACTTGACTATGCATTCTGATGCGCATTATATTTATGATAATAGTAAGAGTTTGGTTTTCGCACGTGAAGGCTTTCCGCACGTAAAAGCTTTACGTACGGGTCTTTGCATATGTTTACTATTAAAATTCATTTATTGTCTTAAAAAGTCCGGATTCCTCCTTCATTCATTACTAGAAACTTCGAAAAATTTCCTGATATTAAGATCGAAATCTACTGTATTCTTGAATCAGTAGGGCTGATGTTAGAGTGGGCGCCCTGGAAAAGTCTCATACGCATTTTAATAATTAGTCTTAACTCACCATTCTGTTTTTTTTTAATAAATTTAATTCATCAATCTTTGACGTGTGACCTAGAGGTGAGCGGGTAAACCGAAATTCCGAAAAATCACGGCTCAACACGAACCCAACGCAAACTTATATTCATTTTTACAGGCTGAGCTGGGCTGACTTGAATCATGGGGTTTCTATTCGTCGTGTTAAATCGCTTCTTATGTTTTGGTTAGGTTCGGATCGGGCTGGAATTTAAATTGACTCAATCAGGCAGGGCGGGATTTTTTTTGATCAGGATAGGATCTTGCTGAAAAGAGTTGGCTCTGTCCTCTAGTGTGACCCCGAGATAAGTTAAATATAGCGGTTTTCACTCTCCTGAAACACCTAATAAGGCCAAAACCTTATTCACAAAATATGTATTCACACTTCATTCTTTTTCAAAATTTCGTACGCCTATGAGAATTTGTAGTACATTTTGTGAATGAATTAAACACGGCGTAAGTTACAAGGATGACAAATTGTAAAATGATTTTAACTGACTGCGAAAAGTAGTTTACTGAGCATTTTACAGTTGAAGAGTTAGAATTTGTAAAATTATATTCATTCATTTCGTTGTCGCCCCTAATTTTAAAATATGTTGCTAAAGTTAGACCTAATCTATTTTTTTAATTGTCAGCTATTACATTCCAGTTTGGAAAACGTTAGGTGAATTTGAAATGATAATGAAAATTTGACTGATGTGGAAACACTTTTAAAAGTTGCTGATAAATCTGTGCATTAACGATATACACTAACTTTTCTAGGTTTCGAAATGTTCTTGTACCGAAACTTCAATAAATATTCATGCAATCACCAAAGGTTCCTGCGACAACACGAACATGTTTGTAAAACCTGCGGCCACTAAAGGAGCGAAAAAGCTTTGCTGCCCATTTTGTGATAAGCTTTTTTCAAAATTGGCGCGGCATTTAGCCACCATGCATAAAAATGAGCCAGATGTGAAAAAATTTGTCGCCCTACCAAAAGGTAAATTAAATCCACCATAACCTTTTACACACGATTACCCTACAATGCATAAAAACCTTACAAACTGGTTTTTCATTTAAAAAAGTTAATTTCGAATGCAAAAAAAACCTTAAGTCCGATAAACGATAACGAAATACAACAGAACAAAGGCTTCCCACGTATGTATAAAAATCTTAAGTGAAGGCATAAAAACGTTAACGTCCATGTTATGTATTTTCGCTGCTTTCCCTCGACAGCCTATGGTAACTTTAACTTCGACTTTTTTAAACCCGGGTGTTAAAGTTAACACGTTACATTTGCATTTTTCGAAGTCAATGGTAAAATTTTTAACGCCGGTGTTAAAACATAATAGCCGGTGGTAAATATCACGAAGTGACTTTTCGCACGCGCGTGCAAATAGTGCGTTAAATACTATTTGCACGCGTGTGCAAATAGTACGTTAAACACTATTTGCACGCGCATCGATGATAAAATCCGGCACTTCATCAAAACGGATAACGTCTTTTCGATTAATAATTTTTTTCTGGCAGCCACTCTTTGCACGCTTTGCTCAATTTCTGGTCTTGATTGACACGGCGTGCAAAATAGGCTAGATTGTTGTGAAAACTGTGTGGAAAAATTTGGATTTTTGTCGTACAAATATTGATAGGAAATTCGCCAAGATAAGACAATTAGATTTCCTTCGTACAAATTCTGCAGAGAAGACTCTAGATGGAATTAAAAATTGGATTTTCCTTGTACAAATTGTGCCGTGAAGGCTTTAGGTCGAATAAATAATTTGATTTTCGCCATCGTAATTAATATTTTGTATGAAGGAGTGAACAGTCTTAATACATTACAATTGATATGTAACTGCTGTTTGGATTGGTTAGAGTGGGATAATTACGCAGACGGAGTATTTCCGATGTGGGGCTGTCCATATATTACGTAACGCTTTTTCAGTGTTGCCATAAAATTTAAGTCAGCTATATAACGAGAGAGACACATTATAGAAAGGTTAAAAGCATGGCCGACCCCCCTTTTAGACCCCCTGAATGGGGGGTCGTCCATACATTTGACCTTTCTGGAATGCGTCTATCTCGAGATATAGCTGATTTAAATTTTATGGAAACACTGAAAAAGCGTTACGTAATATATGGACAGCCCCTGTGTGCGAAATTCCACCCCTGTGCAAACTTCGCACAGTGCGAAATTCCCCAGTGGTGGAATTTCGCACAAATCGAAATGTATTCAGTGCTCGAATTATGGAAATTTTGTGCGAACTATGTTTGAAGTATGCAAATTGTGTTCGAACTATGAAATTTCTGTGAGAACTATTGAAAGAGTGTTTATTGATTTGCACAATAAACTTAGGAAGCTGTATTTCGAGAGGGCGAGGCAAAACGTCGCCGTTCCAGTCGTTACATTTCTCAACTGCCCTAATTGCCCCTTGCAAAATTTTATCGTCAAAAAATCATATAAGGAAATCGATTGTTGACAAGTTGATGCCAAAAGAAAATCGGCTGACTGGTATTTTCAACCGGGGAATTATCTCCCGGTCCAAAAAAATGAAATCATTACACGGGGTACGGCGACGTTTTGCCTTCCCCTTTCGATAGACAGCTGCCTGAGAGTGCAAGTCTATAAAAACTCTTTCAATAGTTTTCACGCGAATTCCATAGTTCGCACACGATTTCCATTGTTCGCACACAATTTCCATTGTTCGCACACAATTTCCATTGTTCGCACACTATTTCCATCCTTCCCACATAGTTCGCAAGCGATTTCCATACTTAGCACAAAATTATATAGTTTGCACAAAATTTATTTATTGCAAACATTAATTCACTTCGATCTGTCCGAAATTCCCCTCCCTCATTGGTTCCATTCCTATCGTGTCAATGTGTCTAAATACATACTGCAAACATCATTGAAAATAAACTTTGTTTATCAATCAATTTCTTACGTTTAATTTTGTCCCGTGCCAATAGTGTTTTGGAGGTCAATTTTGTGCGTTCGGAGAATTTTTTCCACCGTTTCTTCGGACGGGTTTTTCAATATTGCCCTATCGGTCCTAAAGTCTTCCCTACCCGAAAACACTTTTTTTGGCTATTTTCTACATAAAGTTGATGCAAACATTTTTGTCCAAGACCTCTCCTTAGGACTTTAATAATAATAATATAAATCTGCCTTAACAACCCATGAAGGGTTAGGGGCAAGATCATTATTTACTATCTTCGCTAATTGTGATCTGTTTTTGAGATCTGTTTATTTCCGGAAAGTTTTTACTGTGCCATCAGCGCCATCAGTGGTAAGCTGTGCGACAAACCCAGCGCCATCTATGAGATATACGAGCTGCGAAACCGGCACCTACCAACAATGCTTTTCACAAGTAAGCCGTACGATGGCATTACACTCAACTTCACATGACTTGAACCGATTTAATCAGCTTTGTTTTGTTCACAAATCTAACAATAGGAACAAATCTGTCTGCGGTTGGTTCTAGGTCGGTCCTAAAGGTCGGCCCTAGTTCAAAAAACTTTTTTTGCTATGTTGTAGAGAAAATTGAGGGGAATACTTTCATCCATGGGAGTATGATTCTGAGTCTTCTCCTTTTTTATATGTTGTAGAGAAAATTGAGGGAAACATTTTTGACCATAGAAGTATGAGTCCGAATCCTCTACTTGGGTCCCAAGGTCGGCCTTTGCTCAGAAAACCATTCTTTGATATGTTGTAGAGAAAATTGAGGGGAACATTTTTGACCATGGAAATATGGATCCGAGGCCTTTCCTTAAGGAGTCAGGCAGGCCCAAAACTAATTTCTCTACACTGCGGGTTTTTCAATATTGCCATTTCAGTAATTTCCATTCGAGATGAATCCTTGCAACGAGATTCGTACGGGTCCGCGGAGCATAGATTCACAAAAAAGTGAAACTAAAAAAAAATGGTAGTATTGTAACGTAGGTTGACGCGATGAACTCGTCTGCCCTCCCTACAATGCAGAAAAATATTAGGTTTTTATGCGTTGTAGTTTATCGTCAAATTTCAGACTTAAGATCTTTATGCCTTCAAAAGATTGTTATGCATACATGAGAAGCCTTTGTTTTGTTGTGTTTCGTTATCATTTTTCGGATTAGAGGCTTTTTTGCTTTCAAAATTAATTTTTTTTAAATGAAAAACCAGCCTGTAGGGTTATTTGCATTAAAAGGCAGTCGTTTTCCGGCGTTGTATATTTTTGATCGCCAAACTAGCCATTCTTTTCACCATAGGAAATAGAAATAGTTGATAACACTAACATAGAAATAGAAACTGTCAAAATGTCTTGGATTCATTCAGTGACAAGTCACCGGCCTGAATTCTTTTCTAATTTAGAAGTCGTCTGTTTCTTCTTCCCATGTAGAGAAGAATTGCACTTACTGTACAACTAAAATGGTGAGAATGAAAGTCTTAAATGTTCGAAAAACGTGAGTTTAAAAGACAATTGGTTTTGAGCTAAGACTAATTATGATAGAATCAATATTCAATACATTAGAAGAGCCAAAATTTCGGAATATCGTTCCAATCCTTAGTCAACTTGATATGCTGGGGGTGATGAAAACCTAGATATTGATATCTCTTATGTACAATCTTCAGTAAAACTAGGTCTAAAGAGTTCTAACTGAAATGAATAGTGTTTTTAATTGCCATTTGTCGTCCATACTCGAAATCTAATTCCATTTCAAGCTTTAAGTGTGTGTTATAGCTTATTTGCTGGAAACTGCCATTTTGTTAAGATGAAGGAACCATTTTATTTTGCAATGTATATGGACGATAGATGTTAGTTATAACTCACTAGACCTAGTTTTACCGAAGATTGTACATATGAGATATCAATATATAGGTTTTCATCACCCCCAGCATATCAAGTTGAATGACTTGACTGAGGATTGGAACGAAATTCCGAAATGTTGGCTCTTCTAATGTATTCTTCAACTCGACTGTTCTAGTTGAGTTACATCTGAGCGTCATTACAATGACAAAATAATTCCATTATCAAAACACTATCAAGGTGTACTGTTGCAATTGACCGCTATTAAAAAAGAAAAATGGCAACTTTCAGCTTACCAACGCTTGTATCCAACGGTAGAGAAACTAGATATATATATATATATATATATATATATAAGGTATCTTTCAACCAATGATTAGAATCAACACTATGACACAAGTGTATCATACACTGTAATCCAGCGCCTTTTATAAGGTTTTTGGACTGGGGGGATTTTTCATCGAGGGGGCCCAAATTTTCTATCGAATGGTCCAACTTTTTCAGTAAGTAGTGGTTGTCTTTAATTCAAACTTTTACTTTGTTTGTAATGGACAATGATAAATTAATCGACATAATACACGCTCGCCATACACCCAAAAAATTAACGTAATAGATTGGACATAACAGGCTCAAAAGCGATTACAATCGTAATAGATTTGCCTAAAAATTGTAACAATTAGTTAGTACATTTTCATATTACAGCGTAATCGTAATAGGCTCAATTATGTGAATCTATTACGTTAATTCTCTGGGTGTACTTATTATTTAACTCTTTGTTGGAAAATTCAGTTTCCATAAGAAGAAAACACACTAAGAAAAAATATATTGTAAAGCGCCGCAGCCGATATTTTTTCTTCAAATTGTAATATTTTACCCAGAGAAATCTCATATTTATCGCAACTATATTGGAGCCAACCACGGAAAATTTCCCCTTCATTATAGGGATAAACATAACATGTTTGCAGCAAGCTTGTAACAATGCCAACCATTGTTGTTGGTTACAAACATGTTATATTTACCCGAATAATACAGAAGAAAATTTTTCATGGTTGGCCCCGATATACGCTTGTCCCAAAAATGAATCGTTAAAACTTCTGGTTCAGTGTATAAGATGAAGGAATCGCGGGTGTCGAGCGAAAAATTTTTACCGAATGAGATATAATATGTGAGGCAACGTTGTCCACTTTTGGGCCTCTTCTCGGTGAGAAAATCCGGAATTTTTTGCCGCAGGCGAATTTTTTTAGTTGAAAATGAGTGGAACATTTTTTTAAGATTTTTCCTCCGATCTTGTATGTTATAAAAAGCCCTGCTGTAATCTTATTCAACTAAATGACACATTCAACCAAGCTCACGCATTTCATGTTGCGATCAAATTGTGTACGTAATGTTTTGTGATACTACCACACTATAGGTATAATAATTAGTCTTAAGTCTTTGGTCTTTGACACCGTGAATTTTTCGAACTTTTGAGACTTTCATTCTCAACCGGGTATGTTTAACACACAGCAATTATGTATTTTAGATTTATCAGGTTCCGATTCCCGTTCATCACGTAATTCATTCGAACCTACCCGTGCCCACCAGAAACCTGTCTAATAGTAAGGCTCTAAGTTTAGGCACATCCATTGTTCTGATCACATGACCACCCAGCGTCCTGAAGAGAACTTTGGACATTCACAAATAATGTGATAGCCCTCTCTTCACCAAGGCCACAGGCTAGCGATTCCCATTTTTTCCAAATGCGCATTGAGTTTACAGTGTCCGGTGATCGCTCCTACCAATCTCCTTATACGATTCCGGTCCATGTTCAATACTGGGAAGAATCGTTTCGTGTGTAATCCTCCACTGTAAGCGCACCAATGTTTATTTCCTTCTCACCGTACCCAGTCCTTTAGCGCCTTGTCACATAATGATTGCGGTATAGGAACGACCGGTTCCGGTCCGTGGCTAGCAGATTTAGAGTCCAGCTTTGCCAGCTCATTTGCCCTCTCACTACCTTCTATTCCAGAGACTCCAGGCTCCCATGCAAATGTTACCTGATTTCTCAGGCCTAGTCTATTCAGGGTTTCCTAGAACTCATTCACACTAGTGATTTTATTGCTTTGAGCATTGCTTCACTGTCAGCGAGGACTGTACTCTATTGCTTTCCGATTCCAGTCGAAATGAGCACTGCAATCCTTTCATTGCTGCGAGCGTTTCTGCCTCAAATACGCTGGCAAGATTTCCCAAATAAAAACTTTACTCCCTTCTCGGTTCCAGAGTGATTACTCCGGCACCCGTTCCTTCAAAGTCTTCCACACATATACACATATACACAACAGCTTTTGAAATTCATTCATCCAGGCCTCACTATTGCTTCGTATATCCGCAATATCGCTTTGGATGGAAGGCCCCATTTCTTACCGAAACCATTCCCACATATTCTGAAAGCCGTCAGAGCTTTCTCTGTTCTGTTTTTCACATGCTCGATCCAGTATAACTTACTGTCGAGTGTGATTCCCAAAGACTTTTTGATTTCCAGGCGTGACGTCTTACCGAACAGCCTGAACTTCCCCACCAACTACCTACCACCAACTACCCTACCTACTTGTCTCCTGCTAAAGAGAACTACGTCAGTCTTGTCTGGGTTGACTTTAAGGCCTTTTTCTCGACACCAATTCTCAACCAGAGCGATCCCCAAGCGTGTTCCCGAACTTCCGTCTGATCGAAATCGTTATGTCGTCTGAGTATCCTTGGGCAAAAATTCCCATGCAGTTCAGCTCTCTAATGAGAGAATCTACTACTATGCACCATAGCAGTGGCGAGAGTATGCCTACTCGCGGGCATCCTTTAGCTTTATGGCGTTACTTTATCCTCAACAGCCCTGTTCCTGAGCATGCAGCTTATCCACCTAATCATACTTTTCAGGTGCCAAAGAAAGACGCTTGTTGCAAGATTCTTTGCGAAAATTAGGGACATATAAGTGGAACAGCAACGCCGACCTCAACAAAAATGAATTAATACCGAGTCGTAGACCCAGCGGACATATGATGGTAGATGCCGTAAAATGGACAACGTGCCCATATTGTGTGGGGTCCTATACCAAAACAAATTTACGTCACCATGTCACTAACTGCCCAAAAAACCCAAACAAAGGCAAAGGCAAGCGAATACTAAACAATTTATCCACAATCGTCGAGGGACGCATGCATCAAAATGCAAGCACCCGATTAGCTGAGGTGATGGGTTTCATGCAGCAAGATAACATCGTACGACTTATTAGATACGATTGGATGCTCATCGTATTCGGGAACAAGTTGTGCCGTAAATATACAGCTCATTATCAAGCCAACATGATAAGAGCCCGCCTTCGTTTATCTGGTCGCTTGCTTTTTGAAATTAAGAAAATCGATCCCAACGTAACAGACTTTGCCTCAATTTACCATGTTGAGCGTTATGATTCGATGGTCGCTGCTATCAAAGTTATTGGTCGATTCGATTCGAAATCAAATGAATTTGAAGCTCCGGCTATGGCTTCATTCGCTGTAACATTCATAAAGCAAATCGGAAAGTACCTTAATGCCGAATATATACGATTACGGGATCGCGAAAATAAACTTGAGACCGAAGATTTTCTCGCATACATGGATTCTGACATCGATATTTCGATAAATAAGTTGGTAGCCGAAACACAAGCGAAAATGCGACGCCGAAAGCAGCATAACCTACCAACGATGTACGATGTTAGAAAGTTAATTGGATATATCAACAGTCAACTCAATTCTTGCTACGAACAACTTTTGAAGGAATACTCGTATGCAAACTGGATTAAATTGGCAGAGCTCAGTATGGCCTGGATGATCGTTTTTAACCGACGCCGTGTCGGAGAAATCCAAAACATTCTAGTTGATGACTTCCTTGGTCGCGAATCCATTGACGATGAGACTAACAAGCAAATGTTGTCAAAATTATGTAAACAGTCCCAAATGGTTGCACGAAAATTCAAAAGAATGAGAATCCGGGGCAAGAGAGGAAGAATTGTGCCAGTACTGTTGAAACCAGCGATCGATAAAGCAATCGAGTTACTTATCAGCTATCGGCAAACCGCTGGAGTATTTAGTGATAGTAAGTTTTTGTTTGAGCTTCCTACGTCATCTCAGTTGCGAACCATAGTGGTTGATGGCTGTAAAACCTTACGGAAACTTTCGACTTTATGCGGCGCAAAGAACCCCAAGAGCCTGCGAGCAACAAATCTTCGGAAGCATATGGCTACCACTTGTGTTTCGTTGGAGTTGAATGACGCCTTGGTGTCAGAAGTGGCACAGTTTATGGGTCACGCGGAAAAAATTCACCGTGAATACTATCGACAGAACACCATCGATCGCGAGGTTGTGCAAATGGCTCAATTGCTTGAGGCGGCTGCTGGAAAATGTGATAGCGACGATGAAGATGACGATGAAGGTGACGATGAAGGTGACGATGATTCCGCGACAACTGTGGGCACGGTCGTTCCAGATGAGCAGCATGACGAGGACTTCGCACGGGCAGATGAATCAGAAATGGAACTAGGAGTTGGGAGCTTCGGAGCTGGAGCTGCTAAACGTAAGTGATCAAGTAATCTAGAACAACTACAGCACTTTAGGGGCTGTTCACAAATGACGTACGTCATTTTTCAGAATTTATTACTCACTCCCCAATGTCACGCTAAATGTACAAAATTTGGCACATATTTCTATGAACCATACGTTTTGCTAGACCCCTACCCCCTGGAGTACGTCATTTGTGAACAGCCCCTTACCTCGAACTTAAGAATTACAATTTCCTCTTCCCTCCTCCTATGCGCATCCTAAGATTTATTTAGATTTATCAAATTGGGACAACATAGACCCTAAGATCTTTTATTTCCTTTCCATTCATCACTTAAATCGTCACGTGAGTCTTCCTGTCGCCACCAGGAAGTCAAGTGTGGCAGTTACCAGATTAGTGACGGTCCCACTATGTACTCCCCGAAGATCTTACGCCTCAGCTGAAGGAACTTGGGACATTCACAAATTAAGTGTATACCCGTTTCCTCCCCCGATTATCAAGAGCATTTGGTGGTTCCCGGAAGCCTCAACCTGCTCATGTGCCGATTCAGCCCGCAATGTCCAGCGATCGCTCCCACAATCCTCCTGATACGACACCGGTCTATCACTAGCAAATCATTAGCCCATTTCGCGTCAGGCCTCGGGAAAAAGCGCTTCGTGTGAGCACCTCCGTCATATTCCTCCCAGCGCTCCACAAGCACTCGCCGCACCCATTCACCCAGCGCTTGCGCACACAACGACTTGGGTATTGGCAGGTGGGGTTCGGCTCCAATTGATAGAGTCGTGGAGCCTATCCTCGCAAGTTCATCCGCCCTTTCGTTTCCCTCCACATCAGAGTGCCTAGGTACTCAAACCAACGTGATCCGATTGTTCAGACCCACATAGTTCAGATACTCCTTGCACTATTTGATCAGCCGAGAGGTCACCACGGGCGAAGCGAGTACCCTGATCACTACCTTACTATCCGAAAAGATACGGGCGTCCTCTCCCTGCGTCCCCATTGGCAGTATTTCTCGAGTCCCCATTAGTAGCGCGAAAGCTTCTGCTTGGAGAACACTGGTGGTTCCTCCTAAGTGTAACCAGTTACCCTGCACAGCATCCGGAAGGTATGTTCCAGCCACTGCCCCTTCGACTGCCTTGGATCCGTCCGTAAATATAGCTTTCGGATTTCCACGCAGATAAGACGACGGCCATTTGTCTAGCCACTTCTCTTTACTTGGAAATGCCATTTAGATATCTATAAAAGTAACCGAAAAGCTGTGAAAAATGAAAATGTTGTTGATTTTCTGCTATGGCATCTAGTGGCGCCACCGTGCTTACATGGCTGAATACGGATCTAGTTTGACCTATGATGAAACGTTCTTCCATTTTCGCATCGGGTTTTCATCTGGTAATATCACTACTGTCGGTAGCGAAGACAATGCAATTTCATAACTGAGTACTGTGTAATCTGGAGCTGGAAGTTGCGGGAAACGCTAATAATTACCCAATGTGATTATTTGTAATCATTCATAGTAAATTCATTTTCGAAATGTACAAAACTAAAGTTCTTGTTTTCAAGAAAAAATCGCATCTATTATCATTTTCTTAAAAATAGGAATTTCGTTTACATTTATTCAGAAAGATTAATAAATTTTTTGTTTTTTCGTGTATTTTGTCGTAATTTTGCTTTAGTTTGCTAAAAAGTTATCTAAGTGTCTTTCGAAATTGATTTTTATGAGTAACTCTACCAAATTAACTAAGAAATGTGATAATGATACCGAAGATGTCATGTGAAAATATCGATTATTTATGAATTTTTACTGTTTTCTGGCTGTTTCCAGCTCAAATGTGACACGTTTGTCACATTTCTTTGTTGGAAATACTTTTCTCGAGGGGAAAAACAAATCAAATAACGAAATGTGAAAATGTGGAATAAATTTGATTCACAAATCTGTAACAAATGTGGAACTGTGAAACTTTGAATGGCACATCTTAAGTTAATACGTTGAAAATTTTTAGTGCACATCTGAAAATGCTGTGCCTAAATGTGTCCAGATGTGCATTGAACACATACTTCTAAGTTGTTTTTATGGTTAAATATGAGTTATGAAATTGGGAAAATGTGTATTTCTCGTGAAAATTTGTGAAATGTGATCGTAACATATTCCAATAGAAATAACTTAGAAAAGTGCGTTCAGTTCACATTTAGGTAAAACATTAACAGATGTGCACTAAGGCTGGTCAAAGATAGAGTAATAACATCAAATGTGTTCACATTTATTTCACATTTCGTTGTTTATTTGGTTTTGTCGCTCACATAAGTAGTGCCAACAAAGAAATGTGACAATTGTGCCTCATCAGAGCTAGAAACAGCCGAAAAACGGTAAAAATACGTTATAAGCCGATGTTTTGCATGAAAATGGTTATCGGTCTCTCACATTTTGGTCACATTATCACTTTTCTTAGTTAATTTTGTAGAGTTGACTATATAACAACTTTGATAGAAACGTAGATAACGTCTTAGTAGTCTACAGCCAAATGTGAGGAAAACAAAAAAAAAACAAAAAAAAAATAGAACAAGACACAAAATTTAGCAGTTTTTCTAAATAAGTTTGCAGTTATTTTTCCTATTTTTAAGAACTTTAATTATTTAATTTATTGAAAACACGACCTGTAGTTACTTGCACAGTTCGAAAATGTATATACATCGACTTATAAAAACCAATCACATTTAATAATAATTAACGTTTCCAGCAACTCCGATTACCGGCTTCGCAAAAGTCTTCACATGGCTGTTTACGGCCCCCTAACCCTCCTCCTTCTAAGTTCAGACGCTGTCGTACTCTTTTACACCTGATCCCCTCTTTCGTTCGTAATATGTAAATGGCCACATATATAAACTGTTACAAGCAAGAACATTATTTTATTTCGTTAGGAAAATGTACAAAAATACGATGGACAAGCCAAGAGATTTCTTGTGTTCGCAGAGCGTTTGCGGCCCACTTTGAAAATCGTACATTGCCTGTACAAACCGAAATTGAAGCGCGGCAAAGAGAAAATGCGTATACGGCACTGCGATCAAGAACATGGCAGCAAATAAAAGCATATGTAAATAATCAACAAAAGAAAAATTGAATAATTTATTGCTTCGATTTCGTTAACAAAATTTTGAATTCTGTTAATTTGTTTTACGTTTTCTTTTACTTTTCTTAACTGTTTGAAAATGTTTTGATTGATTTCTGTTACTTTTAATTCGTTTTAACCGTAGATTTTAAAAACAAAACACATTATTAAGACATTTATATGATATTTATGTTATTTACTGAATTAAATCCCTCTTAGGGTCATTATGAATTGTTTTTGTTTAGACCCGTACGAAGTACGTAGGTCTGATGCGTTTACTACCACGTTTGTTACATTGCGAATTCGAACCAGGGAGTAAGGGAGAAACTTCTTTTGTTGCCTCCAGATGACAAATCAGCGAAAAAAAACAATGTCCGTCTGTCGGTCTGTCTGTCTGTCCGTCAACACGATAACTTGAGTAAATCTTGACTGATTTTCAAAAACTTTTTTTTCCTGAAATGTAGTTGAAAAATATTTTGTGGGACTGAATCTGGGCACTGTCGGCCCAAGGGCCGCCGAGCTAGGGCCGTTTAAGTGATTTTTGGTCTTTTACACATAACTCGAGTAAATGTTTTCTGATTTTCCTAATTTTTTTCTTGAAAGATCTGGGCGTGACCGACAATTTGTGGAAACATTTTTTCGATTTGAGTCTTTGGACGTAGCTAGGGCACTAAAAAAGAGTCTTTGTTAGGGCCCTACGTGTTTTTTGTACATAACTCGAGTAAATCTCTTCCGATTTTCAAAAACTTTTTTTTTTGTATGAAAGATCTCGGCACCGCTGACAGTTTATAGAAGAATTTTTGCCTGTGCTTAGGGCTCAAGTGGGTCTCATGTCGGTCCTAAGGTCGGCCCTAACATAAAAAAATGTTTTCTGTTATGTCGCAGAGCAAATTGAGGGAAACATTTTTGTCTATGGAAGTATGTATCCGAGGCCTCTACTTAAGGCCCTAGGTCGGCCCTAGCCCAAAAATAGTTTTTTGCTATGTTGTAGACAAAATTGAGGAGAACATTTTTCTCTATTTGGAGGTACATTTTGTGCGTTCGGAGAATTTTTTTAGACCGTTACTTCAGACGGGTCTTTCGAAATTGCCCTACGGGCAATTTCCAATACAGTCTAATGTGAACGCAATATTTACTTAAATACGTTCCAGTCTTTTCGTAACATCAACTCTGTTTGCCGCATCTATTCTGATACGTAAAGGTCTCTTCTATGTTTTTATTTGCTTTTTACTCCGATTATGTACGTGACTGATCCTATTTTATTGATTGCATAAATAATGTCAAGATTCCTTTGCGAAGACAAACTATTTTAGGGACACATGCACGCCAAGTGCAAAAAAAGCTGAAAAAAGTTTTTAGAAGTTGATCCACCCTAGCATTAGCCTATTATTGCCTAATATAAAGCTTAATGTTGACTCAAAACTCAAATGGTACGGGCGCAGTTGTCATGTTCATGAAATATAAGTTCAAAACATTTCTATAACCATTCTATAATAAATTCCAACAAAAACTTCTAAAGAGAAAGAAGTGTGACGCACACCCCTTATGTCCACTTCCAAAACTATTGATATCAGCGTAAGTGACGCTGAAAATACGAAAAAATAACGATGTAGGAAAATGTTTTTAAAAAATTGAAATGTTTGAAATTGTGTCACAAATGCCAGAGCCAACGACGAAATAATTTTTCTACACTTTCAGTTTTCACACGTCAAAACTTTTCAAAAATTAAGTTAATAAAGTCAGTTGAAAAGAATTATTTTGAATTCAGTAAACAAATTCTTCTCAAAAGTCAGGCAGCAATAATGCCAAATTTTTGCTGTGTAAAACTGGAAGTACAGGAAAATTATTTCGTCGTTTGCTCTAACATTTGTGACGCAATTTCAAACATTAAGAATTTTTTCAAAGACTTTTTTTACATTGTCATTTTTCAGCTACACTGATATCAATAGTTTTGGAAGTGGACATAAGGGGTGTGCGTCACACTTCCCTCTCTTTAGAGGTTTTTATTTGGATATTAGTCGTTTTGGAAGTTTTCAGTTGTTAATAACTGACATTTATTATACATTCATCATCTTTTAATTTTACTACTTTAATGATTTCAAACGTATCGCTTGTATGCGAAAATTTACATATAAAATCTGTTCTGTAAACAATGAAACTATCCTATCAAATAAAGTAGTAAAATTAAAAGATATTGGAATGTAATTAAAATTTTTCGCCGAAAAAAATGTTCGTCAAAAAAAATTGTCACCGAACAAAAACTTTCGACGATCCCAAGAAATTCTCCTCACCAATCTCTACAACTTTTCCGAAGAAACCAACTGTCTGGGTATTCTAATACAGAAGATAGCAAAAATCCAAGATGGCGTCACTTTGACAGCTGGCAGCCATTTTCAAAGGATACCAAAAAATTCTCCTCACAGATCTCTATAACTTTGCCGAAGAAATCAATTAAGAAGATAGCAAAAAATCTCTCTCTCTCTCTCTCTCTAACTTTTTCGAAGAAACCAACTGTCTAGGTATTCTAACTCAAAAGATAGCAACAAATCCAAGATGGCGTCACTTTGACAGCTGGCAGCCATTTTCGTAGGATCCAAAAAATTCTTATCACCGATCTTCTAACTCTTCCGAAGAAACCAACTAACTTTCCCGAAGAAACCAACTCTCTATTCATTATCATTCATCATATTCAGTATTGTCATTCCGAAGCTAACATTCGAATATCAAAAAACGCATAATTTTCGCTGAGGAAAATTCAAGATGGCTCTGACAGCTGACATGTCATGACATACATTTTCTGAAGATCCCAAAAAATTCTACTGACCAAACTTTATAACTTTCTACAAGACACCAACTCTCTAGGTATTGTCCTTCCGGAGGTAAAATTGGAAAACTCCGAGCATGACCTAAAAACCCAGTATTTCCAGAGTTTTCCCGGAAAAGCGGCCTATGAAATTTTTTATTTATGGCCAAGGCTAACGTTCCCTGAAAATTTCAGCAAAATCGGCTGTCTAGTTTTCGATATCGAAAATTATTAATTGCTAGATAGATAGATAGATAGATAGAACATAGATAGAAACCGACGGATCAGAAAAAAAGTTTTCCAAATAATGAGAACAATAGAAAAATGAAAAATGTATGGAAAAGGGTTATTTTTTAACCTCGATATCTCGGCTCATTTCCAACCGATTTTGATAGGTTAGAGCTCGTTCAAACGGGGATTCCATAATGTTTTTTAAATAATTTAGAGGGGGAGGGGCAAGGGAGAAAAACTTAAAAGTTCTCCGCTATCGCTCCGAGCATGATGCATGACAGGCTAGTAAACATTTTTTTACATAAAATAAATTATCAGAAAGGTTTTTCCGGGATAGACCATAAGGCCATACCTTATACCTGGTTGATTATAGATGAAACTTAG
>CM055406.1:87530190-87570184 GCA_029228625.1 Pseudolycoriella hygida
CTGCCGACCGAGATATAGCCGAAGAAGTGCTCCTGTTCTGGGCTGAATCGCTAAAAAATGCCCTATATCTCGGGAACATGGAATTTTTTCACCCAACATTGTTCACCAATTTTGTTGCCCTGAACCTCCACTAACGATTGGCACTCAAAAATTTACTCTACTTTTTTAGCAGTTTTCACAACATAACTTCTACGGATGATAATTTAGTTTATGATGATGAAATGAAAATGATATAAAAAATGAATCGATTTTAATTAATTGGCTAAGTTTTCACAATTTTCCAAAAATATATTTCACTGATGAATATTATGTGTAATCGCTTGTGTTTACAAATTTGAAAGAGGGAAAGTTAGCGACGATAAGTTAAGCTACAGTTAAGCTATCGTTAAGCTACAGACTACAATCCTTTTTTGCCTGGGAACTTATCGTGTTTTTCTCGGAAATAAAGAAGGGGTCGTTCATAAAGCATGTCAGTATTCACTTTTTTATGGTCATAGGGGGCACTCACCCTATTCATTTTCTTTTAATCAAAGGGAGCTCCCCGAGAGGACGCTCGATGACATACATAAAGCAGAACTATTTTTTTGCGGCGCTTTCACGTTACACCCCCCGTAACTTTCATAAGAACATCCCATCAACAACCTCAAATCCCGTCGCACACACACACACAACCCAACAACTTTCCCTTTGAGACCAAACATCAACCAAACAAAAATTACAAAAAAAATTATATTTTCCCCCAAGTTCGTCCCATACCATCGTCCGCCATTTCATTTCACTCTTCAAATACTTTCAAAACATAAATTGACAAATTTATTCAACTACCCAACATTAAAGATGAATGCTGTCGAAATTTCTCTTTAAACTTTTGTAAAACATGTTTTCTCCACATTTTGAACGTTTTCCTACAATATCAGAAGAAAAAAAAATTGTTGATTTTTTTGTCGGGCAGCGTAGCTTTTTTTCACCATTTTGACTGAGTGCCGCCGCCGAACCTCTCAACCGATTTGCGTGAACTCAATTGCGTATTATTCAGTGGGTGGGATTACCTGTCGTTTTGTTCATACCCGACCTCATTCTGACGAATGGCGGTGGAGTTAGACCCCCAAAAGTGCTCCCGTTCTGGGCTGAATCGGCCAAAAATGCCCTATATCTCGGGAACATGGAATTTTTTCACCCAACATTGTTCAGCAATTTTGTTGTCCTGAACCTCCACTAACGATTGACACAAAGATTTGTTACAATTCAAGTCTTTCGCCATTTTCAAACTTTTCAAAAATTTTACAAAATATTAAAATTTCGCACTTTTTAAACAATTTCCACATTTCGGGATTTGTAATCATTTCTCAAATTTCACGACATTCAAAAATTTTTGAAGTTTTACGACTTTTTTCATACATTTAAAACATTCCCCGAATTTCAAACATTTCCCACATTTTTCACTTTTCAAACATTTCACACATCTCGCAAATTTCAAACAAATCTCGCATTTACCACATTGTGCAATTTGCCAACATTTTCAAATGTTACGACGTTTCCTACATTTCAAATATTCCCCAAATTTCAAACATTTCTTACATTTTTCACTTTTCAAACATTTCACACATCTCGCAAATTTCAAACATTTCAAACACATCTCACATTTTGCAATTTGCCAACATCTTGAAACATTTCCCACATTTTTCACTTTTCAAACATTTCACGCATCTCGCCAATTTCAAACATTTCAAACAAATTTCAAATTTCCCAACATTTTGAAATTTTCAATCAATTCGCAAGTAGAAAACCTTTTTCATTTTTCAAACATTTTGCTCTTTTCAATCATTTTATTGTTAATTTAATTAATTAGAAGAATAAACAAATTCACTTGAAAATTCATCTAATTGACATAGCAAACGTACGGGTGTGTCGAACTATAGGAACGTATGTGAATTTTAAAAAGCGCGCGTAAAAGAACAGAACCGGTCGGTAATTATAAATTGCAGAATGTCTAGCTTGACGTGTTTTGAATTGTTTCGCTTAAAAGTGAGCACTTTTAAAAAAAAGTCTCTGTACTTTTAAATCGGAATAAAATTTGTTATTTTTTTATTAAGTCTGATTGGAGTTATTATTTCGATTGGTTGTGAGTTTGCTCGATTCTATATGGGGGCTCAACCGTGCCGATTGATTGAGTTTTAAGTTGAAAAGATTGAAGAAAAGTACAAAAGACCAATGTTCAATGAATTGTTAGGCGATCGAAAGTGGTGTCGGTCGAAGTTAGTAAAGAAGTGAAAAGATTGACATTCTTACGAACTGAACGAGTGATTGAGAAGATTGGAACATTAAACGAAAAGAATTGTGTGTGAAGAAGTGTTGTAAAGGCCTGAAAAGTGAAAAGAAAAGAAAGTGTGTTAATCGAAACACGTGTGCCCACAGACGACAAAAAATACCGTCACGTCCAGCAGCCAGAGTAGTGCGACAAAAAGCAATTCGTGGAAAAAAGACGTCAGTGTCATTTCGAATGCAGCAAATATTTTCGAACTTGACAGTCGGTGAGTTAAGAAGGATATTGAAGTTCCGTGGTCTATCGGTGAAATATAAACTAAAGGCAGAATTAGTTGAACGGTTGTGTGCATCGATAAAGGAAAACGAAACTGAAGAATCCATTTTGGCAATATTAAAGAATAAGCAAGGTGATAGTTCAAGCGACGAATATTTCGAAGATTCATCCTGCGATAACATGTCAACAACAATCTTGTTTAAGGACGTCGAGGATGCGCTCGAAAAATTTTCGGGTGAAGGCGAAAAGAGTGTAGAGGCTTGGATCAAACATTTCGAAGATGTAGCGAAGACATGTAAATGGAACGATATCCAAAAATATTTATTTGCCCGGAAATTGCTAATTGGTGCAGCGAGAGGAGCAGTGGAAGCAAACCCGGCAGTAATTAACTACGAGCTTTTGTTGGGAATGCTAGGAGAAGAATTTCCAGAGGAACTGTCTACAATCGAAATTCATGAAAAATTTGTGAATAGAAAGAAGAAAAATTCTGAGACGTACTTGGAATATTATTACGAAATGCAACGAGTGGGGAAGAAGAAGATGGACGATAAGTCAATGATTAAGAACATCGTCAATGGAATTCCAGACAATTCACAAGCGAAAGCGATTCTATATGATGCGACGTCACTCAAAATGTTGAAAGAAAAATTGAAAACGTACGAAACGATGAGAAATCAACGGGAAAACTCGACCGAAAGGAAGCAAAGCAACCAAAGTTCATCGGAAATTGGATCATCCAATGGAAAGCGGTGTTATAACTGCGGATCCAAAGCACATCAACGTAACGAATGTCCGAACAAAGCCAAAGGAACGAGATGTTTTCGTTGCAACGAGTTTGGGCATAAGTCGGCAGAATGCAAAGATAAATCAGCTAGTGCAGCCGAATCACAGGAAGGTGCCAAACCAGTTCGAAACATTGCAGTTTGTAGCACGGACGACGAGAACATATTAGTCCACCATTACGGCGACAAGATTGAAGCAGCGGTTGATTCAGGCAGCCCAGTCACGTTGATGAGGAAATGTGTGTATGATCGTTTGAAAAAGAAAATTCCACTGAAACCAACAAACAGAAATTTTCGTGGATTCGGTAACGTAGTCGCCGGTTGTGTCGGTGTTATGAAAACGGAATTCGTCATCGAGGGATACGAATATGATGCAGATTGCTATGTGGTGAAAAACGATTACATAACGGATGACATGTTAATCGGTAAAAACATTCTCAATCAGGCTGATGTGAACATACGGTGTGGAAAAGTCACGATGAGCAAGGTGGTAACGGAGTGTGACGTAAATGATGAAGTGTTTATTGGAAGAATTCGTGCAATCAATTATGTGGACGTAGATGGAGTATCAGACGTGGAAGTTCGTCACATCAAGGACGAAAACATGAAGTCCAAGGTGGAAACACTGATACGAAATTACGAACCAAAAATTCCGGAAAAATCGAAGGTCGAAATGAAAATTTGCCTTACTGACGACATTCCGATATATGAGAAAGCGAGACGATTGTCACCGAAGGAGCGAATCATTGTGAATGACATGAATGACATCATTAAAGATTGGACGGAAAGGAAGGTGTGTCGACCGAGTAATTCGCCATACGCGAGCCCAGTTTTGTTACGGCCGAAAAAAGTTGGTTGGAGACTGTGCGTGGATTTTCGTCGATTGAACAAAAAAGTAATTCGAGACAGATTTCCATTAACGCTAATGGAAGACGTGGTAGACATTTTGCAAGCTACACGTATATTTTCGACGCTAGACCTACGAGATGGATTTTTTCACGTGGACGTGCACGAGGATTCAGTGAAGTATTTATCATTTATTGTGCCGGATCGTCAATATGAATTCCTCAAAGCTCCATTCGGTTTCACAAATTCACCGCCGATGTTTCAACGATTGATCAATTTGATTTTCCGTCAATTGATGCAAGAAAAGATTGTAGCGCTGTATTTGGACGATTTACATGTTCCTGGTCGAAACGTGGAGAATGGATTGCAAAATTTCGAACGAGTTTTGGACACGGCGAGAGAAGAAGGTCTCTTGGTCAATGGGAGAAAAAGCAGAATTTTGGTCGATCAAGTACAATTCCTCGGATTTATCGTGAAGAATGGGGAAATTCGACCATCAGAAGAAAAGGTGCTGGCAGTACGTAAATTTCCGATCCCGAAGAATGTGACGCAAGTGCAAAATTTTCTCGGTTTAACTGGCTTTTTCCGGAAATTTGTTCACAAGTACGCCATCATAGCAAGACCATTGACCGATTTAACGAAGAAGGATGTCAAATTCGAGATTGGAGAAGAGCAGTTGCTGGCAATCGAAACGTTGAAAAGTGCATTGTGTCAAGATCCAGTACTGAAGCTGTTCAATCCAGAAGCAGAAGTGACGCAAGTCCACACCGATGCAAGCAAACTCGGATTTGGCACGATGTTATTACAGACAGACAGTGAGGATCAACAATTACATCCGGTGTACTATCTGAGTTGGAAGACTACACCAGCACAAGAAAAGTACGAAAGTTACGATTTGGAAGCGTTGGCGGTATACAAAACATTAAAGAAGCTACGAGTATATTTGGACGGATTGAAATTCGAAATTTTTACTGACTGCAGTGCGTTCAAGCAGTCGATGGACAAGAAGGAACTGATTCCTCGAATTGCAAAATGGGCGCTGTACATTGGCCAATTTGATGCGTCGATGAAACACCGACCAGGTAAGCAAATGAAGCACGTTGATGCATTAAGTCGTTTGCCCGCAGTTATGCTGATAGAAGATGGTCTGGTGACAAGAACCAAGAACGCGCAGAAAGGGGACGAGCGATGCAAGTTGGTGGGAAAAATATTAGAAGCAAGAAGTTACGAGAATTTCACGATGCGAGGAGGTGTGTTACACAAATGGGTCGATGGTGTCGAATTGTTGGTGGTTCCAAAGAAGTTACAGAGCGAAGTGATACGATCGATACACGAGAAGGGACATTTGAATGCGAAGAAAGTCGAAACCATCACCAAGAGGCAATACTACATTGAGAATTTCTCGCACAGAGTGGCAGTGATCACATCGAATTGCATTGCTTGCATACTGGCCACTCGAAAGGCCGGAAAGAAAGAGGGTCTGCTGCAACCGATTGACAAGGGCGAAGCGCCGATCGTTACGTACCATGTTGATCACTTGGGGCCTATGCCCAATAAATATTTATTGGTGGTCATCGATGCATTTTCCAAGTTTGTTTGGATATATCCGGTTAAGACAACAGATGCGGAGGAAGTTATGAAAAAATTGGAACTGCAAAGGGAAATTTTCGGTAATCCGGTTCGAATCATTGCTGACAAAGCTGGCGCATTCAGATCGAAAGCATTGGAGGTATATTGCAACAACAACAATATAGAACGTCATCTCATTACCACAGGCGTTCCCAGGGGAAACGGACAAGTAGAAAGGTTGATGGGCGTCATCATTGCGGTGCTTGCAAGAATGTCGATTGAGGATCCGAAACAGTGGTACAAGTACGTAGCGCGATTACAATCGACGATCAATTCAACAATGTCACGTAGCATTGGTACGACCCCATTTGAACTGTTGGGTCGTGTGAAAATGCGTAATCCAGTATATGATGAATTATCCAAGCAATTAGGTGAAGCGTTACGTCAAGAGTTTTGCGAGAAACGGTTGGAACAACGACAATTAGCAAAGGCAAACATAGCGAAGATACAGGAAGAAAACAAGAAGACGTATAATCGATTTCGTAAGCCGGCGATCAAGTACAAAGTTGGTGATTTGGTGGCAATACAGCGTACGCAGTTTGGAACGGGTCTGAAACTTTTTCCGAAATTCCTGGGTCCATAGCAGATCACACAAGTGAAGAGAAATGATCGCTATGGGGTCGAAAAGATCGGTGAACACGAAGGTCCGAAAATTACGTCATCGGTTGCCGATATGATGAAGCCATGGGTAACGATGGAGGACGATACAAGCTCATCTGAGACAGATGAGTAAGCAGGACGGCCGTGTGGGAAGGTAATTTGTAGTAGGTAGTGTAACATTTCTCTTGAACTTGAAATCACAATTAGGAGAGAAATCAGGAGCGAATTTATTTTTCTTATTTTTTTATTTCGCACACACACACACAGATGATTGTGAATCAGCAGTAACGCAAATTGAAGTAGATAACCCAGAGTCAAGTTGAGAACTTTCAAGATGAGCCACGTTGATCTTTGTACTTTTAAATCGGAATAAAATTTGTTATTTTTTTATTAAGTCTGATTGGAGTTATTATTTCGATTGGTTGTGGGTTTGCTCGATTCTATATACATAACATTAAAACATATTTCCCGCTGATAACATAGATAACAATAAGAAACAGTAAACATTTAACAGCTGATATTCTACATTTACGCTCACAACGCCTTAGGCTTAGTCAATACAGGGTGTTCATTACTCGCAATCAACAAATTCGTCGTCAGATGTATCGCTGTCTGTATCTTTTGTTAAATCTACAATGTTCTTGTCAACAACTTTTTTCAAAGTGAACAAAGTCAGTAATGGGGACGTTACTTAACCATAATTCTCGTTCAGCAGATTTTGATGTTTGTTTTTGTGTATGTGTATGGCTTCGTAAAATTCAATTTTCCAATTCTCGCACAAGTTTTAGGTCACTGATGTGTATTTCATGTTTTGAACTGAAGATGTGTCTACCTACGGCAGTCTGTTTTTTTCCAGTGCGCTGAATTTACGATTTACGTGTTCGTTAAATCTATCAAATAGTTTTCGTATTGTCATTCCATAATATGGAATACTATAATAATAATATAGATAATATGGATACTTCTATGCGAGTATCACAATGTGGGAAAAAAAAGTATATTCACTGCACTTGTTATTAGCGAATAACTGTACAGAAAACCTACTTCACGAATGTTGGCTAGAAGAGGAGAGATTTATGTAGGTAATTGACCAAAAGAAAACAATGATTAGGTTGACGCAAACTGAAAAGTATAAAGAATGGAAATTGGCCCAAAACCCTGAACCCACAATGAGGGCATTTTTTAAGTTTTTTTTTGTAAATTCACCCGTTTGAATTTTAAGTTCTATGTGCACCTGCTTTGGTGCAATCGTCCAAAACAGCTACACAAATAACTAATGTTCATCACTTCGTCATTTGAATCGGCCATGCAAAATTTTGACGACGTCCCCCGAATCTACAGCAATCTAAAAAAAGTCGTAAAGCACCAGTCTAAAAAACGCAATTTATTATTTAATAACATGTCATATGGCACGTGTCACTGTTGTTAGCCGGCCTAATTAAATTTTGTGGTTGACTATTTACTTATCTGTAAATAATGTAACCTGTAAATATTGTGTAAATTGTATTTTGGCAAAAGCTTAACAACGATAGGATCACATCATTTTAGTAGGTAACAGGTGCTCGTTTTTTTGCTAAGAAGGAGGCATGTAGTGTGTGCAACCAGAGTGGTGGGGAATGTATTTTAAATAAAAACACGAAGTGATTTCACTTAGTTTGTTTAAGGCATCGTCTGAGTTTAATTTTTCTCACCAATCGTGTTATAACTATTTGTCGATCAAGCTCTTCTAGACATCGAACTATACTCAATCAAATTTGTTTGTGATCAATATAAAAAAATATTAAAAATGCAATTTAATAATAGCGGTCATTTTCAATTCACCCCTACGAACAGTTTCATCGATCATCGAGTAAGTTGAAAAAATTAATTATCATTTCAAAAAAACTTTACCTGATGAAATCAGCTTTTCACCTTTGAAACAAGTAAACTAACAGAATGTTTAATCTACGAAAATTAAATATTTTTTTACATTTTTTGTCATTTTGACATAAAATTAAGTGATGCTCTTTTGTTTAGTTGTCATTTTAAAAACTCTACTTGCAGAAGCAAAAGATTAGCGGTTTCTCCAGGAGGCCGAGTGAAACGCCACAAATGTGAATTTATGCTGTATCTTATTTTTAGAAAAACCAACAGCTGATACAGTTGTTAAAAAATACTCTCAAAAGTCATGAAACGTTTTTGCTATCGCTAAATTGCATTACAGTAGCCGCAACATTGAAAAAAGTCATCGTGAAAATGCATTCTATCCCATTTTTTTGTATCCACTATCAAGTGATCTGAAGTTTCACGCTATCAAAAACAACGTATTTGATTCGATTACACGTCATTGAAAAACCACTTGTTTATTGAAGAGAAATCATTTTTTAAACAATATTCATCACAAATACTTTCTCCGTAAATTATTGAAATCCAAAATTCCCGGATTTTTTGGAAATATTAAAGTGTTTTTTTACTTAATCGGGTAAGTCTTATCCGATTTTCAAAATCTTTTTTTTCCTGAAAGATAATCAGAAAATGAACAACGCAATTGAATTTGGGCTAAATCGGTTGAAAACTTTCGAAGTTACGGTCGAAATTAGAACGAAAATCGGGTTTGAATGAAAGATATGGACATCAGAAAATCACGAAAATCTGTCGAGTGGTTCGGGGTATAGAGTCCTTAGTGTCATGCTACGCGACCCGACACGATGTTTGCTTTTGTTTCGTGAATATTCCTTTGATAATGAGGTTTTTGTGCAGTGTTGTGCAATTTTTTTGTCACAGGTCTTTGCTAAGTGCTCTAGTTCGGTTCTAAATTCTGGACTCATTTTAAGGGCTTGGAGAGACTTTTTGCGCCGTTACTTCTGACGGGTTTTTCAATATTGCCCTTTCGGCAATTTCCAATCCAATTTAATGAGGACGTTTTTGCACACACTTAAGAGTTCAGGCAATATTTATGGGTCCCTTGCATATGTTTTTCTTTCAAAATGCTCACGTCGGACATGTGTTCAATATCACCCTAAGAAGATTTCGTGAGAGAACTTTTTTATTGTCACCCATCAAATTTCACTTTTTTAAGACTAATATTTACCAATGTAAAACAAAAGAAACTGTTGAGAAGTTGTACTTTGATCACTTAAAAGCTTCCAAATCAAATTATTTTAAAAACCGATCGCATCCGATTTTTGTTCTGGATTCTCTATTAAATTCCTCGTCTCGTATTTTTCAGCAATTTTCTGGTCTACTTATGACTTTTCCTTAAAGAGATTGTGTAAAAATTTCCTAGAAAAAGTAAAATTCGGGAATAGATAGCCAACAACAATATTATCAGCGCTGACTGCTATGAGTATGTATGCAGCAAATTCCACTTGTGAACATTTTTTTGTTTCTTACACTTGGTATACGAAATACATTGCAAAAACAGCTGAAATTTGACACAATGTAAAATTAAAAAACAATGGCTGTACTTCTAGCTTCCACAAAGGTAATTGGTTCAAAGTTCAACTTTTCGAGAATAAAGAAATAATTCAAAAATTAGAAAATTCTAATTTGAATTTCGTTGAAAATATGAATTCACACATTTATTTCTTTTTCTGTTTTTCTCTCTATTCTGGATGTTTTATTGTGTGGAAAATCCAAAAAAATCCGCTTTGGACGAGACGGAAATGACTCATTTTTCATTTGCAAGCATGAAATAATTATTACGTGTTTGCGGGAAAATTTATTTATCTTCGAGGAGGAAGCTTGAGCCGAAGGCAAGGGATATAATCCTCCGAGAGGATAAATAAATTATCCGTTTCTGCAGGATGTAAGAGTTTTTATGCACCGAAGCAAAAAATCAACAAAACAAATTTTTATACAACATGACTTATCTCCCTAGACAGCCACTGAGTTGTATAAAAGTCTTTACAGTGTCCACTTGTAACCGTTTTGTGAGATATGTGGGCTGTGGATTGACAAATCTTTAAAATCAGAGAGCGTCAGATTGCAACCACTAAATCCAACAAAACGATAAAGCTTTGACAGAAATGAATCATGGACATTTGCCTTTACTGTTAGTGTTTAACGTTTTTGTTGAATTTAGTGATTGCAATAACTATTTCCGTTTTTCCATAACTGTTAAAATTCATTTTGAACTAATGATTGTTAAAATTGTCGTAAGTTGGATGTGGGCATATGCAACTTTTTAGGTAAAATTTTGACGAAATATTTTAACCTAATTGCATATTGTAATTGCACGTCTGCCCTGCGTTAATGTATTCACCATATGCAAGAATTTGACCATGCGTAAGTCGTACGTTTGGTTAGTTTTATGAAATAAACCGGCTTTCCAGCCTTTGCAACGGGTGATTGGTTAACAAATTATACAAATTTAATAATTTTGTTAGTATCGATGACGATGCACAGGTCTAGTCTAAAAAACGTCTTAAAATTATGAGTATAAGTAAAAAATACGGTAGTGTAAAGCTGAACTGACCAAAAAATCCCCCATCTACTTGTAGTGTAATCTTCTAACAAGAATTCAATTTCAAGAATAAGGTAATTTTTTTCTCAAACTCGATATCGAGCATAAAGTTGTCTCTGATCCTAACACACATTTTTTGTTGATTACAATATTACCGTAAAAATTATTAAATAGCCGATACGCGTTTGTATGTATTGTCAATCTGGTAATATTTCGGAATTTTGGTTCGATGTCCTCTGTTATACGAATCCATTAGAAATGATAACAGCGCACATGTTTTGTGTTTGAAATTACGCGTTGAATACAAGTTCTGCTGAAAATATCCAAATCTAAACCGACCGACTGTTAAACTTGATTCCAACACAACATGCATTCATATCGATACACAATTTTTATTTTATTTCAAAAATACAGATATATAACACATAGACTTTCTTTGCTTTTGTTGCGCTTTTGTTTTTGTTTATAACTATAAATGTCACATTACATTGTAGATAAAATATTGAAAACAGGTACCTCGCCTTTTGTAGATAATTAAACTTACGGATTAATGTCTATTTGAATATTAGACTCAGTACTCTACTTTTCTGCAACGAGTAACCATATCATTACACGGGTAAGACATTTGATGCGTTCGGATCATTGCATTGATATATGTCAAATATCACAGACACTGTTCGTGGCCATTGCAAAAAATATCGTTTGTAATTCCGGCTCGTTACGACAGCATTCAGAACTGATGGTGAAAGAATGTACATTCGTAACCGATTCGTATTCAATTTCCCAACCAAAACAACAACAACACGAAAAAGTTTTATTCTCAACGAGAGAAAACGCAGGATTATTTTGTGTTTGTTGAGTGTCCCATTTCGTTAATCACATTGCACTGCATTTCTTAATTTCTTGTGAAAAATTAATGAAATGAGGTCTTATGGAATTTTGTGACTTAATCTAATTTTTCCTCTTAAAAGTGTTAGATGTGTTTTTACTAAAGGATGTACTGCGGGTCTTTCCATTACCAACCCACTATGTTTCTCTCTTTTATATGTACCGTCGAAGAAACAGAGGAATCACACTGGCTGGAAATCTTTATATGAACATCCGCTATATTTTGCAATGTGTGTAAGTTTAGCTATCGGGTATAAGAAAGAATTCGTTTCCGTCCAAAAATGATTGGTTACAATTTCATTGGATCAGTAGCAAAGTCAATTGTCGAGTTTTACCTTGTATACACCATAAGAAAAACTGGTATTTATAGCGAATTTTAGCGTATTTAATAACAGCCAAAATACTGTGTAACTAAAAAAAAACAAAACAGCCAAAATACTTTATGTAATTATGACTCGAGGCCGCAGTTCGAGTGCCATATCATATTACACGTCGTCGTGTGCCCAATTAAGTTACTTTCCATCGAGTTGCAACAACTGAAATTCGACTTGATGACACTCGGTTGCATAAACAATGTTTTTGAGAAATTGAGAGTTTGCGAAATTAGTCGGTTTTGAGACTCGTACGAAGAACGAAGTTCTTCGAAAAGGGGTCTTATGCGTTTACCACGACGTTTATAACCAGTCGAATTTTGACCCGGAAGTAGGGGAAGAGTACCGATCATGGTCCTTAGATGACGAATCAGCAATAAAAAAATGTCCGTCCGTCCGCCCGCCCGTCTGTTTGTCAGCACGATAACTCGATTAAAACTCAACCGATCTTAAAAAAATTTCCCTGAAAGGTAATCGAAAAATCTTTTTTGTTATTGGATCTGAGCACTGTCGGCCCAATGAACTAGGGCCGTTTAAGTGGTTTTTGGCCTTTTGTACATAGATCGAGTAAATCTTCTCCGATTTTCATAATCTTTTTTTGTTTGAAAGGTCTGGGCATGTCTCACAACTCATGGAAGAAATATTTTTGATTTTGAGCTTTTGGACTCAGCCAAGGCCCTAAAATTAAGTATATACTGGATCCCAACGTGTTTTTTCGGCATAAATCGTTGAAATCTTATCCGATTTTCAAAACCTTTTTTTTCCTGAAAGACAATCATAAAATTGATTACGGGATTGAATTTGGGCAAAATCGGTTTTAAACTTTCGAATTTACGGTCGAAAAAGTGGTAAAAAACGTGGTTTTTTGAAGGTTGGTGCATAAAAGTCAGTTGTCAATAAAATTTTTTTTTAATTTCAATGAATTTTGTTCAAATGACTCCTTTGAGTATAATGACTTAAGTAAAGTACAATCTTTCCAATCTCGAAAGTTTACAATTATGTCTTTATTTTTGTGGGTTTAAAACACAATGAATAAATTCCAATTCGGTTTTGCCGCTTTTGGACGAATGTATGTAAACAAATTGGCCATGTCATGTCATTTGTCAACAAAAACACAAATCGGAAGATGATCACAAATTAAATTACACTTTTTTAATAGAAAAGTTAATTCGAAACTTCACAAAATTTTACAACTTTTTCTAAATAGATAAACGTTTCTAATAAAAACAAAATTCTCGAAAATCCACTAGAGGAAAGCGAAATAATGCTTGCAGAAGCTGGAAGTTTTAAAACACTTTTCACACGATAGAAATTAGTGATTTTTTGATGGATACACCAATCTATTTATTAAAAAAAGATTCAAAACCCCACAATTAAACACAGCACAACAAATGATCAAAACGTAATAACAATTGAAATTGTTTTAACTGAAGTAAAACAATAATTTGTGAGATACTTCACTAGAAAATCTAAAATTTTAAAAAATAAACTGAAGTACTGCTACTGTCAAAGCCGTCAATCAAAACAACGGATGATAATGTAGATAAAGATGATGAAAATCAAGATACGGTTGACCCGTACGGTTATTTCAAAAATAAATTGAATTTTCAAGAAATTTAAAGTTTTTGTGAAAATTCAAAATTATCAAGAAAACTCAAATTTTTGAAAAATCCCAATTCTTTCTCCAAATATAAATTTTTGTGAAAATAAATATTTCAAGGAAATCCCAAAATTACAGGAAAATATAAATTTCTAGAAAAATTTCAAATTATCAAAAAAATTAAAAATTTCAAAAGAATTAGACTCTCTAAGAAAATTGGAGTTTTATAAGATATGCAAATCCCCGAAATAATCGAACTTTCTGCAAAATTAAGCTTTTAGGAAATTTACAAAATTAAACAAAAAACTACATTTGCAAGAAAATTCAAATTGTTGAAGTAATTTCTAAATCCAACATTAAATAAAAAATAATGCGAAGAAACAAATATCGATCTATTCCGAAATTTGCTAACAATAGAGTCATCAAACAAATGTGCAAAAATTTTAAGTCAGAGAACTTTTGAATTTTACAAAAAAAAATGCGCCAATTAACGAACTCAATGAAACTGCATTATCGATATACATTTAGCAAAAGTCAAAAGCGACAACACTAAAACTGGGTGTGGGTTTTAGATCTCAAAGAACTCGCAGAACCCACAAATCGCAACTTTTGTATAATTTTTCATTTGGATCGATTGTAATAAGTTTTTCAATCATATGAAAATTTTTCTGTTTCCAAAGCCTTATTGTTCGGCAGATATTGGTGCCATTGAAAAACTAATTACTTTACAGTAGTCCTGAGATCGTGCGCTACACACTGGCATTTTATTTGACTTAAATCCATCGAGTCGAAAATTATTTTTTTGACAAATGATTTTTATGCCAGAAATGTCAAATTAACTTGACAATACACACAAAATATGTATTTACGCGGATGAAAGTACATATTGAGTGTTTCTTGAGTGATTTTAAATGTGATTGTGCATATTAAAATTTTTCAGAAATTGGGAAATTTTAATTTTTTCTATTGTGGACTTTTGCAATTCTTGGATTCTTGAGTGAGACGTTGATTCCTATAAATTGATGTAGAAAAAATTTAGTTGCTCAGTAATATGTGAACCATATATTTTTGGTAGATCTCAGAATGTCGGAATGCACCAAAACGGAACCTTTTGACTTCACCGATTTTGTGTTACAACAATCCCATTTTACTTAAAGACACTTTTGTTCTGCGCAGGTTTTCGATTGGAATTGCTGTACGGTTTGTTATTGTTTTAAATGCGACACAATTCAATAATAACAAATCAAAGCTTATTCAAATAATGTTCTATTTTGAAGTATAGCGGAAGACAATGGGTTAAGTTTAGTGGAATGATTACGCCATCCTCAGGTATCCCGCAAGGTTCTATACGTGGCCCTCTTTTGTTTGTAATATTTATTAACCACTTCAGACGAAAAACGTCACAGGACCCCAATAAGCTTAAAAATTGTGTAATAAAGATAGGCTTTAAGAATCAAGGTTCCGGGTACGCCTTCTTCAGGATTACTTAATTTGTTTGATTGGGGTATAATGAAAGTAATTATTTGTAATAGATGGGAGAGTGTTGGAGCAGATGAAGCGAAAAGCAATTTTCACTCACAAGTCACGAGAGAATATTTTTTGTTCACACCAAAACGCTGTCACCGTAAGCAAAAATTTCATTTTCTGGGAGATACTGTAAACTGGTCAGGTTAATCAGTCAATAGAGATAAGCAATTCGTCCGGTCACCATTGTATGACGAAAACATGTACCCATCAGAATAGATGTGGCAAAAAGAATAGATGTTGCAAACAGAATAGATGTTACAAAAAGGCTCGAACGTATCTAAGTAAATATTGCCTTAACTCTAAAGTATGTGCAATTACGTCCTCATTAGATTGGATTGGAAATTGCCGAAGCAAGGGCCTGTTCACAAATGACGTACGGATTTTTTCGCCATTTTTGACCTCCACTTCCCCTTCGTACGTAATCGTACAAATTCAAAGACCTCCCTTTAAAGTAAGTCCGTAAACCCCCGACCCCATAAGAAAAAAAATTATTTGTGTCATATTGACATTTGAATAACAACAATTTGAACGACCGTACGCTACTGTACGAATTCTGGGACATCCACCCCCCTAAATCCGCGAACACGTAAATTTAATTTTCTTGATTTTCTGATGTCCACATCTTTCATTCAAAACCTTAAAGAGCGATTTCCGTTCTAATTTCGCAGTGATATAAGTGAAGAAGTTCCACCAACCTTCAAAAAACCACGTTTTTCACCACTTTTTCGACTGTAACTTCAAAAGTTTAAAACCGATTTTGCCCAAATTCAATCCCGTAATCAATTTTCTGATTATCTTTCAGATCTTTCAAAAAAAAAAGATTTTGAAAATCGGATAAGATTTAACCGATTTTATGCCGAAAAAACACGTTATTAGGGCCCTGGCTGAGTCCAAAAGCTCAAAATCAAAAACATTACTTCCATAAGTTGTGAGGCATGCCCAGACCTTTCAAACAAAAAAGATTATGAAAATCGGAGAAGATTTACTCGATCTATGTTCAAAAAGCCAAAAACCACTTAAACGGCCCAAGCTCATTGGGCCGACAGTGCTCAGATTCAATAACAAAAAAGATTTTTCGATTACCTTTCAGGGAAATTTTTTTTAAGATCGGTTGAGTTTTACTCGAGTTATCGTGCTGACAAAGAGACGGGCGGGCGGACGGACGGACATTTTTTTATTGCTGATTCTTCATCTACGGACCATGATCGGTATTCCTCCCCTACTCCCGGGTCAAAATTCGACTGGTTATAAACGTCGTGGTGAACGCATAAGACCCCTTTTCGAAGAACTTCGTTCTTTGTACGAGTCTAAAACCCGACTAATTTTGCAAACTCTCAATTTCTCAACAGAAGTGGCAAAAAATCTCTTTGTGGCGACAAAAACATTGTTTATGCAACCGAGTGTCATCAAGTCGAATTTCAGTTGTTGCAACTCGATGGAAAGTAACTTAATTGGGCACACGACGACGTGTAATATGATATGGCACTCGAACTGCGGCCTCGAGTCATAATTACATAAAGTATTTTGGCTGTTTTGTTTGTTTGTTTTTGTTACGCAGTATTTTGGCTAAAATTCGCTATAAATACCAATTTTTCTGATGGTGTATACAAGGTAAAACTCGACAATTGACTTTGCAACTGATCCAATGAAATTGTAACCAATCATTTTTGGACGGAAACGAATTCTTTCTTATACCCGATAGCTAAACTTACACACATTGCAAAATATAGCGGATGTTCATATAAAGATTTCCAGCCAGTGTGATTCCTCTGTTTCTTCGACGGTACATATAATAGAGAGAAACATAGTGGGTTGGTAGTTGAAAGACCCGTAGTACATATCCTTTAGTAAAAACACATCTACTGTCGAAGAATGAGATGATAGAGGAAACACTTTTCAACACTTACGTATAAATTCGTAAATTCATTCAAAAAACTAAAACTCTGAGTTAAAATCATTGTAAAACTAAACAACCTCTATGCCGGCATAGAGGTTGTTTAGTAAAACGTTGAACGTTAAAGATCCATGTGGTAAAAAAGAATTGTGCTACATGACCTATTTCGTTAGAAACGTAAAAAAGATCATGCTCGGTGTGTGACGCAGTCCCCACACCCAAAAAAAAAAACGTCCACAAACCCAACAAACTCCATACAAAAACCTTTGGGACAAGACACGATGTGTAGGCGAACTTCTGAGGATTTTTTTCTCGCCCCCTCCCCCTTCAAATTATTTAAAAAAAACTACGTCGCAGCAGCTTTCCAACAAGCCCTCACTCATCAAAATCGGTTGAAAACGAGCCGAGATATCGCCAATCAAAGATGACCAATTTCCATGTATTGATGGTAAAATCTGCTTTGAAGGTAATAACAATTTTATTCCTGTGTTGTGTGTCAACGATCTATGTAGGTATGTATGTATCTATCTACTTTTTTTTTCTCGAGAACCGCTCGAGCGTTTTTTTTTTAAATTTTCAGGGAACGTCAGTCTCGGCCTCAAATGAAAAATTTCATATGCCGCTTTTCCGGGAAAACTCTGGAAAAGCCGTGGCATGTGGAAAAGTGGTCAATTTAGGTAATGCTCGGAGTTTTCGAATTTTAGCTCCGAAGTGACAATAGCTAGAGAGTTGGTTTCTTCGAAAAAGTTATAGAGGTTGATCAGCAGAATTTTTTGGGATTTTCAGAAATCTGCCAAAGTGACGCCATCTTGGATTTTTGTTAGGTATAAATTATGCTTCTTTGGGTTTTCGAATTTTAGCTCCGGAATGATAACACTTGCAGAGTTGGTTTCTTCTAGACAGTTATAGAGTTTCATCAGGAGAATTTTTTGGTATCATAAGAAAATGGCTGCCAGCTGTCATAGCGGCGCCATCTTGGTTTTTCATTTATGCTTTTTCGGTTTTCGAATTTTAGCTCCGGCATGACGCTACTTAGAGGGACGGTTTCATCTAGAAAGTTATAGAGTTTCATCAGGAGAATTTTTTGGTATCATTAGAAAATGGCTGCCAGCTTTCATAGCTTATGCTTATGCTTAGCTTATGCTTCTACGGTTTTCGAATTTTAGCTCCGGAAGGACGCTACTTAGAGAGACGGTTTCTTCTGGAAAATTATAGAGTTTGACCAGGAGAATTTTTTTGGATCATAAAAAAGTGGCTGCCAGCTGTCATAGCGGCGCCATCTTGGATTTTCGTTTATGCTTTTTCGGTTTTCGGATTTTAGCTCCGGAATGACACTACTTAGAGAGATGGTTTCTTTTAGAAAGTTATAAAGTTTCATCAGGAGAATTTTTGGGATTATAAGAAAATGGATGCCGTCTGTCATATCGGCGCCATCTTGGATTTTCGTTTATGCTTCTTCGCTTTTCGAATTTTAGCTCCGGAATGACGCTACTTAGAGAGACGGTTGCTTATAGAAGGTTATAGAGTTTCATCAGAAGAATTTTTTGGTATTATTAGAAAATGGCTGCCAGCTGTCATAGCGGCGCCATCTTGGATTTTTGTTTATGCTTTTTCGCTTTTCGAATTTTAGCTCCGGAATGACACTAATTAGAGAGATGGTTTCTTCTAGACAGTTAAAGAGTATCCTCAGGAGAATTTTTTGGGATCATAAGAAAATTTCTGCCAGCTGTCATAGTGGCGCCATCTTGGATTTTTGTTAATGCTTTTTCGGTTTTTGAATTTTAGCTCCGGAATGACACTACTTAGAGAGTTGGTTTCTTCTAGAAAGTTATAGAGTTTCATCAGGAAAATTTTTTGGTATTATTAGAAAATGGCTGCCGGCTGTCATAGCGGCAACATCTTGGATTTTCGTTTATGCTTTTTCGCTTTTGGAATTTTAGCTCCGGAATGACACTACTTAGAGAGACGGTTTCTTCTAGAAAGTTATAGAGTTTCATCAGGAGAATTTTCTGGTATTATTAGAAAATGGCTACCAGCTGTCATAGCGGCGCCATCTTGGATTTTCGTTTATGCTTTTTTGCTTTTCGAATTTTAGCTCCGGAATGACACTACTTAGAAAGATGGTTTCTTCTAGAAAGTTATAGAGTTTCCTCAGGAGAATTTTTTGGGATCATAAGAAACCGGCTGCCAGCTGTCATAGTAGCGCCATCTTGGATTTTCGTTTATGCTTTTTCGGTTTTTGAATTTTATCTCCGGAATGACACTACTTAGAGAGTTGGTTTCTTCTAGAAAGTTATAGAGTTTTATGAGGAGAATTTTTTGGTATCATTAGAAAATGGCTGCCAACTGTCAAAGTGACGCCATCTTAGATTTTTTGCTAAATTCTGTATAAGAATACCTAGACAGTTGGTTTCTTCAATAAAGTTATATGAATCAGTGGGAAGAATTTGTGACACGAAGTGCTCCAAAGGTAGCCGAAGGTGACATGAAGTGTTCCCAAGGTAGCCGAAGATGACACGGAGTGTTCCGAAGGAAGGCGAAGGTGACACAAAGTATTTCGAAGGTAGCCGAAGGTGATACGAAGTGTTCCGATGTTAGCCGAAGGTGTTGGAGAACAATTTTTTTCTGAGAAAAATTTTTTTGGAGAAAAACTTTTTAGTATTAAATTTTTTTTGGAGAAATTTTTTTCTGGAGAAAATTTTTTTTCGGAGAAAATTTATTTTGCAGAAAAAAATTTCTTTTCCGAAGACAATTTTTGTCGGAGAATTTTTTTTTCTGAGAAAAATTTTTCCAAAAAATGGGATTTTTTTGAAAAACTGAAAACTTCCAAAGCGACTGATATCACAACAAAAACCTTTTAAAAAGCAAAGTGTGACGCAGTCCGGAAGTCCGCTTCCAAAATTAATGATATCGCTTGAGGTGACGCTGTCGATAATAATACGCAGAAGTTTGTTTGAATGGAATCTTGTGTTCAAAGTTTTAATTTCCTGTAACAATTACAGCGCTTTTTTTAAAACAAAATTACATTGTGTTAAAAAAATTACGTCACAAATGCCGGACCCAACGACGAAATAATTTTTCTGTACCATCAGTTTTTGCGCTGCAAAAATTTGACTTTTGTTTGTTTTTGCGTAGATTGTTTAACGAAAATAAAATTTTTGGGTGTAAAAACTGAAAGTATTGAAAAATTATTCCGCTGGTGGGTCCGACTTTTGTGACGCAATTTTTTTAACACAACGTAATTTTGTTTTAAAAAAAGCGCTGTAATTTTTACAAGAAATTAAAATTTTGAACACAAGATTCCATTCAAACAAACTTCTGCGTATTATCAGCGACGGCGTCACCTCAAACGATATCATTAATTTTGGAAGCGGACTTTCGGACTGCGTCACACATTACCTTTTAAGAGGTTTTTGTTGTGATATCAGTCGTTTTGGAAGTTTTCAGTTGATGAAAAAATTTCTCAGAAAAAAAAATTTCTTAGAAAACAAATTGTCTTCTAAAAAAGTTTTCTTCGAAAAAATTTTTCTCCAAAAAAATTTTTCCCTAAAAAAATTTTCTACAAAAAAAAATTTTCTCCGAAAGGGAAAAAAAAGACTGCTCACAATGGCGCAGCCAGTAAAAAAAACGATCTTTTCAACAACAAATTACAATAAATAAATTTCAGCTACTCTACTTTTCCCTAATGTTGCCAGGATGCATGCCGCATTGCCTCTTTGAATTGCAACTGAAATCTTCTGTAATAGGAAATCTTTCGAGCGTGATTCCCCAGAAGCTGTCCTTATCAATGACCCTAATTTGCCTATAAATTTCTTCGTTTCTGGGCCCATACAACCTAGAGTTTCGAAAGCAACAGGAGTTAATAAATAATTCTCTTTTAAACGAATATAATGATTATTTTTTTTTTTTATTATTCGTTTAAAGACCAATTAACAGGCCGAGGCCCAATAACAAATCAGTCTAAAAATATAATATATTAATAATATATATTATATAATTATTATTATTATTATTATTATTATTATTATTATTATTATAATATATATATTAATATATAATATAATACATGAAAAGAAAAATTGATATAGCAAAATTAAAATAAAAATAAACATGCTTAAATCTTTCCGCTTTATCGGCTATTGAACGCGCTTTCTTGGAAGATTCATTGACATAAGAAGGAGCTAACGTGTCTCGAACAGTCACGTCCCAGAGAAGAGACTTTCCATGACTCCACGGAATTAGAGTCATGCCATCAGGTCGTTTACCATCATCCCTAGAAGTTCCTGGTTGTTGTATTATATTTGGAAATCCTGCGGAAGACAATGCGTGAGAAATAATTTTATTAACTTCATCGTGCCTAGAAATTATCCCTGATTTCTTCTTGCAAGACAAACCATGTAGGCCGTCCTTTTTAACCATAGCACCACATATGCATTTATGTTCTTCACATAATTGAGAACCTAAACGAAGACCAACAGCAATTCTCGCGGAATTGTTATCTAATAGTAAACCCGTATTCCTCGATGGGACCACCTGCAGCCACTTTGAAGATTCATTAGTAGATGACGCAAGTAGTCTGGCTCGAGCAACAGGTTCACTAGAATCAAACATCCTAGAAAACTTGCTGTTGATCCTCGGAAGATCCCAATTTTTCTGCTCCATTCTCTTCTCATAACCTGGAATAAAATCTTGAGGAATTTCCTCAACTAACTCTAAAATGTAATTATCGATTATTTGCAAATTAAATTTTTCTAACAACTTATTTGACAGATCAGATGAAGAATACACAGATGATAAATAGGCTGGCAATGCCAAATCTTCAACCTTCCGAATGCCTAAACCCCTAAAAGCTAAAGGAAGAGTAGCCTGATCCCAAGAAAATTCTGACATCCTAACATTCGTAATCGCTTCAACGAAAAATCTCGTCAACATTTTTTAAATGATCACGTAATAGAAATGCCCTAGAAGAACGCAGCAAATAATTGAACCTACAACTACCTAAAGACTTCCTAAAAATACACAATGCGGGGTGAACATCCATTAATTGTAAACGATCACACGTTAATTTGATCTTTGCAATTTTGGATGAAAACATCCTTTCTAAACCTGACTCAAAGATTGGTGAGCCTAATATCTCAAGAGAAGACTCATCAACTTTCTTAATCCCTGGCAATAACGCTGATATCTCAGAATACATGTGGGCCTTATCTTCATCAGTTGCATCAACAAAAAAACTTCGCATTTTTTTTTGTTTAATGACAAGCCTGATAATTCACAAAAATCTAACACTTTCCTAATATCATCTAATACTACTGAAAGCCTATCAGCAACAGTACCATCATCTAAATACCAACCATTTAACCTAGATGAAAGAGAATGTGTCATTCTCATAATACCAATACAAAAACCTGGAGGACCTAGTGGGTCACCCTGCTGAAACCCTCTCTTTGAAAGCAAAGGCTCATCAAGAAAGTAAAGATTGGAGGAAAGCCTGTAAGCTTGTTGACTTTAACTTCGCCTAACATAAACTTTCTAAATAACATATTAAAGGCATTGCTAAAGTCAAACTTAACTAAAGCCATTGGCCCATCATGGTCAGCTGTACAGAATCTACGTACAGCATGAACCAAAGCTTCTGCCCCTCCTTGAACAGCAAATCCTAACTGAACGGGTTTAAACTTCTCGACTAAGCTATGTTAGGTAACAAGCAATTTTACCTGTGAAGCGTCTCCAAACAATACCTACTGCTATCTCCGAAAACATTTTTTTTTTTTAAAAAATTTTCTCTGAAAAAATGTTTCTTCAAAAAAAAAATTTCTCCGACTTTGTGTCACCTTCGGCTACCTTCGGCTACCTTCGGAACACTTCGTGTCACCTTGGACTACCTTTGGAACACTTCATGTCACTTTCGAAACACTTCGTGTCACCAATTCTTCCCACTGATTCATGTAACTTTCCTGAAGAAACCAACTGTCTAGGTATTCTTATACAGAATTTAGCAAAAAATCCAAGATGGCGTCACTTTGACAGTTGGCAGCCATTTTCTAATGATACCAAAAAACTCTCCTGATGAAATTCTATGTCTTCCTAGAAGAAACCATCTCTCTAAGTAGTGACATTACGGAGCTAAAATTCGAAAACTGAAAAAGTATACTCGAAAACCCAAGATGGTGCCGCTATGACAGCTGGCAGCCATTTTCTTATGACCCCAAAAAATTCTCCTGATGAAACTCTTTAACTTTCTAGAAGAAACCGTCTCTCCTTAGACTTATAGTGTCATTCCGGAGCTAAAATTCGAAAACCGAAAAAGCATAAACGAAAATCCAAGATGGCGCCGCTATGACAGCTGGCAGCCATTTTCTTATGATCAAAAACAATTCTCCTGGTCAAACTCTATAACTTTCCCGAAGAAACCAACTCTCTAAGTAGTGTCATTCCGGAGCTAAAATTCGAAAAGTGAAAAAGCATAAACGAAAATCCATGATGGCGCCGCTATGACAGCTGGCAGCCATTTTCTCATGATCCCAAAAAATTCTCCTGGTCAAACTCTATAACTTTCTAGAAGAAACCAACTCTCTAAGTGTTATCATTCCGGAGCTAAAATTCGATAACCCAAAGAAGCCTAATTTATACCTAACAAAAATCCAAGATGGCGTCACTTTGGTAGATTTTCAAAAATACCAAAAAATTCTCCTGATCAAACTCTATAACTTTCCCGAAGAAACCAACTCTCTAAGTATTGTCATTCCGAAACTAAAATTCGAAAACCAAAAAAACCCTAATTTATTGCTTGGGAAAATTCAAGATGGTTTGACTGCTGGCAGCCATTTTCTTAAGATCCCAAAAAATTCTCCTGACCAAACTCTATAGCTTTCCCGAAGAAACCAGCTCTCGAGCTATTGTCACTCCGAAGCTAAAATTCGAAAACTGCGAGCATTACCAGAATTTTCCCGGAAAACCGGCATATGAAATTTTTCATTTGGGGCCGAGACTGACAAACCCTGAAAATTTCAGGAAGATCGGCTGTCTAGTTTTCGAGATCGAAAATTATTAATAAATAGAACATAGATAGATAGATAGATAGAAAGCGACGGATCAGAAAAAAAGTTTCCATAATGATGAGAACAATAGAAAAATCCACGGCCCATAGAAAAATGTCATTTTCAAACCTCGATATCTCATCCAATTTTCAACCGATTTTGATGAGTGTGGTCTCGTTAGAAAGCTGTTGCGACGTATTTTTTAAAAAATAATTTGGATAGGGCGTGGGGAAAAAACTCAAAAGTTCGCCTATATATGGCTCCTTGTCCCAAAGGTTTTTGTATGGAGTTTTTTGGGTTTGTGGACCGCTCCGGGCATGATTTAAACACTTTTAGGTTTGTTAGAGTTTTAAATGTCATTAACTTCAAACCACATGGTTTGTACGTGTACGTTGCGTCTCTTTCTTGCGCATACATCTTATGTAATGTGACATTTAAAACTCTGACGTATCAAACATATCTAAAAAGTGTTTAAATATACCGATCTATACTGTAACAACATAACGGCGTAGACAGCCAAACAGCATACGAATATTCATATCCATATCCCATCGACATTTTCCATGTAAAATTGCATTCAAAATTTAGATTAAATGACCGATATGCATGTGAACTTTAGTCTCGTCATTAATAATAGCCTATTTTTTCAGGACCTAGAAATGTGGACACGAGCTTATAGTGAGCAATGTGAGCAATTCTTATCGGCATCGGCATCGCCAACCAGTCAATATATTCAAGCTAGTTCGATAAAGGTCACTCCTCAAGCAGTTGCAACAACGAAGCAAGGTAATTGCAATTTAAAAAAATTCGACAATAGCTTAAAAAATTGCAATAATGGTCCATAGCTATTTTGACAAGTTAATTTTAACAGACGTAAAACGTAATTGTAAGCAATAAATATACCTTCAAAACGTACAGTTTTTTTATTTTGTTGTTTTTTTGAAAAAAATTACAAAATTATAGCCCCATTTGACAGCCGCAAACGAACTGACGGTGGCCGAATGTACTACCAAATAGTATTTACTACGTTATGAGCGGTCTTTACGGTGAAAATCAACCACCATACAATTTTTAGGTTTATAAAGAGTTACATTGTGATTTGAAATTCAATTTAAGTGTCCGCCGTCGCTCATTTTTTTCGATTTCGGCAGCTGTACAAACTGAACTGCTCCTTTCATTTATTACTTTAATTTCAATCGATCCATTCTCTAAGTTATACAAAACTTGCCTTTTTGGGGATTTTGCGAGTTCTTTGAGATCTAAAACCCACAAACTGAATACAACCAGTTTTGGTGTTGCCGCTTTCGGTTTTTGCCAGAAATGTATGTCGATATGCAGTTTCACTCACTTCGTTAATTGGCGCATTTTTTTGTAAAATTCAAACGTTTTTGATTTACGTTTTTTGCATATTTGTTTTATGACTCTGTTGTTAAGAAATTTCGGAATAGATCGACGTTTGTTTCTTCGCATTATTTTTTATTTAATTAGAATTTACAAATTACAGGAGGAGAATCATAAGATTGTGCAACGTTTCGTTTTAGCTCGTTTCACCGAAAAACCGAGTTTTCATGCACAAAATGCAAGAAAATATGTGAAGATAGAGATAAAAGAGAAATAAAAAAGTTGCACAAGCTTATGATTCTCTCTCTGTACTTCTATAATTTTTGAATTTTTTTCGCAAATGTAGTTTTTTGTTTAATTTGTAATTTTCCTAAAAGCTTAATTTTCCAGAAAATTCGATCATTTCGACCATTTGCATATCTTGTAAAACTTAAATTTTCTCAGAAAGTAAATTTTTTTTGAAAATTTTAATTTTTCTGAAAATTTAAATTGTTTCGATAATTTGAAATTTTTCTGGAAATTTTTATTATTTTGTAATTTTGGAATTTCCTAGAAATATTTATTTTCTCAAAAATTTAGATTTGGAGAAAGAATTGGAATTCTTCAAAAACTTAGATTTTCTTGATAATTTTCAATTTTCACACGAAAACTTTAAATTTCTTGAAAATTCAATTTTTTCGAAAGAAACTTTCATTTTCTGAAAACACAATTTATTTTAGAAATAACCGTAAGGGTTAACCGTATCTTCATTTTCATCATATTTATCGACATTATCACCCATTGTGTTGATTGACGGCTTTGACAGTACTTCAGTTAATTTTTTGAAAATTTTATATTTTCTAGTGAAGTATCTCACAAATTATCGTTTGGCTCCATTAAAATAATTTCAAATGTAATCAAATTACGATTATTTGTTGTGCTGCGTTTAATTGTTGGGTTTTGAATCTTTTTTCCATAAAAAATTCGCTAATTTCTACTGTGTGAAAAGTGTTTTAAAACTTCCAGCTTCTGCAAGCATTATTTCGCTTTCTTCTAGTGGATTTTCGAGAATTTCGTTTTTATTAGAAACGTTTATCTATTTAGAAAAAGTTGTAAAATTTAGGTGTATGTCGTTGGCACCACCACCATTTTGTGCTACTCTTATAAGGGGCGCTATGTTTTGTGCTATTAAATGCTGCCTAGCAAAAGTTTTGGGCTGCCACCTGTTCGTAGCACATAAAGTGTTTTTGTCGTAAACATGTCGTTTTATATGGCAGCCCCATATTCCAGCGACTTTTTCCAAATGCTTTCTTTTACACCGTAATCTGCACATTTTATGCTGACGATATCGTCGGTTTGTTTTTTCTGTGCTGCTACATGTTCGTAGCACAAAAAGTGTTTTTGTCGAAATCATGTCGTTTTATATGGCAGCCCCATATTCCAGCGACTTTTTCAAAATTCTTTTCTTTATACTGTAATCTCCACATTTTGTGCTGACGATACCACCGTTTTGTTTTTTCTGTGCTGCCACCTGTTCGCAGCACAAAAAGTGTTTTCGTCGAAAGCATGTCGTTTTATATGGCAACTTTCCAGCAACTTTTTCCAAATTCTTTCTTTTATACCGTAATCTACACATTTTGTGCTGACGATATCACCGGTTGTTTTTTCTGTACTGCCGAAGCACAAAAAGTTTCTCTATCAAGAACATGTTAAAAATTGAGAAAATTCTCGTTTTGGTACAATTACACCCATAGAAGTAATATTTTACTATGACTTCTGTACCTTCGGCAGATTAAAGTCCATCCGCTTGAATCAACAATTAAAAGCCACTCACAATTCCTACTCCTACTTCCAATTGTTTAACAAAAATCGAAAAACTAAAAGTGCATGCTATTTCGTTTGAACAATTTGGAAGTAAAAGAATTGTGAGTTAAAAAATAACCGAAACAAACTCACAATTCTTTTACTTCTAAATTGTTCAAACGAAATGGCATACATCCAATCGTAGGATATGGATTGTATAAAAGGAGAGTTGACATAGTCTGAGTATCATTCTATGGCCATCGTTGCTGATATACACATAGTTTTAAGACAAGGTGTACTGATGAGTCGTAAACGACACGAAATCAGCACTTTTAGTTTTTCGATTTTTGTTAAACAATTGGAAGTAGGAGTAAGAATTGTGAGTGGCTTTAAATGAAGAACATGGTAGTTTCATATGGGGTTAAAATTTAAGTAGTGATTATTCACAACCTGCGAATAGTATTTACCATGTACAAAACTCTATTCGTAAGTGCCTGCGAATAGTATTTCCCTTTTACGAAATGCTATTCGCAGGCGGAGTTGCATTGGAATAGCAGTTACGTAACATTAATTTTCGTCAAGTGTTTTATTTAACAAAAATTGATGGACAACCACCGAAAACTTACGGAAACAATGATTCTGACAGTTCTCTATCTTCCGATGGTCTTTAATGAGTTCCGAGGTGATGCAGAGTAAAATGTTATTATTTATATTAATATTTAAAATATTATTTTTCGACAAAGTGTTAGGGTTGACAAAACTAATGAAGATTATCGGCAACAGTCGAGAACTTACGGAAACAATGATTCTTAGCGTTTCCTATAATTTTTGTCAGCAGCGCCGACTTATAATGTGTTCATGCGGGACAAGACAACTTTTACGTAAAGCCAGGGACTAATTTATTCGAAACATGTCTTGCACATTCACTGAAACTGATTGTGCTTTCGAAATAAATCTTGCACATTAACTGAAATGGATTGTGCATTCGAAATAAAGCTTGTACATTAACCGAAATGGATTGTGCATTCGAAATAAAGCTTGCATTCACTAAAACGGATTGTGCCTTCGAAATAAAGCCTGCACATTCACCAAAACTGATTTTACAATCGAAATAATGCTAATTGCACATTTATTGAAACGAATTGTGCAATCGAAATAACACTTACACATTCATCGAAACGGTATTTGTATTCGAAATAACGATTGCACACTCACCGAGACGAATTGTGCATTGAAAATAAAGCTTGCACATTCACTGAAACGGATTGTGCATTTGAAATAACGCTTGCACATGAGGCTTTATTTTCAATGCACAATTCGTTTCAGTGAATGTGCATGCGTTATTTCGAGTGCACACTCCGTTTCGGTGAATGTGCAATGCACAATCAGTTTCAGTGAATGTGTAAGCGTTATTTCGAGTGCACAATCAGTTTCAGTGAATGTGCAAGCATTATTTCCAATGCACAATCCATTTCAGATAATGTGCAAGCTTTATTTCGACTGCACAATCAGTTTCAGTGAATGTGCAAGCGTTATTTCGAGTGCACAATCAGTATCAGTGAATCTGCATATGTGCACAACACACACACTGTGTTCGAATCCAGTGGCTTTCATTTGAGAACCTATGGATTGAAAATATTTTTACAGGTTACTCGAATTCAATGTGCATGTGCAAGCATTATTTCCAAAGCACAATCCATTTCAGTTAATGTGCAACCTTTATATCGAATGCACACTTCGTTTCAGTGAATGTGCAAGCGTTATTTCGAGTGCCCAATCAGTTTCAGTGAATCTGCAAGCGTTATTTCGCGTGCACAATCAGTTTCAGTGAATGTGCAAGCTTTATTTCGAATACACAATCCATTTCAATGAATGTGCAAGCTTTATTTCGAATGCACAATCAGTTTCAGTTTCAGTTCAGGGATTGTACAAGCTTTTTTTCGAACTAGCGTTGTGACCCGGGCTGCGCCCGGGACGTGATTTTAATAATTACAAATATTTTTTTTTGCATTCCCTTGACACTTTTCAAATTTTACTTAGGTCTTTGAAAACACCGAAGCGATTTAAAATTGTATGTTTTATAGTCTTCATTTTGAGTTAAATTACATTTCGTCTCTGCTCTACATTACATAATGTCTCCGGGCATGTACAAAATAGCCCCGGAAATAAGGATTTCCAATGTGAAGTAAGCAATGTGCTGCAAGCACAATTTAACCTTCTATGGCATGAGTAGGGTTATCTTTACGCTATGTAGAGGGTAAAACCGAATCTGGTATACATTGATTTCATCATTCTACTTAAAACTTTTTTAAGCAAAGTTTTAAAATTGAAAGTGTTCAAATATTTCGATTCTACATCAGAACAATAATTTTTCTATTTTTTACATGGGAATATTAGTTGGCCCATGACCCAGATTAATCTCTTGCCTTAAACGTGCAAAACCCCGAATAAGCCATTGTAGATTCTCACACATTATGTGACAAAGTATCGACAATATTTTTATATCGTACAAGATGTAAAAGTAAAAACAAAAATATATTTTTAGAGTCGACCTTATGCCCGACCTTTGGGCCAGCCTATTCGTTAAGGATCAATACATCCAGAACAACAAAATTTCCTTCTATTTTTCTTCAACACAGCACAAAAATCTCATCATTAAAAAAATATCCATGAAAAACCACCAAGTCGCGTAGTTAGACCCACAATATAGACCATACAGCCCATACTACTTCTTTGCTGACTTTCACCAATTTTTTTTTGTGTTCCTTAAGTTCCATATCTTTCATTCTAAACTGAGAAGATTTCCGTGCTAATTTCGTAGAGATGTAAGCGAAAAAGTTTCACCAACCTTTCGAGTGGTGTAAGCTTCAATTGTTTAACTTTATTTTATAATATTTTTTTGAAGATATTTCTGTTCAAATTTCTAGTCAAACATAATGAAAAGAATTTTTTGGTAAAACTCGGACGACTCTAGAATCAACCTTGGCGTAAAAGAATGGAATGAAACCGATACTTCAGTGTGTAAGATGTTTCCCTCAATATTTTCGACAAAAAAAATTATAATTGTAGCAAGATCAAGGTGCACTATATGAAAGCTACATCCATATTACATCCAATTATCCACAAACATTTTTGGTTTCTGAGTTTCACATCTATTTTTAAATTTAATTCATCGTTTAAAAGACGTACAAAACTTCCACCAAAAATTTGATGCAGTAAGGTGCACCAATGTAGTAAGGTGCACCAAGGTGCAGTAATGTGTACCAAGGTGTAGTATGGTGCACCAAGGTTCAGTAAGGTGCACCAAGGTGCAGTAAGATGTACCAAGATGCTTCAAGGTGGATTAATGTGCATCAAGGTGCAGTCAGGTGCATCAAGGTGCAGTAAGGTGTATCAAGGTGTAGTACGGTACATCGAGATGCAGTGAAATGCACTGAGGTGTAGTGAGGTGTAGCGAGGTGCAGTAAGGTGTAGTGAGGTGTAGCGAGGTGCAGTAAGGTGTAGTAAGGTGTAGTGAGATGTAGCGAGGTGTAGTGAGATACAGTCGGTAGCCGGCGGTGAGGTGCTGTAAGGTGTGGTGAGGTGTAGTGAGGTGCAGTGAGGTGTGGTGAGATGCTGTGAGGTGTAGTGTAGTGAGGTGCACCAAGGTGTAGTGAGGTGGGGTGAGGTGTAGTGATATTTTGGATTTTATATTATAGATGCTCAATCAGTTTCAGTGAATGTGCAAGTCTTATTTCGAATGCACAATCAGTTTCACTGAATGTACAAGCGTTATTTCGAATGCACAATCCATTTCAGTTAATGTGCAAGCTTTATTTCGAAGGCACACTCCGTTTCAGTGAATGCGCAAGCTTATTTCGAATGCACAATCAGTTTCAGCGAATGTGCAAGCCATGTTTCGAATAAATGAGTCCCTGGCTTTACGTAAAAGTTGAATCAGTGTTTCCGTAAGCTCTCGACTGTTGCCGATAATATTTATTAGTTCTGTTAACCCTAACACTCTGTCAAAAAATAATATTTTACTCTGCATCACCTCGGAACTCATTAAAGACATTCAGAAGATAGAGAACTGTAGGAATCATTGTTTACGCAAGTTTTCGGTGGTCAATTTTTGTTAAACGACGAAAATTAATGTTACGTAACTGCTATTCCAATGCATCTTCGCCTGCGAATAGCATTTCGTACAAGGGAAATGCTATTCGCACGCACTTACGAATAGAATTTTGTTCAAGGTTAATACTATTCGCAGGCATCTGTGAATAATCACTACTTTAATTTTAACCCCATATAAAACTACCATATTCTTGATAGAGAAACTTTTTGTGCTTCGGCAGTACAGAAAAAACAAACCGGTGATATCGTCAGCAAAAAATGTGGAGATTACGGTATAAAGGAAAGAATTTGGAAAAAGTCGCTGGAATAAGGGGCTGCCATATAAAGCGACATGTTTTCGACAAAAACACTTTTTGTGCTACGAACAGGTGGCAGCACAGAAAAAACAAACCGGTGATATCGTCAGCAAAAAATGTGGAGATTACGGTATAAAAGATAAAATTTGGAAAAAGTTGCAGGAATATGGGGCTGCCATATAAAACGACATGTTTCCAACAAAAACACTTTTTGTGCTACGAACAGGTGGCAGCACAAAACTTTTACTAGGCAGCATTTAATAGCACAAATCATAGCGCATAAAATACGCCCCTTAAAAGGGTAGCACAAAATGGTGGTGGTGCCAACGACATACACCTGTAAAATTTTGTTCTCAACTAAGTTCAAAGTTCTCAACTAATTTTTGTAATCAAAAAATGTATTTTAATTTGTGGTCATCACGGGAATCTTTCGATTTGTGTTTTTGTTAACAAATGACATGACATGGCCAATTTGTTTATATACATTCTTCCAAAAGCGGCAACACCGAATTAGAATTTATTCAATGTGTTTTAAACCCACAAAAATAACTCTCAAAAGACGTAATTGTATACTTTCGAGATTAGAAAGATTATAATTTTATAAAAAAATTTGTGCCCTTTTTAGGCATGTCACAGAACAACTTTTTGTTTAAAATAATATTTTACGTCACTTTTGTCGAAATAGCCACGGTCCATTGGGGTTGCTAGGATTCTTCAGAAGTTTTGTGAAACTCTCTTCTATTGCGATGCATGAACAGTTGTCACAACTAAACGAAAATTCATAAAACGTCTTTTTGCATCTGAATTGTATTTATTTTCAAGGAAATCTGATATGAGGAATTAATTTAAACTTTTTTTTAGGAAAAAGCGGTACTACGAAACGCATCCGCACGGCGTATACCAGCAAGCAATTGGTTGTGCTCGAAGGGGAATTCTCTGAAAACAAGTATTTATCTCGACCGAGACGAATTGAATTGGCTGAAGCTCTAGAATTGACTGAACGCCAAATAAAGATTTGGTTCCAGAACCGGCGTATGAAAAACAAGAAGGACATGAAACTTCTTGGTAGGAGAAATCAAATGAGAAGCTTTTCTTCGAACTCATCATCACCAATGTCCAACGTTTCTTATGAAAGTGAAATACATTATGGACTGGACAGTCTGCAACTTTCTGACATCCCTACGACAGTTAACACATCTCCTATTGATAACTCGTACCAAAACGGTGGTTACTTAAATTTTCATCAACAAACGGCGACTTATCATGACAACGGATTTCCAATGAGCAATTCTTATTATAATAATTGTTATAATAATGCTAGTCCCAGCAACGCCGAATATATTGGTCCATTTGCACAAAATGGTCCTTATGTTGCATTCCCAAATGTACCAGGATCCACCCCACTACCGGTCCCTCAGCAAGCCAACAGCGAATTCGACGATAGTAACTTTATCAACTTCTTGAACGAGAACTTCAATAATATTTCGAGTGGACAACTACAAGCCCTCCCAAACCATGAACAAAAATGGCTTAATGCAGGCGAACAATCAAATAATTCCCAGAACAGTCAAAGGTTTACCGATTTGTAACCTTTTTCATACTCAGTAGCAATAATATTTCATAAGCACAAATTTGTATGGTAGACAATTTTCTTGCAGTTGTAGTAAAAAAATAATTAAGTTTGATGGCGCTCCGAGCCGGTCGAGGCTAGTAACTTTATGTTATGAAAATCTCGTTGATTTTGCACAATTTTAACACAAATAAATGTTGTAGCCCATGCATTCATACGTTTAAATTCTATTAATATTGTTAGGCATAGCAACTATTAGCACATTACTAACGTCGCGACGAGGTTTTCATATGGTAAAATCACTAGCCTCCGTCCGTAAGCAAGCTACCAGCTATTTTTTGCTACCGTCTCAGAGTGTCTGCAACTTTAATTATTTAACTACACTTATCATCTTTTATTTTTACCATGTGACTCGGACCAGCTGGTTTGAGCGTTACACTAATGACGTTGTTTATGTGTTGGATATCCGAATATTCACATTCGAATTCCAAGGCAATAAAAAAATGTTTTCGGTTTGGTGCTTTTAAAATTACTTTAAACATCGGACCGAGGGGGTAGTCACGTTGATTTAGTTTCATATGAAAAGTCACACATCGCCTGTATTGATTACCCCTTTATATCGATCTAATATGTGCCATCTCTTAATGTAAATTAACTACATGACATGACTTTAGTTTTGTTTTGATTGTGGCAAGCAAAAGTAGCGTTTTTAAATTTTTTCTTCCCTTAAATAATAACAACAATACTTCAATGAAAAATTTATAATTCCTCTTAATTTCTGTAAAACAGTGAAGTGAGAAAAGAAATATTTCTAGGACGTGTGGGTGTGGAATCCATGTGAACCTAACGGTGAATGTTTTGAAGATTGACTTTAATGAAAACTTTTGCTTTCGTTTCTTTTTACACTTAATGCATGCTTTTAACATTGCAAATATCAAATATCAATTATTCAGAAATTCTTCAGTGTTGTTTGATATTTAGAAATATAAAAGAACATTTTGAAAAATAATTTTGCCATAATCAAAACAAAAAATGCTATGTGGACCCGTACGAATGGCGATGCGTTCTAATGAATGTCGAGATTTTAAATAAATTATTTTTTCATAAAATCGCATTGCAATATTGAGAAATCCGTCCTCACGGGGTCATAAAACATATGCAGGGGGCCCGTACGTATCAGAATAGATGTGGCAAATAGAATAAATGTTGCAAAAAGATTCGAACGTATCAAAGTAAATGTTGCCTTAACTCTTAAGTGTATGAAATTACGTCGACATTAAATTGTATTGGAAATTGCCGAAAGGGCAATATTGAAATACCCGTCTGACGAAACGGCGCAATCCTTAAAAAAGCTCGAAATTAAAAGAAAAATGGAAAATATTTGAAAAAAAAATTGCACTAGGTCCGATCCAATTTTCCATGAACAAAAAAGTTCGCCTCTTTTTTGTCTTCAACATTGCAAAAAAAAAACCATATCATTCCAGAAATATTCACAAAAAACCAGCAAATATCTGTAGGATTGCGTAGCGTGATTTGGGCCCACACTGAGGAATCTACATCCCGAACCACTCAACAGATTTTGACTAATTTAATTTTCGTGATTTTATTATGTCCATATCTTTTCTTTAAAACCATCAAGATCAATTTCCGTTCTAATTTCGCAGAGATATAAGACAAAAAGATGCACCAACCTTCAAAGCACCACGTTTTTATGTATTTATTTATTTATTGATCAATAAACAGACCTTACGGCCCAATAACATATTAATCATTACTAAACATACAATTTTCGTTTCTAATTTCTATTTCAATTTCACAATTCAAGCTTCAATTTCCATTTGACAGTCAAGGTAGTAGCGTATTCCGTACCGAGTTTTTAAAAGATTCAAACGGTTTATTAAAAATGTTAACTTGAAAGAAGTACTCGTCATGGTGGTCCTGCATTCTGTGTGATGGTTCATTTTGCACGATGTTGCTGGTGTACTTCGGAGTGTAGAAATCGGGATTATCCCTCCTTGTGACCCGGCCATGAGTGTAGTATGTTAATGACTGATACAACTTTGTGTCCATACGGTTATGAATTATCTTGTACAGGATTATCTCATCATTCATCAACCTTCTCGACTTTAATGACGTAATTTTTAAGTTTTTGAGTCTATTCTTATATTCAGATTTATGCATATGGAATTTGTGGTAGAACATCCTGGTGAATTTGCGCTGCACCCTTTCGACGATATCATTATGTTTCTCATAAAGAGGACTCCACACAGCAGCACAATATTCCAGTCGACTTCTCACCAAAGAGTTGAACAGCGTCATCATGCTTTCTGATTTTTTGAAGAACCTGCCACACCGGAAAACAAATCCTAGCATTTGATAGGCTTTACGGGTCATTACGTTAATATGTTCAGCGAAAGATAGTTTGCTATCAATTATGACGCCTAGGTCACGTTTAGATTCAACTCTAGGAACAATTTCTCCACCAATCCGATATTGGTGAGCGAGCCGATTGCTTTCACTTTTTCGAGTAATGGACATAATTGCACACTTATTGACGTTTAGACCCAACTTGTTGGTACCACACCATTCATGCAGACGATCGATTTCACATTGGAATAAGATGCAGTCATTACTAGATACTATTTTTCGAATCAATTTCAGGTCATCCGCAAAAGCAAAGGCGTCATTGAGGGCTGACAGCAGGTCGTTAATACACAAAATGAATAAAAACGGTCCCAAAATTGATCCCTGCGGTACCCCTGACATTGGAGTGATACGTTTTTATCTTCCTCCACCAATCACTACGATTTGATAAGTACGAATCAAACCACCAAATCAGAGATTTGCTAAAGCCAAAAAGAGCCAGAGCATCCGATCAAATGCTTTTGAAAAATCCGTGTATAACACATCAACTTGACCACCATTTGCCACCATGTGACTAACTCCATTAGATTAGTTTGCGGTGACCTTTTTGAAAAAAATCCGTGTTGGGAGAAATGATTTTTACCTTTGGTTTTGTCAAAAAGCACATTGAACACAAGCCTTTCGAAAATTTTTGAGATTGCACATAAGATCGAAAATGCCCTATAGTTAGTGACGTCATTCCTGTCTCCCTCTTTGAAGACCGGCGAAATGAAGCCCAACTTCCATCTATTAGGAAAGACACTTTCCTTCAGTGATTTGTTGAATAGAATAGACAACGGAATGGCTAATGACTCTGCGAGTTCTTTATAAAACATTATTGGGACACCATCAGGACTTGACACCTTATTAACATCAAATCTTTTCAGCACTCTTTGAACATCAGATGGGGAAAACGTAATATCATTACATTCACTCTCGCCCAACGACTCATACAATGCATTTATCTCGTCACTACGATTTTCCTCACCGTCCGATTGAAAGACAGTGCTGAAGAAATTTACGAACAGAATCTGACAGATTGACACTATTTCATTGCTAACTTTATCCCCGAATCTCATACTGTTGGCCAGAGAGTTCGTCTTCTTCAACGACTTGGTGAATGAGAAAAAGCACTTGGTGTTCGATTTGAGCTTGCTTTCACAGTCGTCGACATAATTCGAGAAGCACACCTTAATCTCTTTTTTCACTTGCTTCCGCAATTTCGAAAACTGACTCCTGTTGAATACGCTACCATCTTTATTCAACCTTAACTTGGCATTAGCTTTTTTCTTAATGAGCTTAATGAGCCTTGGAGTAAAATCCACGGGATAATCCCTCTTGGAACTGTACACCTTAGGAATAGCATCAATAAAAGATTCTATAATCTCATAAAACCGATTTACCGCACCATTTGCGTCCAGCCCACTCAGTTCAATATCCCATTCCACGTTCAACAATTGCTGATTAAGCGTAGGATATGTTGGGTGCTGGGTGGTAAGAGTCTTCCGAAACTAGTGGATCACTGCATCTTGTGACTTCTATCTTACTGGAGTCGATATCAGTGAGGACAAGATCGAACGTTCTATTGAGACTGTTTCGCACGTTGCAGAACTTATTCAGATTACACAGAGCATTCAAATTCAGCATCTCATGCGGAATGCGCTTATTTACTTTAGTTTGACTATTTATCCCTGCTTCGCGTAAACCATCAGCCGTATACCATTCGATACTATCGCTAAGATTGTAGTCACCGAACAGAACGAAACGATCATTCACATTTGCTGAGGTAATAACGTCACTAATCTTTTTAAAATGAACCTTGTAATTCAGAAAATCACTTCCATCCTCTATATATCTTACATTAGTGTTGGTTCTGAAACCATTTTCGTGGACAACCGAAATCCAAATGTCTTCTTTGCCCAGCTCCCATTGACGTATTCGCATCGATGACAACTCACTTCTAATAGCAATCAGACATCCACCACCCCTGGACATTCCAGTTTCCTGTTTGTTACGATCCACTCTAAATACTACATGGCGATTATCGAAAAACTCTGAATCATAAAAGCATTCATGAAGCCAGGTCTCACTTAGCAAAACAACATCATAAGAATTAGCGATGAGTTCAGTAAAAAATCTTTTACTCTTTGTTTGCATACCACGAATGTTCTGATAATAAATCTTTAGCTTTGACATTTGACTCTTAGTCTTCACACTCGTGTTCAATATTCGGACAAGGAAGAAAAACAAAGTAAGGTAAACAAATGTCTACAAAAGTATGAATGAATTTTGCTGGGTGGTCTTACGTTTTGGTTTTTCGTTTAACATTCACCCTTCTGTAGATTTTTTTTTTGTTTTTTACCACTTTATCGACCGTAACTTCGAAAGTTTTCGATCGATTCTGTCCAAATTCGATCTCGTACATAAAGTTCTGATTTATCTTTCAGGAAAACAAAGTTTTTGAAAATCGGATAAGATTTACCCGACTTACGTAGAAAAACACGTTGGAGTAGAGATTTGGTTTTAGGGCCCTGGCTGAGCCCAAAAGCTCAAAATTAAAAAAAATTTCTTCCATAAAATATCAGGCCTTTCAAACAAAAAAAAAATTATGAAAATCGGAAAAGATTTACTCGAGTTTTGTACAAAAGACCAAAAACCACTTAAACGGCGCTAGCTCGGCGGCCCTCGGGACGACAGTGCCCAGATTCAATCCCATAAAATCGGTTTACTCGAGTTATCGTGTTGACAGAAATTTTTTTCATTGTTGATTCGTCATCTAATGACTATGATCGAAGCCCCCCCCCCTACTCACAGGTCGAAATTGGGGTGGTTACAAACGTCGTGGTAAACGCATAAGACCCCTTTTCGAAAAACTTCGTTCTTCGTACGGGTCTGAAAAAAAATACAATAAATTTGATACCCAAATATTAAATTGAACTTTATCAGTTCAGTTCAGTTCAGTTCAGTTATGTCCAGTTCCTTCATTCTACGCGTACCATCCTTCAACGGGCAACTTTTTAAATTATTTTTGAATAAATCCAAAAATACATATTTGCAAATTAAATATTTGAATTTGTGAAATACAACAATAGCTCTTCAAGTTTAGGGGGGTAGTATGGGGGGTCGCTCATACATTTGACGTCTCAAAAGTGAATATTTTCCAAGTTATTGTTGATTTAAATCTGATGACAGCACTGAAAAAAGCGTACGTAATTTATGGATGGTCCCTTATCATTTAGTTTATATGTGATTTTTAATTTCCTTATAGTCGACTTGAACGATTCACGTGGTATGTTTTGAAACCACAGCAATGAAAAGCGATTAAATGCCATACACATGTTATTGATAGGCTCATAAAGACCATATTTGAAGAGTGTTTTATTAAAACGAACTTTGTCCATTTTTCATGTTTTTTTCGTCATTTACTTCTGCACCACTGTTTACACAGCGCCGAATCTTTTAGAGGAGCTTTTCGGAGGACTAGCATACTGAAATATCCGTACGGACACATTTTCCATCAAGGAAGGGAGCCTTCAGAGGAAATGTGGCCCAATTACAATGCTCCCTACAAAACTAACAATCGAATTTATAAAAAAATTTCTAAATTTCCTGCGTTACATTAATTCTTTTAGGAACCTCATTCTTAAAATGAAAATTGGAGAAGGTTAACTACATCCAGAAGCGTCTCACATTATATCTTGGGATTTGCTCCAAGAACAGTGAGATTGTTTAAACTTCCATCATTTCGAGTTTTGCTAGGAAATTCGTCATTCCAGAGACATACATTGATGGCTTCCTAAATTTCCGATATTCCTTCCACTAGATCTTGACAACTACTCCAGGAACTGAGGGATCCCTTCAACTTCGTTCACTTTATTCGTGCTGATTTCGTCGTTTACGACTCTTTCAGTACACCTTGTCTTAAGACCATGTCAACTCGCCTTTTATACAATCCAGATCCTACGCTTGGATGCTTGTCATTTCGTTTGAACAATTTGGAAGTAAAAGAATTGTGAGTTTGTTTCGGTTATTTTTTAGTTTGGATTATTCTGCTAAGCAGAAGTTGTTGAATTGTGGAAATTAAAAAAATATTTTGGTTCAGTGAAATCATTGAAAAACAAATATTTTTGCGCACAAGTGTGGGCGACAAATTTGCCACGCGTCCATTGATCTTAAAATTTGGTTGGATCAAACAAATACTGTCAGATAAAATTATTACTCAGATTCTAAAAATAGTTTGTATGTTTATAAAAGGCCCTGTCTCTGTAGAGTATTTGATTGCAACGCACAACCTGCAAGGTGTAATGAGGTGAACAACCGCCGAAATAT
>CM055406.1:87573968-87607383 GCA_029228625.1 Pseudolycoriella hygida
CTCTGTTAAAGTATTTAGGAACCATCTTTCAGACAATGAACTTGAAACTTGAGATGATGTGGAAATGGGCATTGTCAGCCGAGGTCTCGCGTGTCCAACAAGAAGGAATTAAATGCCATGACAATGTTGGTAGTCTACGGTTCACGACTTGATGTTTTCTAACATGATTGCTTGTAGCGAAGCCTAGGATCATTGTTAGATTCATCAGTTTGAGGCAATCCAAGATCTCCGCATCCTCTGCTTCAACTAGAAGAAGATGGGGCATTCACAGATTATGTGAATAGCAGAGTCAATTGTTGAGATCAATAGGATAATGCTCCAGTCAACACTAATGTTCTTTCTTTATTAAGAAAAAACACTCGATTTTGTGTGGAATTTTCATGGACTTTTTAGCTTAAAACCAAATTATAAAAAAAGGAACCCAGCTCAACCCAACCCAAGCCAATTCAACCCAACTCAACTCAGCCCAACCCAACTCAACTCAACTCAGTCCAACCCAACCCAACCCAACTCAACCCAACCTAACCCAACTCAACCCAACCCAACCCAAGCCAACTCAGCCCAACCCAACTCAACCCAACCCAAGCCAACTCAACCCAAGCCAATCCAAGCCAACTCAACCCAACCCAACCTACCCAACCCAAACAATGCAATTTGGCCTCCGTAATGTTCAGTTAAAACATCTTAAAGTAGAAAAAGATACTCACTCTTTCCTTGAAAACCTGCTGACGACATTTTACGCTTCTGACCCTTTTTGGCTTGATTGCTATGATTTTGATGTGTGATGTTTATATTGCCCTGTGCAGCTTCTAGCACTTGAGACATTTGTACTATTTGCCGATCAATGGTGTTTTGCCGATAATACTCTCGATGCACCTTTTCAGCATGATCCATAAAGTCTGCCACATCAGCTACCGATGTATCGTTTAGTTTCATGATAACAATTTTCGTTGCCAGGTGCTTTCTTAAATTGGTTGCGGTCAAAATAGATGGATTTTTGGCACCGCAAGCCACAGAAAACTTCTTCAAAATTCTGCCGGCATCGACAACTTTGCGGATTTCATGTTTGGATGGTACTGCGAAGAGGTAGTCGTTGTCCGGAGACACGTTTGCATCTCGGCGATGAGAAATGAGGAGCTTGAGACATGAGACAGTCATCTACATTTGCCTTTAATAGTACAGGTACCGTGCGGTTTCTCTTCCCTCGAACTTTCATCCGACTGTACTGACTTGCAATCTTTTTTGAATGTTCGGGCAAGTCCGAAAACAGCTCTTCATTCGTGCTTTCATTTATTACTTCTTTGAATGCGTAGTCTTCGGCCAAAATATTCTGCGTGTCTCCAACACGTCTTCTGTTGAAGACAATGATTGATGCCATGGTTAGTTCGTTCAAACGTAACCAATTCTTAAATGTGTATGATTCCGACAATTCCGTGAAACATTTAATTCGTTCGGTTTCGATGTATTGCGCGAGAATTTTCACGTCCTCCGACGACGGAAGAATGACTGTCTTATGTCGTGCCGGTCGTGCCTTTCTGCTTTTGGTTTCAGTTGCCATTTTGTTTATCGAAGTACACATGTCACAGTTCAATACGGTTAAAAAATCTCGAGTAATCCACTTACTCTTGTGATCACCTCTTCTGATATATTGAACGACCAACATTTCACCGATTTGTTTTATTGCAGTTACGGCACTGGTCGCAGTGTTTGGTGCAATGAATTCGTTGCGAATTTCATCGACACGAGCAACGGATCTTATTGCTTCAACCACACGATCGTAATACTTCGGGATATAAAGATTTGCTAATTCCGTGATTTCGGGTTCGATATTTTTCAGCGCAAACAGAACGCGTCCTATCAGTCTCAACCTGTTTTTAATCATTGAAACGTTTCTTGGTTTAGTGTACTTCTCCGTTAATTTGTTGCCATACACTATCACCAACCAATCAAATTTAATACCACGTATAATATCGTCATCAGTGCATTTTGCCCAAATTTTTTTCAAGATTAGATTTGCGCTTTCATGATATCGCGCCTTCACTGACGCTGCTAAGCTTGTTAGGCTACGCTACCTGTTTCTCTTTCATTTTCGATTGGTTTTTGCGGGCACTTATATTTAACGTGGAAATGAAGACCAGATTTTGCATATGACCCAACACAATACGGGCAAGTGGTATTATCAACGGCTTTTCTTTTGTTTTTCGGATTTGGTCGGCGACTAGTAATCAGTTCACCATTGTTCAACACAGCGTTTTTGTTAAAGTTTGTCTGACCAATTTTGCGCAAAGCATCTTGTATCGCTCGTTTGTCCTTAGAACCTATAATTGTAAATAATTTAAGCTTAGTTTCTCAATTATTCTGCTAGCAGCCAAGGGGAAGTGGAGCAAGCAGCGAAGCTAAGAATTCTATCCTATTGGAAACCAGACGGAGGTTTCGTCAGTTGTGAGTAAAAAATAGTTCGGAACGAGATAACAACGTAAAAAGAAACGTTGAGAACCTTAAGTTTCTCGAGAAGAATAATGGACTAATGGACGACAGAAAAGGGTGAAAAGTCCGTAAAAACTTAAACTTTATTCTAAGAGTTGTCAAATTGTCTTCTGCTATACAACAGACTGTTTAAAACAACAGGTGTTTTGGAATTGTTTGTTATCTTATTAGCGGAAATCCGATCGGATCATGCTCGGAGCGGTAGCGGGCGAAGTTTTGAGTTTTTTCCCCTCGCCCCCCTTCCCCTCCAAATTATTTTTAAAAAAAACTACGTCGCAACAGCTTTCCAACAAGCCCTCACTCATCAAAATCGGTTGAAAATTGGCTGAGATATCGCCAATCAAAGATGACCAATTCCTATGGAAAGTGGTCAAATTATCTTTGTAATTAATAACAATTTTATTCCTGTGTGGTGTGTCAACGATCTATATATCTATGTCTCTATGTCTCTATGTATCTAGGTATCTATGTATCTATCTACTTTTTTTTCTCGAGAACCGCCCGAGCGATTTCCTTAAAATTTTCAGGGAACGTCAGTCTCAGCCCCAAATGAAAAATTTCATATGCCGCTTTTCCGGGAAAATTCTGGAAAAGCCGTGGCATGGGGAAAAGTGGTCAATTTTGAGGGTTTTTCGGTAATGCTCGGAGTTTTCGAATTTTAGCTCCGGAGTGACAATAGCTAGAGAGTTGGTTTCTTCGGGAAAGTTTTAGAGTTTGGTCAGGAGAATTTTTTGGGATGCTTAAGAAGGCTGCCATCAGTCAAACGGCGCCATCTTGAAATTTTCAAGCATAAATTAGGTTTTTTTGTTTTCCGTATTTTTAGCTTCGGAATGACAATACTTAGAGAGTTGCTTTCTTCGGGAAAGTTATAGAGTTTGGTCAGGAGAATTTTTTGGTATCTTAAGAAAATGGCTGCCAGCAGTCAAACCGGCGCCATCTTGAATTTTCCCAAGCAATAAATTAGGCTTTTTTTGGTTTTCGAATTTTAGCTTCGGAATGACAATACTTAGAGAGTTGCTTTCTTCGGGAAAGTTATAGAGATTGGTCAGAAGAATTTTTTGGAATCTTAAGAAAATGGCTGCCAGCGGTCAAACTGGCGCCATCTTGAATTTTCCCAAGCAATAAATTAGGGTTTTTTTGGTTTTCGAATTTTAGCTTCGGAATGGCAATACATAGAGAGTTGGTTTCTTCAGGAAAGTTATAGAGTTTGATCAGGAGATTTTTTTGGGATTTTCAGAAATCTGGGTTTTCGATTTTTAGCTCCGGAATGATAACACTCAGAGAGTTGGTTTCTTCTACAAAGTTATAGAGTTTCATCAGGAGAATTTTTTGGTATAATTAGAAAATGGCTGCCAGCTGTCATAGCGACGCCATCTTGGATCTTCGTTAGGAATAAATTATGCTTTTTTGGGTTTTCGAATTTTATCTCCGAAATGAGAATTCTCAGAGAGTTGGTTCCTTCAACAAAGTTATAGAGTTTCGTCAGGGGAATTTTTTGGGATCTTCAGAAAGTGTCTTCCAGCTGTCATAGCCGGCGCCATCTTGGATTTTCGTTTATGCTTTTTCGGTTTTCGAATTTTAGCTCCGCAATGACACTACGTAGAGAGATGGTTTCTTCTAGAAAGTTATAGAGAGTCATCAGGAGAATTTTTTGGTATCATTAGAAAATGGCTGCCAGCTGTCAAAGTGACGCCATCTTGAATTTTTTGCTATCTTCTGAATTAGAATAGCTAGACAGTTGGTTTCTTCGGGAAAGTTATAGAGATTGGTGAGGAGAATTTTTTTGATGAATAGAAAGTAGGTTTGCCGAGGCTCGGAAGTTGGTCAAAATCGAGGCGAAAGTTTTCGCCAAAAAATTTTTTTCGTCGGAATCGATAGATATTGACTTGGGCATCGTTTTGATGAATAGAACGTGGGGTCACCGAGGCGCAGAAGTTGGTCAAAATCGAGGCGAAAATTTTCGCCAAAAATTTTTTTTCGTCGGAATCGATAGATCGGAGAAAAATTTTTTTGGAGAAAAAACTTTTTAGTATAAAATTTTTTTTGGAGAAAAATTTTTTTCAGAGAAATGTTTTTTCTAAAAAAACTTTTCTTTTTTGAGAAAAAGTTTTTTTCAAAAAATAGAAATTTTTTTAACAACTGAAAACGTCCAAACGACTGATATCAACAACAAAAACCGTTTTAAAGGTGAGAGTGTGACCGCATCCGTAAGTCCGCTTCCAAAATGAATTGATATCGCTTGAGTGACGGCGGCAGATTAATACGCCAGAATTTCGTTTGAATGGACCTTGTGTTCAAAGTTTTGATTTCCTGAAAAACTTAGAGCGCTTTCTTTGAAACAAAAATTACGTTTTGTTAAAAAAAATTGCGTCACAAATGCCGGACCCAACGACGAAATAATTTTTCTGTACTTTCAGTTTTTGCGCTGCAAAAATTTGACTTTTGTTTGTTATTGCGTAGATTTTTTTGAGTAAATTTAAATTTTTGCGTGTAAAAACTGAAAGTAATCATTAGGGTCTAAAAAGTGAACTGTTCACAATATATGACAATGGATTTGGCAGATAACATGACTCGGTCTATTTCGTCTATTTGTTGTTTGTTTAGTATATCGTGATTCTAAATGAAGAGAACGACAGGACATTCTCATATAGTTGCGAAAAAGTGAACTAAATCAAATCATCTTCATCTGTCAAAGAACAATAGAATAATGTGAAAATTCGAGCATACTCGCATAATGCCATCTATTGTCAAAGGGAATCGGGAATCCCAGCGGCGGTTGGAAATTTTGACAGCATACTTATCGCTGACCGTTTGGAACAGTGTGATGTTTCTTCGGTTGAATTGAGCGCGAAACATTTTTGAAAATTGCAAGAAGGTAGATCGAAGGCTGTGGTTTTGAATATGGAGAATAAGATGATGAGGAATTGCTGCTGAGTGATGGTGACGGAAAAATATCTCAGGGCTCGACTGAAAGTGCCAGAATCTTTCTTAATCACCTGCGTTGACGTCCGGTACCGATAGAAGCGCCCGTTTTGGGTCCGACGAACGGAAGAGGGCCCAAGGATGAGTTGGGAAGATGAGTGAGAAACGAAGAAGGCAAGAAACAAAAGCAAGGGTGCTGAGGAAAAGCCGACATCTTGACAAAATACACAGGGTGTGATTTATAGTAGGAGGGGGTGTATTCCTTCATTATGACCAAGTCGTAGCGGTAATGGGTAACATCAGCTGGGAGTTGGAAAGGTTCATAGGATCAGCAATGATGGCTACTAATGCTACAGTTTTCTGAAAAAGGCACGACTCGTGAACTACTAGGGGGGTCGCGAGAGAACTAAGAGAACTACTAGGGGGGTCGCGGAGCTATTAATTAAAGCAATTGAGTTCTCCGGGAAACACGTTAACACGTCTGCTGGAGTTGTCAGTGCGTTTGTTTGCAACTCAACCTCAGACGGATTTGTTCCGATTGTTAGATTCTAGATTGGAATCGGTTGAAGTCATGTGAAATTGAGTGTAGCGCCATCGTATGGCTTACCGGTGAAAGGCATTGTTGGGAGGTGCTGGTATTCTACTCCTATTAGTTTCGCTTTGGCACATTATAAACTTTCCGATAATGAAAGGATCTCAAAAAACAGGTTGTTAGGGCAGGTTATTATTATTATTATATGACGCACATTAGTATCATTCGCTCTGGGGAAGTCCGGACATAAATCCGAGAAGAACAACATTCTTGCAGTTCGTAGCGCATACGAATACTAGCATTCTCAACAGAGAACACTTACCAACGTTTGTTTCTAAGAATGGGAAAAAATTGCAGGATATCACCCAAATCTCGGAAGACTTAATGGATCAAATTGATTCGTGGAGAGTGTCTCTGACACCCAGCTTCTCGGACCACAAACCACAAGTTTCAGACTGTGAGGCTGTTCGGTGAAAGTGGTGGCATTCAGGAATACCAGAAGAACGGTATACACTGACCGCAAGCTAAATAGGAACCTTTTTTGCTGCGCAGGTTTTTGCAGTGTTAGTTTGCAGTCGATGTAGGAATTTTCTAATGCAGCACGTGACACATAAGCCGAGGTCGCATATTCTCTCTGTCATTTTCCCTTTTTTTTTAGTTTTCATTTTTATTAAACATATTCAGGTTTATATGTTACAAATAGATAATATAAAATTAAATATAGAACACTTCATCGAGACTGCTTGATTTTGGGAGAGTGCCTAAAATACATTCATAATTACCTCTTTGAATTGCAAGAGATAATCTTTGAATAAAAAAATATCGCCATCGTTTATCGCCAGAAATTTCGTTAAGTTTTTTGCCAATTATTTTTATTAGCCTAATGGTCTCTTGCGCCCACGGGCCAATTGATTCCATTGCGAATGCAACAAAATGATAATTTTTTTTTGATTTCTTCGTAGAGTAGATGCTTTCTATTTGCTGCATTTTCTGATGCTTGCCCTGGTTCGTTCTTTGCACGTAAATAACTTTTGGTCAGGGTGTCGACACATGTAACATCCCATACGAGAGCGCGACCTTTGCTCCATGGTATATTCGTAACTCCATCTACACGTTTCCCATCTTTTCTAAACATATGTGGTGGCTCAAGACGAGAACTTACGTTTATTGATGACAATGACTGTTGTAAAATTCTGTTCAGTTCTGAATGGCGTGAATATTTCCCCTTGTTTTTTAAACAGCTCAGTCCATGCCGTCAAAATGAATCCACCGATGAACCACATAAATCGCATGTGTGTGCCTGACAAATATTTGCACCGAGCCTCACACCGATACATGTTCGTAAAGTATCATTGTTAAGGAGCGTTCCCAAATTTGGATTTGGTGTCGCATTTAACCAGGCGCCGGAGAATTTATTTTGAAGTGATTCAAAACGGAATTGTCCGATTTTTGATGCAAATACCAATTCCTTTGAAATTCTCTGCATATTAATCATGTCCCAATTTTTCTGTTTATGTGGATCACTCGGCAAAGAATCATTCAGTTCATTCCACAGTTGCAGTCCTTCGTTCATATATGGTATTTCTGAATCGAAGTCCTGAATATCGGTCATGCTAGACAACAATTCTTTGACACCATTTGTCGACGACAGGAAAGCGGGAAGTGCAATGTCCTTCAGTTTTCTTACACCGAGTCCTCCAAAACGAACAGGTAAACTGGCTTGCGTCCATTGAATTTCATCAAGTTGAATGTTGAGAATAGAAATTAAAGCATCTTTTAATTCTGTATCGATGGAATCAATTAAATTTTCAATTGTCGAGGTAGGTGTGGTTCTCAAAAAATATATCAACTTCGGAACTGTGAAGCACGTCTTTAACAGGAAAAGAGCGTAATGCGACTTTAGATCAGTGAGACGACTAACCATTAACGTGATTTTCTCCATTTTTTTGGTGATAAACCTTTCGAATCCCTCTTCTAGAATCGGTGATCCCAACAATTCGAGTTCGTTAGCATCAATTGTCCGTATTCCGGGAGCAATTTTTCGAAATTTCATCAACACTTCATCGTCGACGACTCCATTACAGAAGAAGATCTCACATTTTGTCGGGTTCACTTCTAAGCCAATTTTCTGTGCTTTTTCGATCAACTGTTCAAAGTCCTTCAAGACGACATCTGCGTAGTCACATAATGTTCCGTCGTCGAGGTACCATACGTTCAGGTTAGATGACAGTGAAGTGATGATTGGGTGTAACGTTAAACAAAATGATAATGGTCCGGTCGGGTCTCCTTGTTGTGTTCCGGTCTGTGAAGCAATTAAATAGTCACCGTAAGGAAGATGACTAGGTGATGAATAGCTCTGCCACATGAGATTGTAGAGTTCAGGTGCTTGTTCTTTAATGTTCTTTAACATTTCATCACGGTTTATACTGTTGAAAGCATTTTTGAAGTCTATTTTCAGTACTATCTTTGTAGAGTTTCTCGACATACAGATGGTATATCTTAGGGCGTGTACAGCTGCTTCACAACCAAGTTTGACTCCGGATCCTAGTTGATGTGGTAGAAAGTATGATGACAATTTCTGTCTCAATTCGAAACAGCCAATCTTTGCCACTAATCGTCTGATAGTACAACCTACAGCGATCGGTCTGATTCCTCCGTCTTTCTTCAAGAAAGCACAAAGATTTGCACCGTAGAAAAATGGACATGTTTCTTGATTCAATTCCCCACGTAATAATAAATTGCAAACTTCGGTTAGTGACTTCAGGAATTTTTCACCAGCTTCTCCGGAACTATACGAAATTAAATCTTTGACATGTAGAGGTCGAAGACCGTCTATTCCACCACTTGATCCCGCAGGAAAAGATTGAATTGCGTTTTGAACTTTAATTGAATCGACTTGAATGGCTTCGGAAGAGCCTTCGGGTGCAGGAGGATAGGCAGGTTCTGTTTTCGGGGATGGATGTTTATGCAATAACTTTTCATATGTTATTTCATTATGTGGAGCTACTGTCTCATTTGAACTGATAATGTTAACTGCTCCTTTGATGTCGAAATCGGCTAATTTATTTTCAATTAATTTTGCTAAATTACATTTCGAATCCTTTTGATTGAGTGTTACTACTGAGCGCTTTTCAACATTTGGGTCACTTTCGAAAATGTTTGGATTTGGTTCAAAATGCAAACAGTTGTCTTTGATTAAACGGACGAGCGACACTCTATTCGACTTTCGTTTTTCTTTGTCAACTGTTGGAATTTTCAATAATTTGTATGGAAGAGTCAATAATTCCTGCCAAGACGAAAACGTGTTTTGTTTTAAACATTTATCAATCGACTTGGAGTATTGATTAGCCACCATTATCCGAGCACCCTTTGGGATACGCTTCACGATTCGACATGATTGCTTCAGGTGAGTCAAGACAGAAGCGAAATTGTCAGAACCGTAAATTTCTGGGGGGTTAATCAGTTCGTCAATATTTTTGTCTTTGTGTTTCCGACGGCAATGTATTTTCAGACCATTAGGCACCTGGTACGTTTTTTTGGAATTCTCATCGCAAAATGGACATTTAGCACGACTAGTTGATTGGTCTGATGTGTATTCAATAGTCAAATTTCTTTTTGAATTTCTTATTCCTCCTCTGTTTTCATTTTCCCTTTGCTTTTCATCATTCCATAGCGTTTATATTTCATTTTTCGATAAAATGATAATTTCAAATTTCCTAAAAGCCGTTAGAACGAAAGCCGGTACAAAATAAACTAAAAAGCTACAAAGCCACTAGACAACATTTCAGCTTAACACTGGTAGTTACCTTTCGGAAGACTCAAAAATTTTTTAACGTCGACCTCCTCACTATGCTTTGCCTCCATGTGTCTTGCCAATTTCGAGTACAATTTCTCGCAGAAAGGACAACACAATTTTTTTCCTGATTGGTCAGATGTTCTCAAAAACATGGTACTGTTGTCACATCCTAATATGTTTTTAGGTTTGATGCTCACCGAGCAATCAGACGAATCTGCCACTTGCTTACTTCGACTCTGAAAATAAGTTTTTCGAAATTATGTTTTTAAATAAACTACTATGAATTCCAATATACTTACGAGTTCAAAGTCTTCAACTGATGCAATTGCTTTTGCACAATTCTTATCCCCTTGGTCATGCATTTCGGGATTCAAGTATCGAAGATAATTCTCCAAAGGGTAGGGCTCGTTACTGTGATCCTATAATTATAAAAAAAATATTAATTTTGGTTATTTGTTCATTCATCGGTTACACTAATTACTATTGTTAACATTACTACTGTGCATTCAGATAGCGACGACGTACGTACGTTTCAGAGTTGCTGAATTGCAACGCGAGACAGGTCGTAATGTCCGATTTGGAATGAATTTATTTTTCTATGGAAAAATCCCTTAAGAAACATGACGATTGGATGTCAAAGACTTGAAAGTCACAGCCAAACTCAGTAAAGCCTTTGCGGATGACCACAGGGCGGAGTCTTGCAACCAATTCTCTAGAATATGATGGTAGATAAATTGATCACGAAGCTGAACGAATCAGGGTGTTCAGCAGTTGGCTTTGCCGATGATATCGGGTGCTTTCGAGGAAATTTTGTGTTCAGTGATGAATAAAGCGTTTCGGGTTGTAGAAAATTGGTGTAGAACGTCAGTGTTGTCAGTAAATCTAGACAAGACCGGACTTATCCTCTTCACTAGGAAACGGAAGTTAGTTTCACTGCGAATGCCAATACTTTTTGCAACTGTTCTCAAGGTCAAGTACCTTGGAGTCGTTTTGGACAGTGAGTTGGATTGAAACGAGCATGTGGAAGAGAGAGTCAGAAAAGCGCTGTGAATTTTCTGGACGTATCGCTCTAAGTTTGGCAAAAAGGCCGTTCGTTCTGTATTGGATGCATAGAGCCATATAGCTTATAGGCTGCACAAAGGTGGAAATTGGATTGCACATGATCGAATAGGTCGATGTGCCGGAAGACTCGGAAGAGCGCGTTTCTACTTCGAAATGGGAATTACGGGCGCCACAAGCAGAGGCGAATGTCGTAGTTTACACTGATGGATCAAAGACAGATGAAGGAAGGGGCGCAGGTGTGCACTCAGCCGACTTCAATTACGATGTATCTATGGGTCTGGGTTCATACACCACCGTTTTTCAGTCGGATGTAGTCGCCATCGGTGAAAGTTCAGATATGATGCAGCGAGATGGCATCAGAAATAAGAAAATTTTGATCTGTTTATACAGTGAATCGTACATAGAGGCACTGACATCGGTCAAGAATTCGTCGAGGCTGGAAACTGTGTCAAGCTGGAAACTATGTCAAGAGACAAAACAAAGTCACATTGACATAGGTACTTACCAAGTCACTCAGGAGTGCAGGGGAACGAAAAAGGTGATCAGTTGGCTAGAGGGTGAAGCAGTTCCAGATTCATTGGGCCAGTAGATATGCAGGCTTAATTAAGTCCTTCGTGAGGGTGGTGAGGGCAAAAATGAATCGTTGCCACTAGAATAGATGTCAAACGCTCCCAACTTGTAGGCAATCTAAAGAATTTTTGATCGGATGTAATGGAGAAATTACAAAATTTCTGTTCAAGCCCAACAGGAGAGAATTAAGCAAATTTGTGAGAATCTTAGCAGGTCACAACGGTTTGAATTACCATCTTAGCAAGATGGGAATCCTTACAGACAAACGTGTAGGGGCTGCGAACTAGAACCAGAATATGCACTTGTCCGGCTTTAAAGGGTCTCAGAACGAAGCTCTTTGGACACTTCTGTCTGACCCCGAAGAGCGGTTGAAACTGAAGTTAGCCAGAGTGCTTTCCTTTATCACAGGGAGCAGGCGGATGATGTAACCCGAAATAGGAGCATAAAACTTAATAGGAAAAGAAAGGCAGCACAATAGGCCCAACAAGGGTGGCCTCAGGGCTTTAATACAGGACGTTAAACAAATACACTTTGTTATTTGTGGTACGAACTGAATTATGTGTCATTCAAGCCATTACGTGTCATAAGACAGAGACAGCAATAAGTAAGTGTTTAGATGTCCTAGACTTAATAAGATCTAAACAGGTATGCAGATACATAACTGTCATTTTTCGCTTACACCCTGCCTCACGTATTCAACGCGAACCCTTGGAGACCATACATTAGAAACTATCTAACTTTTTCAAGAAGCTGATTTTGAGACGTCCTATTCATTGCTCATTCCTCTTCAAATATAAAAAATCCAATTCCTCACCAGTTTCGTCAAAAAATTGGCAAAAGTTATTCAAGTTTGAATGCAAACAAACAAATTAAGTCTTTGATAGTAGGAACTACCTTAAAAAATGGAAAATTCTGAAAATATCGATATACTAAAACCTGATCTTTTTCTCCTTTCACTTGAACTCAGTGTCGGTAAACAAACCATTACAACTACCCAGAAAACTTTGAGTGGAGACGAGAGCAAGAGGGTAGGGTTCTCAACCCCCTTCAATATTAGGACCTCATCATCAAGAGCACATCAGAAACTCAAGTTTTACCATTAGGGTTAACTTTCTTGCTTAAGCCTAGAAGATATATTTGGACGTGAAGTGAAATTTTGACAGCAGATGTGAGGACTTTAAGCTATTTTTTAGCTAGCCATGAAATAATGACAGAAAGTTTATTTCTCTGGAAAAACTTCACTTCATGGGCAATAGTCCTTAGTTAAAGCTATCATTTTTACATTCTTCAGTTAACTATTCACGGCCGATTGTGCAACATTTTAATCAAAACAAAGATGCTACAGAAACGTCACAAATTCTCTCTCCAACTTTCTCTCAGTGAAAAAATTAGAAATGAATTAGCATGTGGATGACATAACAACTTTTAACCGTACTGGTGATTTAAATAATACAACAGCGTTGTTTTTTTTTTTTTTTTCTAAGGGTGAGGAAACCTTCATAGGCGCCTGGTCGTTTGACGACCCAGGTAGTGTTGGATTCCATCTTTCGATGACCTACCAACTAAAACCTCCTTCCTTATTCTCCATGCTCTCGTCTCCCCGGAACCGCCTCACGGCATAACTTCGGGGAGGGGCTGTGCTTACGCACTTACTCTCTCAGCAGCTCTTCGTTGCTCCTCTCTCCATTCATTTTGTTGCTTCCCCATTATCTTCGCAACCACGTCATCTGCCACTTTCCACACCTCCTCATCGCGACACATCTCTGACACTATGTTATCGGCACTCATATCTGGCCTGCTCGCAGCTATCAGCGCACATCGCTCCTGTTCGAAACGGGGGCAGGCGAACATCACGTGCTCCGCCGTTTCCTCCTCGTTACGACATGACGTGCAGAAGGGTGACGCTGCGAATCCACACCTATGCAGGTACTTTCTGAAGCACCCATGACCCGACAGGAACTGAGTCAAATGGAAATTTACCTCTCCGTGCTTCCTTTCTATCCATGTGGTTACGTTCGGAATGAGCCTATGGGTCCACCTTCCTTTGTCCGTGGAGTCCCACTCCCGCTGCCATTGTCTCAGTGAGTTTACTCTTAATCGCGCCCTGACTTCTTTTCTGTTTTGGCCGTCAATTTCCTTCAGTCTGTGGCATTCACTATCTTCTATCAGCGTTATGCATATTGGCATCATTCCGGCTATTACACACACCGCTTCCAGGGAGATCGTTCGGTATGCGCTAGCTACCCTTATGTTTGCCAATCTATGAGCTTTGTTCAATCTCCTCCGGTTCCTCTTCGTGTCCAGCGCCTTTATCCACGCTGGTGCCGCGTATCGCAACATCGATAGGGTAACGCTTGCTTGAAGCCTCCTTATACTGCTGCGCGGTGCAAACCTATTCGGCATCATCCTAGCCAGTGCTGCATTGGCTTTCATTGCCTTTTCGCACGCGTAATCCACATGGCTATTGAATTTTCTGCGGACATTCTGCATGACTCCGAGGTATTTCAATTGTCGAGTGGATGTGACTTCATTGCCTTCGATGTTCAGAACAATCTGTCCAGTCTTTCTGCAATTACTAACTAGCATGATCTCTGTTTTTTGGTGAGCCAGCTTGAGCTTTGCCTTTGTCATCCAACTTTCGACTGTTTCGAATACCTCTATCGTGACCACTTCCACCTCCAACTTTGACGTTCCGGACACCGTGAGGATCAGGTCGTCGGCAAAAGCAATCGTCGTTGCACATCTTGGCAGTGTCAATCGTAACGCCGCGTCATACATTGCATTCCACAGCGTTGGTCCCAGTATGGATCCCTGAGGTACTCCAGCCGTGATGTCTACCATCTTTTGTCCTTCCGTGGTATCGTACGTTAGCACTCGTCGTTCGAAGTAGCTTTTAATTATCATGCAGAGGTAATCGGGAACTCTCATGGCATGTAACGCCTAGCTATCTCCCTCCAGCTTGCGTTATTAAAAGCATTTTTAACGTCTATCGTTGTTATAGCGCAGAAGCGGTTCCCGGTCTTTTTTTTCGTTCCCGCCTTGTCGGCAATCTCCATCACTTTCTTTATGGCGTCAATCGTCGATCTCCCTTTTCGAAATCCGAATTGGTCGTCTGACAGTCCGCGTTCGCCCTCTGTGTATTTCTTTAGTCTGTTCAGGATTATAGCCTCAAACAGTTTTCCCATTCCATCTAGCAAGCACACAGGTCTGTATGATGATGGCTTACCTGGCGGCTTCCTTGGTTTTGGTATTAGGACCAGCTTTTGTTTTTTCCAGCTATCAGGAAAATGTCCATCGTCAAGGCACTTCTGCATCGTCAGTCTAAACATGTTCGGCTTCGTAGATGCTGTCGTCTTTATAGCTATATTGGGAATCCCATCCGGTCCTGGCGCCTTGTTATTTTTGGTCTTTTTGGCAGCCATCTGTATCTCTTCTATAGTGAACGATCGTTCTTGTCTATCTTCAGTCTCCTGGTCATAAGGAGTTTGCGGCCATGGGACCTGTTCATGCTGTGGGAATAGCCCTCTCACTATGGCGCCTAGCTTCTCAGGACAACTTTCTTTTGGCACCGATGAGCCTCTAATCAGCGCCATCGCAATCTTGTACACTTTGCCCCACGGGTTCGCATCAGCGTCCTGGCACAGCTTCTTAAGACAAAGTTTCCTGCTATCCCGGATTGCCCGCTTTAATTCTACTTTTGCCTTTCGATGTTCGTCATGCCTCGCCGCCCGTACCGCACCGTCCTTTTTGACCCTCTGCATCCTCCTTCTTGTCTTAAAACAGTCCGCGCGCAAGAGTCTTATTTTTTCGTTCCACCAATATGCTTGTTTTCGTCCTTTCTTCGGCTCTATCCTTCTTGGCATCGCCGCGTCACATGCAAGCACCATGGTTTTCGTCAATTCACCTACCGATTTCTCTTCGTGTTCGTCTTCTGCTTGGAGGTATTCCTTAAAAACTTCCTCGTCGAAATTTCCCATCTTCTCTCTTTTTCATGAGTCGTCTGTCTTACCGACACCGCGCCCTTCTTTACGGTATACCTCAGTGCCTGATGGTCGCTATATGTGTACCCTTCATCCACTCTCCAATTCAGACTGGGCACTAGTGCTGGACTGCAGAATGTAATGTCAATAATCGACTCTCGTCCGTTCTTGCGAAAGGTAGTTGTGTCTCCCACGTTTGCCAGGACCACATTCAGCCTTGCTAGCGCTTCTTGCAGCATGAAGCCTCTTTCATTTGTCAATCTACTACCCCACTCGACTGCCCATGCATTAAAGTCTCCTCCAATGTTAACTGGCCTTAGTCCCGTTAGCTCTCCTGTCATTAATTCCAGCATTCGTTCGAACTGCACAATCTTCCATCTTGGTGGTGCATAACAACTAGCAATATACACTCCGTCAATTTTTGCTATCACAAATCCCTCATGAGCGTCTGATACCACTTCTTGTATGGGATACCTTCCCGTCGTCAAAATTGCGGCCATCCCGGCTCTGTCAACAACCCAGTTACCGTTCTTTCTATCGCAACGGTACGGTTCTGCAATAATTGCTACGTCACATTTAGTTTCCGCTGTGGCTTGCCAAAGAAGTTGTTGTGCCATGTCACAATGATTAAGATTTATTTGGATCACTTTCATTCTCGTTTCGTCTTAGATTTAAGCGCCTGTTTAAAGACTGGGCATCTCGCTCCACCAGTCACGTGGTCACTCTCTGACGTACACAGCAGGCACCTTGGCTGGTTTGTGCACTCTCTTGCTAGGTGGTTTCCTCCTCCACATCTCATGCAGAGCTTGGATCTATCTTCCCCCTTACAGTTCCTTGCCTGGTGCCCAAAGTCCATGCATCTGAAGCACCTGTCTAGCTGCTGCATTTCCCTTATCGGGCATACAGTCCAGCCCACCTTTATCTTGCCGATTTTGAGAATCTTAATCGCTGCGTCCACTGGAAGTTTTATCTCCGCCGTTTGGAGTTCGCCTCTCATTTTTCTCATGCGTATCGTCATTGAATCTAGCTCGTCATTGATGTCACCTTGCTCTTTCAGAGCTTTTTGAAGATCTTCACTTGTCGTGATTTCGTCCATATATCTGCACTCGATCGTCGTCATGTGGGACATCGCTCTCACTTTTGCTGATTCGCCCAGTGACCTCTTCACTAGGTCTTTATAATCTGCGCTCTTAATATCTGGGCCCTTCTTGAGCTCTAATAGCATTTCGCCTTTCTGCGTTCGTCTTATTCTCGATACCTTTTCGCCCAGGTCCTTGAGAGCTGCGTCACCTTTGATTTTTTTGAGGATATCAGCGTACGTCATTCCTTCTTCTGCCGCCACTATCAGAGCATCAGCTTTCGGTCTCAGCCTTTTAAGCTTTGATTTCTCATTCCTCTCTTTCTTCTTATTTTTCACCTCCCTCCACTCGCCAAGACTGGGCTTCGGGGTTTGTGCGTCCGGCCTCTTTGTGGTCTTTTCCGTATTCTTCTTGTCATTTTTGCTCCTTTTTGCCGCGTTTCTTGGTGTGGGTGTAGCGTCCGGCGTTTGCTTTCTCTTTGACGTACTTGGGGTAGCTAGCACCGCCATGACTTCGTCTGTTGTCTTCTTCGTGTCAGATTTACTCTCAGCTGTTTCTGATCTCCGCTTCCACGACTTGACTTCCTCTTCTACTTCGTTTAGGCATGCCCGTATACCGACCACCTTCGTCCTAATTATTGTGTGCACATTGTTTTTATCTTGTATAAATTCGTGCAACTCTCTCACCAATTTTTTGACCAACTCCATTTTTGTCGGCGTTGACTCACTGAGATCGACGGCCTGCATACCTTCTCTCCTTCGCTCGTTCACTCTCACGGGTGACCTCGTCATCTTCGAGCTTTTTGCGAACACGGCATCCACCTGAGTCTCAGATTGATCCATCCCCTGATCCTCCGATTTCCTCTGCTGGTTCCCTGCTTGATTTTCTCTAATATTCCCTTTGTTCCCAATATCCTTCCATGCTGTTGGGTCCCCCCTCCAAGCCGCTATCTCAATCTCGTGGTGTAGTTACCTTCGTAATCTCATGGTTATCTATGCAAGCAGTGAGGCCATGCTAGGGTTGACACGGTCCTTCATGGGGCACCGCGTTCAGAGCCAGATCGGTATTAGTCAGGAATGTACATCTGAGCCTACACCTCCTTTTCACAGGACGAGTTTTCGAACGTACTTAGAGGCCTGCCAAGGTTTTACCGGGACGGGGGCAACCATGATATTAGCCCACTAGCCGTTTCGTGAAGGTGTCACCCTTCCTTATTAAGGTAGTAGAATACCACAGTTGTCAGCCCATTGCATTCTACTCATTTCAATATCCGTGTTCAGTGTCCATGTCCATGCTTTGCCAGTATGCCATAATTAAGACCTTACTGGCGTTGGCCTTAATGTGCCCGTGGCACTCCACTCATGATGGTAGTCCACCAAACTAGGACTGTGCATGTTGCCGTTGTCTCTTACCGTCGAGATCCTCCGCCACCATGCTAAGCCGCCATCCCATCTTAATAGCGCCTAGTTGTCTTCGACCCTCCCTAAACGTAGCGTCTAGTTACTACCCGAAGACAGCCCCCCTCATCCTTCAGCTAAGTGACCCACACTACTACACCAGGGTTGGTTACCTGATCGTTCATGGGGTTGCTCACTATAACAGGTGTCACCACGCGTAGGTAGGATGTAGGAGTAGGTGGACAGAGGCTAAGGTACATAAGGAGTACTATATTGCGCATAACACACCATTTGACACCCGGTCTGGAGAAGGTGTGGTAAGGAGGATGGAGGGGGGTTGGTATGTATCATGGGTTCCAAAAGGAAGGGGGGGGGGTTGTAGTTTCAAAGGTATAACTGTCGCTCTTAGTCGCGGGGGCCTGCCATACAACATTCCCTCGCGAAATGTCCACGCCTATATGTCCACGCCTATGTAGCACCTTATCGCGTTCCCCCGGCTTGCTTGCCATCTTCATCATCTGGTCTAGGGTGGTCTCAATGATTCGGCGGGCACCCTCAAGGCACCTTTCCGTGAACGACCTCAATTCTGCGGTGCTCTTATTCGAAGCTTCTACTGCCATTGCGAGGCGTAAGACTTGTCCCCTCAAGACAGCAAACTCGTCCATCTCCCTGGCCTCGACCTCTCTCCCTGTCTCTCCCTCCATGGAGTAGGGACCTTGCGTGTGGCGGCGCGGGAGGACGTGTGTATCTGACTGAGCAGTCTTGGGGGGTTATGGTGGGGGTGGGTCGTTTGCAGATTCTGTAGGGATATTCTCCCCTGCTCGCAAGCGACAGGACTAGCCGGGGGTAAGGTTATGTGAGGGGGGATTTAGCCAGTGGTTCTGTTGGGATATTCTCCCCTGCTCGCAAGCGACAGAATCGGCAAGAGGTTGGGTTATGGGGAGAGGTGCCTTGCCATTAACTCTGTAGGGATATTCTCCCCTGCTCGCAAGCGACAGAATTAGAGGCGGGTTGAGGGTTGTGCGGGTGTGATGGTTCCTTTTAGGGTGTAGAGGGGCGCTTTGTCCCTAACGAGGCCTTCGAGTGTCGCGTGGCAGCAGTTTCACGAGGTCCTGCTGGACGGATCACTGAGGGTCTGTTCCGGCGTTGCTGGGAGCTCCTAGGTCCCCACAGCTGTGGCCCTTAGGCGCAGTCGGCAACAGGGGAGCAATATGCTCTACTCTTTCCTTTTGCAATTTCCCTGAAGAGGAGAACTGATGGGCTCCGAAAGCTCGGAGAAAATATAAAAAAATAAAGGTATGCACTTAACCTAAAACCCCCTTTTCCGATTAATCAGATTGACTTTGCACTTCACTTTGGTCAATATATCTGGACATTCACTGATAAGGGTTTTATCGTACTGAGTGGTATCGTTATTCTGTTTGCGGGTCTGGATCGATACGAATAATTTTCCCTAAAATAATATTAGTATAGTAATCCACTTACCTTTCGTTGCGGGTCGACACTGTCGCAACGTTATCGATGAGTTGTGTCTTCGCACTTCCTATACGTCGGATGAGGAGTTAACTTATGTCAACTCCCCACAAGGGATGCCAGCTGTGGATGTTCGTTGGGGCGGTGTTATGCCCTGCTGCGACCTCGTTTCTTCTTTTCCTCGTTATACACAAACACTTGAGTTAATTATGTTCATAACAATATATTATGGCCTTTCAACTAGATATATATATTGATGACTCTTAGATAAGCGCTTTTATACCGTAAAACCCACTCGAAGGTTTCTTCCCTTCTCGTAATATACAAACACTTAAGTTAGTTCTACTCACAACAAATATATTATGATCTTTCAATTAGATGTATAATTATGGCTCATAGGTGAACGTCTCTATACTGTAAGACTCGCTCGAAGGTTTCTAATATGATTTCTCCCGTTAAATGGATGCTTACTCGTATGATTGCTCGCGCCTTTGTTACATGAATCACTATGTCACACCGCACTATCCTAGACCGTATCACTAACTGGAGGATTTATCGTACTGCGCGGACCTCGCCGTGTAACCGTGTGCTGTGTACTCCGATGTGTTCTCATATCGATACTGGGGCCACAGGCATTAGCCTGTGCCCCACCATACCCATGCGACACACTAAAAGACATATGTTTTGAGGAAGTCATTCCATGACCTACTCTCATAACACAGCGAAATAGCACGTGCTATTCATAATATTTTGCAACAGTATCATAACTGAGCATTTTGCATGTTATTGTTTTTTCTTTAACCTGCATTTGCTTATTGTCATGTATTGTGCAACAGAGTCGCATTTCATATTATATTTTGTTTATTTGGCATTTCTCGATAAGTTATTCAACTTCTTATCGAGGTTGCCTGTTCGCGAGCCCTGTGTGCCCGCGTGGGTATAACGGAATCGATACTTGAATGGATATTAGGTATGGGATACGACAAGACTCTACAGCCCGAACCACTCAACAGATTTTGACTAATTTAATTTTCGTGATTTTCTGATGTCTATATCTTTTATTTTAAACAGATTTCCGCTTAAGCGATTTCCGCTCTAATTTCGCAGATATATAAGTGAAAATGTTCCTCCAACTAGTGAATGCAACCCGGTTTTTCGGTTAACCGCCCGATTTTGGACACTAAAAAACCGACGGTTTTTTTTTTCTCTTAAAATCGAGTTACCCGGTTTTTTCGGTTTTTTACAAAAAAATAAAAATTTACTTAAAACCAAGTACTTTTCCATCACATGACTGTGTCAAACGAGAGGTCAAGGTGCAAAAATTACCACGATGACCAAATTTCGTACAACTTGTGGATAGTACTGGATAGGACTTTGTAATTTGTAGTTTCAGAAGACTTTTCAGTATTTTCGTAAACATTATTGCTCCAAACGTCAACGTTCAAACATTTACATTGTCGCAGAAGAATTTTTATTGGATCAATAAAAGGAATTCCATGACGAAGTAAAACTTACGTAAAACGGTTGTGGAACATAATTTTGCATCTTTGTACGAAGTAATTGCAGAAAAAAAATTATATTTTGTTTCGAAAGTTGATGTTTACTTGTTTCGATTGTATTTTTAATTTTTTTTTTATATGAACAAGTGTTTATTATGTCGCGTCAGGTGAAAACGCTCTGTTTACTAAGATAATCGACATAAATTATAGGAAGAGAACAGTAGTATGGTCAAAAAATGTCGTTCATTTGAAAAAAAATGACAAAAAGGAAAACAACTATTAAAAAATAAAACTTCAAAATTTTGCGCTAGTATTTAACAATTTTTTTATACAAAATAGTATTTTCTACAAGAAAGCATTTCGATAGCTATGACTAATTGTCCAAAAGTCAATAAAAAAGTTTAATGAAACGAATATATTCTTTATAAAAATGTGAGGAAAATAGGCTTCGGTTAACCGCGGTTTATTCTACCAGAAAAAACCGAAAACCGGTTTTTCAGTTTTTGCTTCGGTTTGCATTCCCTATCTCCAACCTTCAAAAATCCACGTTTTTGACCACTTTTTCGACCGTAACTTTGAAAGCTTTCGACCGATTCTGCCCAAATTCAATCTTGTAATTAATTTTCGGACTATCTTTTAGGAAAGTAAAGATTTTGAAAATCGGATAAGATTTACCCGATTTATGTAGAAAAAACACGCTGAGTCCTAGTATAGATTCATTTTTAGGTCCCTGGCTGAGCCCAAAAGCTCAAAATTAAAAAAACTTTCTTCCATAAAATGTCCATAAAAATTATGACAATCGGAAAAAATTAAATCGACTTATGTACAAAAGATCAAAAACCACTTAAACGGCCCTATCTCAGCGGCCCTTGGGCCGACAGTGCTCAGATTTAATCCCATAAAAATATTTTGATTATCTTTTAGGGAAAAAAAAGTTCTTGAAAATCGGTTGAGCAAGAGTTATCATGTTGACAGACAGGCGGACGGACGGTCATTTTTTTATGGTTGAATCGTCATCTAAGAACCATGATCGAAGCTCTCCCCCTACTCCCGGGTCGAAATTGGGGTGGTTACAAACGTCGTGGTAAACGCATAAGACCCGTCAAACCCGTCCTAGCTCCCGTCGACATACCTTTCCAAATCCCCTTTCAAATACGTTCCCCAATCCCCGTCTTAACCCCCGTCCGAAAACCTCCATTCAAATACCCTTCAGAACCCCGTCTTACCTCCCGTTCAATAACCCTTACAAATCCTTGTCCAAATACCTTCAAAAAAGCCTCCTGTCCAAATTCCCTTCAAAACACAGTTTTAACTCCCGTCCAAATACTTTTCAAAATCAATGCACGTCCAAATCCCATCTTAATTTTCGTCCCAATGCCGTTCCAAGTCACACTCAAAATCCCGTTTCAAATCCGATATTATTTTTGCAATGTCATACATTTTTGTGGGTTCCGGAATCTAACATTTCTGTGTGACATACTTTATGAACGGCCCTTTACAAGATTTAACATTACATGTCGTAATTTTCTGGAATTTTATGTGACTTTTTGTGATTTAGGACGACTTTCCAGAACTTTCGTGCATGACTTTTCATGACTTTATGTGATTTTTCGCGATTTTCTGACTTTCCGGCTCACTTTTTAACTTTCCGGATTACTTTGTGACTTTCAGGATTTAATGTTATTTTTCTGCGGTGGTCTACGACTTTCCGGAGCTGTTTCCACCTCGGTAAAAACCTTGACGACAGACATACAGTGACCGAATCCTTAGCTTGTGCAACTTTTCATTTTACCAGCTGGTCTACAAATACATTGAAAATGAGCAACGTCACAAGTATAAAAAATATTTTCTTAACAAGAAAACGCCGAAACGTACATGACGTTCGATTCTTGTCATGAAATCAACTTTCAGTTTTAGCGGAGCTTTTCAAAACGAATGAATACATTTAGTTCGGATCAGTGTAAGAGTTTACATCTTTTCTTCAACAGCAAAGTTATTCCTTTTGCAAAGGTTTCTGCGCTGCAAATTTTACGTACACAATAATTGATTCGTGTTATGTTTCATAACAAGTGTTATTCATTTATTCAAAATTGATTTTACGACAAGAATTGACGGTAGATGACGTTAACGGCGTTTTTTTTGTTTGTACACTCACGGAAATATATTTTTGCATTAATAGAATTTTGTACTTCTGCGCAGCTTTTTAACACTGCAACATACACTGTACATACGCAAATTCCGTTTTAGTTCCAGAGGCTAGAAAATATTAACATTGCTGACTGGTGCATTTTTGAATTCAGTGGACAAACATCAACTTTAATGCACAGTTTTCGCCTTACAAGCGGAAAAACATTCAAAGCTTTCGCCTAGTCATTTACTTCAGTGCAGTCCGTGAAGGAAGTTGGTACTATTAGAATAGTGTCGGCGCATTAATTTCCTCGACCTGTTGACAAACGCGTATTTAAAAATATTCAGTCATTTAATGGAAATATTTCTGTGCCTATCTATCAAAACAATGTGTTGAGAGTATCAAGACGTCTTATTGAGTTGATTGAGAAGGAATTGGTCGAATAATGTTAAATTGATATCAAAATCGTTACTCATGTATTTTTATTTATAAGACCTTCTTTCGTATGAAAAGACTAAAATTTTTACAGGTTGCTGACTTTTCTGACTTTGCTGACATTCTGATCCTACTAAAAATTTGAAATAATCCCAAATAATCCAAATAATCCAAAATAATCCCAAAATAATCCAAAACAATCCCAAATAATCCAAATAATCCCAAATAATCTCAAATAATCCAAATAATCCCAAAAAATCCCAAATAATCCCTAATAATCCCAAATAATCCTTAGAAAAAAAAAGTAATTTACCCCTTGTGATACCCTAGTGGGTACGGCATTTTTATACGATTTTCTTATGCGTCACTGAAGTGTGTCAAATAAATATTTTCGAAGATTATTGATTCGTAGATCTACAAGCGTAGAGAGTTATATTTTAAGTTCAATTTTCTGGCCTTTCCTTCTGCGTTTTTAATGACAAACCCAAATGACATTTTCAAAATTCACATCAGTAATTCGTGACAATAATTTGGTAAACTTGCCATTAGGGTAAAAGAACCTGACATTTTTATACTTTCGATCATCTGCAGATCTGTCAATATGAATAAAGAAGTGATCAGCGACAGCGAAACAATTTCACTGCACGGAGACTTCTTTAGTTCCGACAATATAGAAGAAATTGAGTTAACGTCAGGAGATGAAGTAGAGGGAAATCCTAAGGCTCAGGATGAAAATGTGGTTGAGCTGGATAGTGAGGAGGAACTGGATGAATTAGATCGGACGGTTGAAGAATGCCCTCCTTCAAGCGTTTCTAACGAAGAAGTCGAGGAAAAGGCCCGGCTGATTGCCTCCATGGAAGCTCTCCAAAACCTTTCCCCTTCACCGAACCCTATTGCTGCTACTTCCTCAAAGACCATGACACCTACGTTTGGTTATTTGAGTAGAGGATTGGAGGCAAAGAAGGGCCAAAATAAAAACACCAGAAATAGCAATGGGTCTGCCAAGAGGAGAGTGGAGGCCACCAAAACTAATACAATGGCAGGATCCTTAACCTCCATGCTTTCTAGGGTAATGGTATCCCAAGAAGGGAAAGCTACTAGTAAGCCAACAACCATGCAGAAGAGGGTCCGTAGCCCAGGGGAGTCCCTTACCGAAGACAATCCGGGAAAGATGGCCAAGACTCGAACACCTCCAGTCTCCAACCGAGAGCAAACTTCCACGAGATCAGACAGAGCAGTTAGCTCACAGCAAACTTTTGCATCCCGTGCGGGACTAACACTTAATCTTAAAGTTTGTCTCACCGACCGTCCTCCCATCACTAGAGAAGCAAACGCCATTAGGACCCATCTCAATAACGAAATACAGAGGAGCATTATTAATGAAACTTTTGCCCCGATTTTCAATGTTTGCTATCCTGGTAAGGACGGGCTATGCACAGTATGCTCGGATGCAGCCTGTGCGGAATGGTTGAAAAAAATGGCCGATATTGAAGTCCCGGGCATACGTTCCAAATTAAAAATTCTCAACCATTACACTACCCACGCGTATGACGAATGATTTCATTCTTAATGTCATGGCGAAGCTTAACCCGAATCTAAACACAGAAAAATGGCGGATCTCCACCCGAAGATACAAAGGTGCAATCAAATCGACTCTGTTTATGCGAATGGACAAGGCATCCTTTGGAATTATTGAAGGCCAAGGTGGTCAGATAAACTGGATTCTGGGTAAAGTGGGAGTAAGTATAGAAAGAAACGCGAAACCCAATCATGGGAATTTTTCCACTACTTCGAGAGCTGGAAACCCCAATAATGGGAATCGTAGGTCCTCACCATCTTCTTCGGAAGTATTGGAAGTTACCCATTCTAGACTAGGGCTCACCCATAGGGGAGGGTCCAGCAAATCGGGATTAAATCATAACAGTGGACAGTAAAACCAAAAACACAAAAAAAAAACGCAAGTTTTAGTCCGTTGGGTCCTATCTCAACGAACTTAAAACTCGCGCAAATTAATCTGCTCCATTGCAAAAAGGCCACGTACAACTATTGCCATGGACTAAAAATGGAGCAAACAGATATATCCTTAATCCAAGAACCTTGGGTCAGAGGAAATAGAATACACGAGGGGTGAACCACTTTTTTTCAAAAATATTTTTGGTGATTATCTGGTGATTATTTGGATTATTTGGTGATTATTTGGATTATTTGGTGATTATTTTGATTATTTGGTGATTATTTTGATTATTTGGTGATTATTTTGATTATCTGAGGATTATTTGAGGATTATTTGAGGATTATCTGAGGATTATTTGAGGATTATCTGAGGATTATTTGAGGATTATCTGAGGATTAATTGAGGATTATCTGAGGATTATTTGTGGATTATCTAAGGATTATTTGAAGATTATCTGAGGCGGGGCGGGCAATTACTTCATAATAATCCCAATTTTTTTTTATTAAAGTTAGTAGTTCTATCTAATGATAGAACGCGCACGGAGGCCACCTTTGGGTCCATTGCCCATAATCCCAAATAATCCAAATAGTCGCAAATAATCGCAAATATTCCGAATAATCCCAAATAATCCAAAATACGGTGAGAGACTTGATATCTGAGGAGTATTTGATGATTATTTAACACATCACAAAGTAATGTTTTGGACTTTTTCTTCAATTTGATTTAGAAAACGTTTAATTACCTATAATAAAAGTGTTAGACTTAGTCTAATAATTGTAACAGATACTCTTTGAGGGCCTGAAGAAACGAATTTTTTATAAAAAGAAAACCTAATCGTCACTTGACTAAAAAAATTCAGGATTGTGTCAGAGTTATGTGAGTAGAAGTTAGTTGCATCTGGAAAAAAATGTGAGACAATTGGAATTGCCAATTTAAGAGTATGAAGAGGATGTGAGGGGGGTTTGACAGAAGTTTGAATGGCGATTCAAAAACCTTTTTGGAAGGGGATATAGACTAGGTCTTCAAACTTAAATGGACGTGGGATTCCGACGGGTTTCGATTGACTGTTTTTTTTGGGGAGATTTGGAAAGCGATATGGACGAGACAGTAGTCGGGAATTCGAACTTGGAGAGCGGTATGGACGAAAACAGCTGGCTTATGAGAAAGGCGCCGCAGGCTCATAAAAAAGAGGGGATTCTGGATTGATTCGCAAAAATGCCGGGTAGTTGTAATTAGTGTGTGAAATAGTTGATCCCGTACGTCCCTAGGGACAGTGCAAAAACAAATTGAGAGTGGCCAAGAGGGCTCTCAGAACCTAACATCTAAAGCTGACAGGACTCCTCGCGAGCTACTCCGAGAACGTACATTTATAGAATATTTTTTTATATATGCACTAGTCGAACCCCGTCCCTAGGATCTACGCTGGCTTTATCATTTTCGCTTGTTGTCTATTCAGAGAGCCAAAGAAAATAGTTCCGTATTCAACGTTCACCGTATTAAGCGTTGCACGTATTCTACTCTGACACTTTGCTAAAAAAACCGATAGTCTATCTCTTATACCTTGTACGCCCCGAACTTCCAAAACCATAAAAATTGACCACATGTTCAACTGTCCGACATTTTCGAAGAAACCAACGCCGTATCTCCCATACATACGAAAGTACGTTTAAAAACTGATTTGAGACAAATTTTTCCAATTTTGGCCATTTCTCACCGATTTTACTAACAGAACTCTGACACTTTGTCGAAGAAACCAACGCCTTATCTCCCGTTCATACGGAGATACGTTTGAAAACTGATTTAACCCAAATTTCATTCTAACACAACATCTTGACTGACTTATGGTCGATTTTCAATTTTCCCCACCCCACCTTGGAACATGTTTTCTCGACGTTTTGCACCATCCCCGACAACATATCAAAAATTAATTTTCTTAAATTCGGCTCCACCTTCACACTGTTGAAACCTTTCATTTGACAACTCACTGACCTCATTCCGGCAACTACCGGCCGAGATATTGGTTAATAAGTGCTCCAGCTCTGGGCAAAATAGCCAAATAATGACCTATAGCTCGAAAGTATGAAACTTTTTCATCCAACATTGTTCAACTATTTTGTTGCCCCAAGCCTCCACTATCGATTGGCACTCAAAAATTATCTCTACTTTGTCCTACAACAAAAGTTCCCTAACAACAAAAACAAAACAAAAGGAAACCCCAAAATTTTAACAGTTTTCGCTGTCTAGCTCCTCCGCATGAAGTCGGATCAAAATATTTTTTTCTACAAAGTTGTAGGCGATCAAAAACTCTAAGACTTTGCTTCACTGACCAAATCTCTAAAACGACATCTTGACTGACTTTTGGCCGATTTTCAATTTCCACCCTTTCTTGACCCGTAACTCCCTTATTTCAGAACAATATCCCACCCCGGAACATGTTTTCTTTACGTTTTGCACGATACCCGACAACATATCAAAAAGTTTTTTTTTTTTCGTCGCCAGTGTAAGCGCAAAAATAACGGGATCGTGACCTCCTTCCATTTCTCCGTCCGTAACCCCGTTAAATACTAAACCCCAAATTGACACACGAATTCCAACTGCCTAACATTATATTGGTATATTAGCTTGATGTTCGTTCTCGGAGGTAATCGCGAGTTGCAAGCTCCCAGGGACGACAGGGATCCAATTAGTAACTATTAACATAATGAGTCTTTTTTATTTGGATTATTTTGTGATTATTTTGATTATTTGGTGATTATTTGGATTATTTGGTGATTAATTGATTATTTGGTGATTATTTTGATTATTTGGTGATTATTTTGATTATTTGGTGATTATTTTGATTATCTGAGGACTATTTGGTGATTATCTGAAAGTGGTTCACCCCTCGAGAATACATGGTTTTGGTAAACTAAACAACCGTTTGTTTTATAACAGGAACGGCACCAGACCGAGAGCGGCCATCCACGTCTTGGAAAATCTTAACGCAATGATACTAAATCAATTTTCGAATGACGATTTAGTGGCGGTCAGGATTAGTGGTGAAAACTATAATAATGGAGACTATATTGTTGTATCAGTCTACATGCCCTATGACTTAAACATTACAACCCCGGGCCCCCACTTGACTAAAGTTGTAGATTACTGTAAGCAGGAAGGCATTCCCATTATTGTAGGTGCGGACACAAATGCACATCACACTATATGGGGTAGTAATGACACAAACAGTAGAGGGGAAGATTTAGTCAATTTCTTAGTTACGACAGACCTAATGATAGCAAATAAGGGAAGAAAACCTACATTTGACAACTCGGTCAGAAAGGAACGCATAGATGTTACTATGATATCCTGTAACCTGGCGGAGAAAATTCACTCATGGGATGTGACAGATGAAGAAAGTCATTCAGATCACAAACTTATCAAGTTTCATCTTAGAGGGTCATTCCCGGGTAGAAAACCGTACAGGAACCCGAAAAGGACAAATTGGGACTGATATAAACAAGAGCTCAAAGAGGAACTAAATAAATTGGTCTTCTATGAACGCTACACAAGGAGGGATTGGAAGCGGCAAATCAAGGGCTTACCTCAGCGATGTTGAAAGCCTATCACTCCGCATGTCCCCTATCCCATCCTAAGCCCCTCTATAAGAACCATATCTGGAGTAAATCTATAGAGGAAGAAAAGAGGGAACTTAGGAAGGCATGGAACAAGGCAGGAAAGGGTTCTAACCAAGAGGAAAATAGGGCTACCTATAGGACCCTCCTCAAAGAGTATAAAGAAACCTTAGTCAAACATAAGGAAAAGGAGGCTAAAGGAGGCTTATGCGCGTGTCCATAAAATTTTAGGCAAAGATCCGGCCGTTCAGGTAGGCTCTTTGCTCAAACCAGATGGAAGTTACACCGCAAACGGAAAAGAAACTGCTGAACACCTCCTTGAAACTCACTTCCCGGGTAGTACCAAGGGTAAAGGTAAGGAAGAGGCCAATCCAGAAAACCTAATTAGGAATATACCTAGTAGGGATAATTGGAAGTTCGCTGGAAAGTTGACCAAAAAAGGAAAAGTGAAATTTGCGATTCACAAATTTCATTCCTTTAAGTCAGCTGGACCAGATGGGATATTTCCAGCCCTACTCAAGGAAGTTATGGAACTACTTCTCCACCGACTGATCGGCATTTTCAAGAGTTCCATTGCACTGTCTTACATTCCTAAGGACTGGGAAAGAGTTAGAGTAGCCTTCATACCTAAACCTGGGAGAACGATTCACTGCGAAGCTAAAGACTTCAGGCCCATTAGCCTAATGTCCTTTCTGCTAAAAACAGTGGAAAGGCTTCTCGACTTTTACCTGAGGAAGGAAGTCCTAAGAAATTTCCCACCTCATGTTAACCAGCATGCTTATCAGACGGGTAAATCCACAGATACGGCGCTTTATCAAATGACCCAAAAAATCGAAAGCATTCTGGGAAACAAAGAAGTGGCCTTGGGCTGTTTCATGGATATTGAGGGAGCTTTCGACAATACAGGGTTTGACGTAATTGAGAAGTCAATAAGGGAAAGACACACAGAGGACATTGTTGTGAGATGGATCGTAAGAATGCTGGGATGTAGAACGGTAGAAGCCAGCGTTTGTGGCACCACAACCAGTCTGGGAGTGACCAGGGGTTGTCCCCAAGGGGGAATACTATCTCCTGTACTTTCGTGCATGGTAATAGACTTCCTCCTGGTCAAACTCAATCAATCTGGAATTTTTACCCAGGTATACTCAGATGATGTCTCAGTCATCATCGGAGGAATGTGCCCGACGACCCTGGGGAATCTGATGAGATATTTGTTAAAAGTAGTAGAAGAATGGTGTAAGGAGAAAGAGCTCCGAGTAAATCCGGGAAAAACGAAATTGATTCTTTGTAAAAGAAAAAATAATATTGATGAACTGGAGCTCGGAAGCTTTAGACTCTTTGGAGAAATACTCAACCCAAGGGTGACGGTAAAATACCTAGGGGTCACCTTCGACCATAGGATGACCTGGATAATGCATCTAATTGACAAGCTAGATAAGGCTATTAGTACCTTCTGGATGTGCAGAAATGACTTCGAAAGAACCTGGGGTCTATCACCAAGAGCCATATGGTGGATTTACACAGCGGTAGTTAGACCTATGCTCTGTCATGGGTGCATTGTCTGGTGGCCTAGAGTAGAGATAGGGATAGCAAAAAAAGGTCTAGATAAACTCCAGAGGCTAGCATGTTTGTGCATGACTGGGGTGAAAGTCAGTACGGCCACATGAGCCCTAGAGGCACTTCTTTTTATCCCACCGCTCGACCTATATGTAAAATCTATAGCTTTCAGCTCAGCTCTTAATATCCAACGTAATGGCGGCTGGGCACCGGGCTCGGCTAGAGGACACATGATAATCTTAAACCTAATTAAGGATGAAACTCTCCTGATGAGGAGTGACCAGATCTCGACTATCTTGATGCTGTAGGACAATTTTTGGTGTGTCATACCGAGTAGGGAAGAATGGTTAGGCGTGGAAAAAATCTATCCCCCAGTGGATGGCTTAGTGAGCTACACAGACGGATCCAAGAAAGACGGACTGTCTGGGGCAGGTTTTATCAGTGATGAAGTCGGGATCAAAGGGTTCATACCTTTGGGATACTTCACCACGGTAATGCAAGCAGAGCTCCTAGCGATATCTGAACTGGTTAGTACCGACACTTTCAAAAATATTCAACACAGAAGACTGTATATTTGCTTTGATAGCTCAGCCTCAATTGAAGCCCTGGAATCCCCCATGGTCAGTTCGGCCACGGTGCTTCAATGCAAGGAAGCTCTCAATGACCTAGGCAACAATAATAATGAGGTTACAATTCTATGGGTGCCGGGTCATTCTGGCATTCAAGGGCATGAGAGAGCCGATGAATTAGCAGACAAGGGGGCAAACGATCGCCCAATAGGGCCAGAACCCTTCTGCGGCATAAGGAAAAATGAAAGGAAACCAGAAGTAAGTAGGCGATGTAAAAGGACGTAAAATTTCTTGCTGCTTATTTTATTTCAAGAAAATATTATTAAAATATGGGAAAGAATCAAAAGAAAACTACAGAAAATGTATCTGAAGCAGCCTCCATGAATAACATCTTCGAAATAATGGAAATCGATGAAGAACTACCGATAGATAAAAATATTTGGAAAATTTTGAAGAAAATGCAAGAAACTGTAATTTTTATCTCAAAAAAATATGATGATAATCTTATTGAGCTAAAAAGAATGAAAGAAGAAAACGCTTTGTTGAAAAAAAATCAAGAGCTTCAAGATTCAAAAATGAAAAATCTTATTGGAAAATGTGAGGACTTGGAATTTAAAATAAATGAATTTGAACCGGGAAAACTCAATAATTATATCAACATAAATGGCCTACCAAACGCTAGCTCTGAAGAAACGAAAAAAAAATATAATAGAAATTGCAAAAGAATTCGACATCCATATTGGTACGAACGATATAACCAATGTGAATAAACTTCAGAACAAAAAAACGTAAAAGATTGATTATAATATTGAATTGAAAAATGAAAGCTTAAAAACATCAATTATGCAAAAACGTAAGGAAAAGCAATTCTTTATAAACTCAAATAATGAAATATCAAGTGAAGATACCGATACTACTATTCGTACACAGAGATCTAGGAAGAGAATTTATATCAATGACCACTTAACACATTTTAATTTTAATATACTTAAACACGCGAAATTATTATTAAAAAATGGATGGAAGTATGTTTGGTATAAATTTGGTAAGATTTTTGTAAAAAAATCAGACATCAGCAACGTTATTATTATTAGATCCATGCGCATGGTAAATGAACTAAGTAATAACATAACGAATAAAAATTAATTAACTACTCTATAACACAATACAATTAAACACTATGGATAATTTAAACAACTCACTAGAAGATGCGGGAAAGGGTCCTTTGAATGGTCAAAATATAATGAAACAGCTTTCATTCTTATTTCCCTCAAGCTTCGAGTTATATTTAACTGCGACAAAACAATACGCAATGTCATACGTATTACAGTATTACTTTGGAAAAAGTGCTGTGACCATAAACTATGTGACATAATAGATTTTATTGCATACGCGTTGAGTAAGCCATGCATTAAACACTCCTGTATATAAAGACTAAGTCGTACATTATTGTGAAAATTATTGTTCTAGATGAATAATTTTTTATTATAGTTCTAGATGCATAATTTTTTTATTTGAGGAACAAATAAAGAAAAAAACACATGCCTCTGCGAGTCTCGAACCGACGACATGCGGTTCACTAGTCAAGCATTTATTCCACCGATCCACTTCTGCTTGTATACATTTTCAATTTAATTTCGTAATGTAGCGTTTGTTCATGGTTGTGTTATATATAAAAAAATCGCGACTGAAAAACGCTTGCTATGTTTTGCCATATTGAGTGAACATTTATAAAGCCAAGAATGGAATTTAGTTTATTTTATTTAAATAATTTGAAGTAAAAATACGCAACATAAATTAACATCAAGTTTGCTGTTTGCCGTTTTGCTCATGCATTTAAATGTGCTCTCGCGATATACGATCAAATTAATTTAGTATTTACTTAGCCGTGTAACACTAGCATCATGCGTATTGTGTCGCATTTACTCATGTACATGTTTAGTATATAGGATCAATGGCAATGTGCGACAAACGTGCATTTATCAATGGAAATAAAATGTAATGTGAATTGAAGGAGGAATAATTAGTTGAACTGAAATTTAAAAAGACCTTTGTGTGGATGTAGTTTTGTGAGAAATAATTTGCGTATGCGATAAACGATAAGTAAAAAAAAAATAGTCAGCCGTAATTGAATCCACGATTGTGAAATAAAAAAACTATTAACAGAGCTACACCCTAACAAGCACGGCCGTTTTGCTTACAGATTAAGAGGTGTTTTCGTTTATGCAATAAAATATCGTATTGTCTTGTATGCCAGAGTCTCGCATTATTGATATGTATTTATTTTATAAAACTCGCTCACTACGTTCGCTCGTTATATACAATAAATACATATCAATAATGCTCGACTTAGGCATACAAGAC
>CM055406.1:87607883-87618035 GCA_029228625.1 Pseudolycoriella hygida
GAAGTAAAAAAGAAAATTGTTACAGACAAAACTCGATTTCATAACAAATAAAAAATCGTTACAGAATAAAACTCGATTTCAAAATAATAATAAAATTATTTTATTTTGAACTTAAAGAAAATCTGCAAAAATAACTGATGAACGCAATTTTATTGCCAACATTCAAATGATCCCGTGGTTCAGTGGTACAGTACTCGTCTCATACGTGAGGTGTCCCCGGTTCGATCCCAGCTATTGACAAATTTTTATAAAAAAAAACCGACATGTATAAACTTTCCTCGTTCCCTATGCGATAAAATATACTGCAGAACATTCTATGTGAGTAAGCCATTACTGAACGGGCTGATGTTCGCACACGGTGAAACACTTGTGCGATTAATCCACTCGCTTCGCTCGTTCCTCAAACCTTCGCACTTGTGTTTCACCTTGTGCGAACATCAGCCCGTTCAGTAATGGCTTACTTACATAGCATGTGCTGCAATATACTATAAATGTTGGTGAGCGGCTATTAAAATATTATCATTATTCTAAACGATGTCCTTTAGACAAATAATTCAAATTGATCTTTAAATTCATTGGTTTTTATATCTTGTAACTTGGGTTTGTAAGAGTTTTAATTTTTGTAAGACCATAACATTAAAATAAAGTAGATTTGAATTAACCCGGTGGATTAGATTTTGAATTCCGGTGGTGACATATAGGTGTCAGTCGAAAGGTATAATTGTCAACCGATTTATATGACAGGAATTATACCGGATTGTCATTCAATCTACAATTTTGGACACGATTCATCATTTTTGGATTGATACTTCAAGTGGAAACATCGTTTTTTCGTTTGTCCAATTAAATTCATTTAAGATAGTTCTCGGTTGAGAACTAAAGTATTCAATTTTCAAAGTGCTTGAGTTTGTTTGCACAGATAGTGCACAACTTTTTGAATTATTAAGCTTGTGAAGAACAAGGTAATTTTAAATCAGAGTTTTGTGGCTGGAATTAAGTGCGGAGCATTTTGGAACGTTTTCTAATAAACGTTTAAAAGCTTTTAGATTGGAGGCACATTTATGACGACCTTGTTCAACCTCAAATTCGATTTGTGAAGGAAAGAACCAGTTTGTGGCATTCAAATAAATTTGATGAATTGAATTGTCTGTGTAGTTACACACAGGATTTGGTTTCAAACAAAATTATACGGCACGGATAATTTTACCACCCAACATAAAAGACAGGTTAGAAATTAATTTAATTTTAAGGGGATGCGCATAATTAATAAGTTAACAGAATATATTTTTGAGTGATGAAAAGTGTTTCAAATAGATTGGATTACATGAACATTTTTATTGATTTATGTTAATTTTGGGATTAAAAATTATTGTAAGAAATTGTGCTTTTATTTGTGAGATTAGGTTAAATATCACGTTACAATCTTACAAAGTAAAAATAATAAAAAAAAATTCTAGGAATTATATCGTGATATTGCTCATTGCGCATCATTAAAAAAAAGTCTCAATGAAGAAACGAACCACCAGCCTCCCGCGTTCACCCGCGCAACCACCGAGCTAACCGGACATACGTTTCTACACAAAAATTATGTTATATTAATTACACATTATTTTCATAGAAATCGCACAGCAGTATGGTTACAATTATTCACCACAAACGTGCATATGTACGTGTGATGCATGAAGTCGCCATAGAAAGAAATTTTTTTGGATGTTTGAACATTTTGAACATTTTTATTTATATTTTCAACAATTTCTTGAAGTGTTTCAACGATCGATCGCTACTATGACAAAACTATATGTTGTGTCGTTTCGAAAGTATGCGTTTGCCTCGTACGAATGCATTGCCTCGCAAGCTCGCCATGCAACTTTTCGTACTCAGCAAACGCATACTGTCGAAACGAGACAACAAATAACTATTTTATCCATTGTGATTTGTACGGCTACCTTATTATTACTACTGGGGGTAATGTGTCGAGATCTTCCACCGCCAATTACTACGAACTGAGAACGGTCCGACAAGTAAGACTCAAACCATTGGATCAAAGATGCACTAAATCCAAATCGAGTCAATTTCTTAAGGAGACGACGATGCAACACACGGTCGAATGCTTTCGAAAAATCTGTATAATCAACTTGACCACCCTTTGCTATCGATTGCGATACCGACGTGACAAGCTCAAGTAAATTCGACTGCGTTGACCTCTTTGAGAAAAACCCATGCTGAGAATCGTGAATCTTCTCTCTGACTCTGTCAAACAGCATGTGGTACACACATAAATCAAATGTTCATTGAAAACAAATTAAATTATTTTATATCGAGTTACCTTTGAATATGCTATATAAGCAATACATTTTGTAGAACATTCAGCATTCAAATATATGGTATCAAACTGATAACATGAATTTGTTTTGATCAGTTCCCATATAATTGGTGACCCACGACTCTGAACGTATTTCAGATCGCAAACAAACCTAAAGCTTTCGCTTTACAAAGCAACTTGCTAAAATTTTAAATTTGTTTTTACTAACAAATCAAATATTACCATTCCAAAACTTGTTTCTACTATCCAAATATTTATATTTGTGAGAACAAATTTTTAACAAGCAAATTTTACAAACATCAAATTTTTGCTTCACTGCTAAATAAAATGGCAGAAGGTGCAACACCACCGGCACCAACACAAAACCCTAACGCTGCAATCCTCGATGACGATTACGAAATCGACGGACAACAAAATTTAGCAGCTAATATTAATACGGGCAGAATTAACACCATCCAGATAAAAATTCCACCTTTCTGGAAAGCTGACCCTGATCTTTGGTTCTTACAAATTGAAGCCCAATTTTCAACAGCTGGAATTAGATCTGATATTTCTAAATACAACCAAATTGTTGGCAAACTAGACACAGACAATTTAACAGCAGTCAGTGATATAGTTAAAAATCCACCTGCCACCAACAAATATCAGACTCTAAAAAGTCGATTAACAAATCAATTTGCTGATTCTGATCGTAAAAAATTAAAAACTTTATTTGACGGTCTTTCACTAATTGATGAAAAACCTTCCAATTTACTTCGGAAGATGAAAGATAAGTCTTGTGGTAAAGTTGGAGACGACTTATTACTAGAGTTATGGACTAATCGACTACCACAACAAATACAAGCAATTCTATCTTGCTCAACAGAACCTTAATCAACTTGATCAACAAGTAATAATGGCCGATAAAATTTATGAAACAATCGACATAATTCAATCAATACTTTATCTCGCTCCAGCGATTTCACAAAACAGATTTGCAAACTAGAAGATGAAATTGATTCTCTTCAAAAAGAAATCAATCAATCTAAATCTCGCAACAGATCTGCTCAAAGAAATCGTTCCACATCCCGTTCGACACATTATAGTCGTTCCAAACCAAACTCAAACCATTGTTGGTATCACCAACGATTTAGTGATAAAGCCAAAAAATGTGATTCTAAAATGAATCCTCCTTGTTCTTATAACACCAAAAAGAACAGGAATTCAAAAAACTAACAAGAGAGTCAAGCCCAGCGTAACTTGACACAGACAAACTAATAAGTCGCTTATATGTAAAAGAAAAGAATTCCGGAAGGAACCTTATCGATATTGGTCCTGACTTAGTGCTGACTTAAGTGTTATTCCACCTACAACCATAGAAAAACGTCACACTTCTTGTAATTTTACTTTACGTGCTGCTAATGGTACGCCAATTAAAACTTACGGAAGCAAACCCATCACACTAGACCTAGGTCTCCGACGTAACATTCGTTGGATATTTGTTATTGCAGACGTGCAACAACCCATCATTGGATTAGACCTTCTAACAAAATTCGATTTATTGGTAGATGTCAAAAATAGCAAATTAATTGATAATTTAACATCATTATCAACAAACGAAATAAAAATTGATTGTAATCCAGATCTAACAATCAAATCAATTTCAAACTTATGCGTTTATCAATTATTAAACGAATTTCCGGACATTCTTGATATGTCTACATTCCACTCATCAAAACGCAAACACAATGTAAAACATCTCATTGTAACTAATTGTCAACCAATCTTTGCTAAAGCAAGAAATTTAAAACCAGACAAATTAAAAATAGCTAAAAAAGAATTTGATAAAATTCTACGCCTTGGTATTTGTCGTCCATCCGACAGTCCTTGGGCAACACCATTACATCTTTCACCTAAATCAGCAGGTGGATGGCGTCCTTGTGGCGATTACCGTCGACTAAATGCTAACACTTTACCAGATCGCTACCCATTACCAAACATTGAAGAATTCAACTATTTTTTGAATGGTAAAACGATCTTTAGCAAAGTTGATTTAGTACGAGCTTATCATCAAATTCCAATGTCTGAAGAAGATATACAAAAAATAGCAATTATAACACCATTTGTTTTTTTTGAATTTCCAAACATGACTTTCGGTTTTGTAATGCAGCTCAAACATTCCAACGCTTCATAAACGAAGTTGTTAATAGCATCAGAAAATGAAGAACAACATTTACTTCATCTTCGTTCACTATTTACCCGTCTAAACGACTACGGCGTAATAATAAATATATGGGTGTCAAATGGTGTGTTAAGCGTAATATAGTACTCCTTTATGTACCTTAGCCTCTGTCCACCTACTCCTACATCCTATCCTACCCGTGGTGACACCTGTTATAGTGAGCAACCCGCATGAACGATCAGGTAACCAACCCTGGTGTAGTAGTGTGGTTCACTTAGCATAAGGATGAGGGGGGCTGTCTTCGTGTAGTACCTAGACGCTACGTTTAGAGAGGGCTGAAGACAGCTAGGCGCTATCAAGATGGGATGGCGGCTTAGCATGGTGGCGAAGGATCTCGACGGTAAGAGACAACGGCAGCATGCAAAGTCCTAGTCAGATGGACTACCATCATTCACCAGTGCCACGGGCACATTAAGACCAACGCCAGTGCGGTCTTTATTACGGCATACTGGCAAAGCATTGAACACGGACAAAGAATATCGACCAGCGGATGAAATTTTAGACAAGGGCTGACAACTGTGGTATTCCACTACCTTAATAAGGAAAGGTGACATCTTCACGAAACGGCTAGTGGGCTAATATCATGGTTGCCCCCGTCCCGGTAAAACCTTGGCAGGCCTCCAAGTACGTTCGAAAGCTCGTCCTGTGAAAAGGAGGTGTAGGCGCAGATGAACATTCCTGACTAATACCGATCTGGCTCTGAACGCGGTGCCCCATGAAGGACCGTGTCAACCCTAGCATGGCCTCACTGCTTGCATAGATAACCATGAGATCACGAAGGTAACTACACAATCGAGTTGGAGATAGCGGCTTGGAGGGGGGACCCAACAGCATGGAATTAGGAAAGGAAGGGAAGGAGTTAAAAGAAAATCAACAAGAAAATCAACAGGGAAATCAGCAGAGGAAATCGGAGGATCAGCGGATGGATCAATCGAAGGTTCAGCTATTTGACGTGTTCGCAAGACGATCGAAAGTGGCGAGGTCGCCCCCGGGAAGGGAAGCGAGAAGTATAGAGGTTATCCACACAGACGTTCTCCACAACAACGACAACGATGAACCAAAGCAGACAAAATTGGAGCTAGTTAAAAAGATGGTGAAAGAGTTACACGAATTTATACAAAATAAAAATAACGTGCACAAAGACATTAAGACGAAGGTGATCAGCATTCGAGCCTGCCTAAACGAAGTGGAACAGGAAGATAAGCCGTGGAGGATGCGGAGATTCGAAGCAAATTACAAGAAGGCGAGAGCAGGCATTGAAGTCGGCGAAGTTACTGAAGTTGGCGAAGGTATCGAGGTGCTAGCCACCCCGCTCTCGACAAAAAGAAGACAAACACCGGATATTACGCCCACTCCAAGAAGCGCGGCAAAAAGGAGTAAAAGGGACAGGAGAAACAATGAAAGGACCACAAACAGACTGGATGCACAAACACCGAAGCCCAGTATAAGCGAGTGGAGAGAGGTGAGAAAAAAGAAGAAAGGGAAGAGCGAGAAGCAAAAGCTTAGAAGTCTGAGACCTAAAGCTGATGCTCTAATAGTGGCGGCAGAAACAGGAATGACGTACGCCGATATCCTCAAAAAAATTAAAGAAGACCCAGACCTCAAGGACCTGGGTGAAAATGTCTCGAGAATAAGACGAACGCAAAAAGGCGAAATGCTGTTTGAACTCAAGAAGGGCCCAGAAATTAAAAGTGCAGATTATAAAGAACTAGTCAAGAAGTCACTGGGCGAAGCAGCAAAAGTGAGAGCGTTGTCCCACATGACCACGATTGAATGTAGGTATATGGACGAAATCACGACAAGCGAAGACCTTCGAAAAGCCCTGAAAGAGCAAGGTAATATAAATGACGAGATAGATTCCATGACGATACGTATGAGAAAAACGAGAGACGAACTCCAAACGGCGGAAATAAAACTTTCAGTGGACGCAGCGATTAAGATTCTGAAAATCGGCAAGATAAAGGTGGGCTGGTCCGTATGCCCGTTGAGGGAAGCCCAGCAGTTGGAAAGGTGTTTTAAGTGCATGGACTTTGGACACCAAGCAAGGAACTGCAAGAACGAAGATAGATCCAAGTTGTGCAGGAGATGTGGGGAAGAAAACCACCTAGCAAGAGATTGCACGAAACCACCAAAATGCCTGCTGTGCACGTCAGAAAATGACCACGTGACGGGTGGAGCGAGATGCCCAGTCTATAAACAGGCGCTTAAATCAAAGACGGGACAAGAATGGAAGTGATCCAAATAAACCTTAATCATTGTGACATGGCACAACAACTTCTTTGGCAAGCCACAGCGGAGCAAAAATGTGACGTAGCAATTATTGCAGAACCGTACCGAATTAATAAAAACAACGGTAACTGGGCTGTTGACAGAGCCGGGATGGCCGCAATATTGACGACGGGAAAGTATCCCATACAAGAAGTTGTATCAGGCACCCACGAAGGATTCGTGATTGCGAAAATTGACGGAGTGTATATTGTCAGCTGTTATGCACCACCAAGATGGACGATTGAACAGTTTGAACGAATGTTAGACTTACTCACAGGAGAGCTAACGGGATTAAGCCCAGTCAACATTGGAGGCGACTTTAACTCATGGGCAGTTGAGTGGGGCAGTAGATTTACAAACGAAAGAGGCTTCATTCTACAAGAAGCGCTAGCTAGACTGAATGTGGTTCTGGTAAACGTGGGAAACACAACTACTTTCCGCAAGAATGGACGAGAGTCGATTATTGACGTGACATTCTGTAGTCCAACACTAGTACCCAGTCTGAATTGGCGAGTGGATGAAAGCTACACATACAGCGACCACCAGGCATTGAGGTACACTTTGAAAAAGAGTACGGTGGCGGCAAGGCAGATGAATCAAGTAAGAGAGCGGAGATGGAAGACGAGAAATTTCGATCAAGAAGCTTTCAAGGAATACCTCCAATCAGAAGACGAAGGCGTTGAGAAATCGGCAGAAGAATTGACGAAAGTATTGGTGCATGCATGCGACGTAGCGATGCCAAGAAGGATAGAACCGAAGAATAAACGAAAATCGGCATTTTGGTGGAACGACGAAATTAGGCTCTTGCGCGCAGACTGCTTCATGACAAGAAGGAGGATGCAGCGGGCCAAAAGTGAGAGTGCCAGAGCCGCGAGGCGAGACGAACATCGTACGGCAAAACTAACATTAAAGCGGGTAATCCGAGCTAGCAAGAGAAACTGCTTTAAGAAGCTGTGCCAGGAAGCTGACGCAAATCCATGGGGAAACGTGTACAGGATAGCGATGACAAAAATTAGAGGTTCATCAGTGCCAAAAGAAAGTTGTCCTGAGAAGCTAGGAGCCATAGTGAGAGGGCTATTCCCGCAACATGAACAGGTCGCATGGCCGCAAACTCCTTACGACGATGAAATTGAAGACAGACAGGACCGGGTGATCACTATAGAAGAGATTCAGACGGCTGTCAAAAAGCTGAAAAATAACAAGGCGCCAGGACCAGATGGGATCCCCAATGTAGCTTTGAAGACGGCGGCATGCATAAAGCCGGACATGCTCAGATTGACATTGCAGAAGTGCCTCGACGACGGAAATTTTCCTGATATATGGAAGAAACAGAAGCTGGTCCTACTACCAAAACCAAGGAAACCACAAGGTGAACCATCATATAGACCTATATGTTTGCTGGATGGTATGGGAAAACTGCTGGAGGCCATGATCCGGAACAGATTACACAAAAACACAGAGGGTGAGCACGGACTGTCCGACGACCAATTCGGATTTCGAAAAGGAAGATCGACGATCGAAGCAATAGAAAGAGTTATGGAGATTGCCGACAAGGCGCGAAAGAAAAAAAGAACAGGGAACCGCTTCTGCGTTATAACGAAGATAGACGTTGAAAATGCCTTTAATAACGCAAGCTGGACGGAGATAGCTAAGGCAATGCATGCTATGAGAGTCCCCGATTTCCTCTGCAGGGTAATGAAAAGCTATTTCGAACGACGGGTGCTAATGTACGATACCAGGGAAGGGAAAAAGATGGTAGACATCACAGCTGGTGTTCCACAAGGATCCATATTAGGACCAACGCTGTGGAATACGATGTACGACGCAGCGCTGCGGCTGCAGCTGCCAAGATGGGTTACGACGATTGCTTTTGCCGACGACCTAATTTTCATAGTTATCGGAACGTCAAAGTTGGAGGTGGAAGTCGTCACGAAAGAGGCGTTGGAAACTGTAGAAAGTTGGATGACAATGGCTAAACTGAAGCTGGCCCATCAGAAAACCGAGATCATGCTCGTGAGCAATTGTCGGAAAACTGAGCGGATTGTAATGAACATCGAGGGGAACGAGATCACATCCACTCGCCAGCTAAAACACCTTGGAGTCATGTTAGACGATCGTGGAAACTTTAATGCCCACGTAGATTATACGTGCGAAAAGGCAATGAAAGCCAATGCAGCACTGGCCATGATAATGCCGAATGGGTTTGGACCGCGCAGCAGTAAAAGGAGGCTCCTAGCAAGTGTTACCCTATCGATACTGCGCTACGGGGCACCAGCGTGGATAAGGGCGTTAGACACAAAGAGGAACCGTAGGAGGTTGATAAAAACCCAGAGGTTGTCAAGCATAAGGGTAGCAAGCGCATACAGAACGATTTCCTCGGAAGCGGTATGTGTGATAGCCGGAACGATGCCTATATGCATAATGCTGATGGAAGACAGTGAATGCCACAGACTGAAGGAAAGGGGGGGCCAAAACACCAAAACAGTGAGGGCACAAGTAAGAGTCGAATCACTGAGTCAATGGCAGCGAGAGTGGGACTCCGCGAAAAATGGAAGATGGACTCATAGGCTTATCCCGGACGTAACCACATGGGTAAATAGGGAACACGGAGAGGTTAGCTTCCACCTGACGCAGTTCCTGTCGGGTCATGGGTGCTACAGGAAGTACCTGCATAGGTTTGGACACGCGGAATCACCTTTCTGCGTGACATGCGTTGAAGAGGAAGAAACTGCAGAGCACGTTGTGTTTGTCTGTCCCCGTTTTGAACAGGAGCGATGTGAGCTGATAGCCGCGAGCAGGCCAGACGTAAACGCCGACAACATAATATCGGAAATGTGTCGCGACGAAGAAGTGTGGAAAGTAGCGGACAACGCAATTGCGAAGATAATGGTGAAGCTACAAAGTGCATGGAGAGACGATCAACGAAGACTGGCAGGTGATCTGAGAAAGTAGGTGCGAAAGCACAGCCCCTCCCCGAAGTAATGCTGTGAGGCGGTTCCGGGGAGACGAGAGCGTGGCGATCAAGGAAGGAGGTTTTAGTTGGTAAAAATCCAACACTACCTGGGTCCAGGAGGACCAGGTGCCTTTTGAAGGTTTCCTCACCCTTGAGAAAAAAAAAAAAAAAAAAAAAAATGCATAACGCTGACAGAAGACAGTGAATGTCATAGAAAGAAGAGAATGGAGGGTCAAACTACCAAAACAGTTAGGACGAAATTAAGAGCCGAATCACTGAGACAGTGGCAGCAAGAGTGGGACTCCTCGGACAAGGGAAGGTGGACCCATAGACTCAGACCAAAAATAACGACATGGGTACAGAGAAAACATGGAGAGGTTAATTTCC
>CM055406.1:87634182-87647094 GCA_029228625.1 Pseudolycoriella hygida
TAGAAAGTTGGTTCCAAAGGCGTAGTTGTAGAGAATTAAGTTTAAGCGAACACGTGTTTCAGGGTTTTGAAGAAATATGTCCCAATCCTGGTATATGGTCACTTCCAGAATTTCGTCTTTTTTATGGCAATTTGTGGCAGGATGACCCAGATCTCCAGAACTATGAGATTTAGAAAGTTGGTTCCAAAGGCGAAGTTAGAGAGAATCAAATTTAAGCGAACACGTGTTTCAGGGTTTTTGGGAAATATGGCCCAATCCTGGTATATGGCCACATCCATAATTAGGCAGGATGACCCAAATCTCCAGAACTATGAGAGTTAGAAAGTTTGTTCCAAAGGCGAAGTTGTAGAGAATTAAGTTTTAGCGTACACGTGTTTCATGGTTTTGGGAAAATGAGGCCTAATCCTGGGATAACGCCACTTCCAGATTCCAGAGGGATAATGCATACCTCTAGAACTATGGCAGCTAGAAAGTTGTTTACAAACTTACAAAAGTACTGATATCCGCAAAAAAACCTCTTACAGAGGAGGTGTGACGCAAGTCTTTATGCCTGCTTACAAAAGCTGTGAAATCAGAAAAGTGTGACGCATTAATCATCAGAGACAAAACTTTTTTCTTCCAGTTACAAAAGTTCTGAAATCAGAGGGGGGTGACGCATTAAGCTTCGATTCGCAACAACAATTTTTAAACAAAATTATGTTGAGTTCAAAAAATTGCGTCACAAATGCCAGACCCACCAGCGGAATAATTTTTCAACACTCAGTTTTTAGACGCAAAAATTAAAATTTACCCTAAACGATGTAATAAGAAATAAAAGTCAAATTTTCGCAGCGTAAAAACTGAAAGTACAGAAAAATTGTTTCGTCGTTGGATCTGGCATTTGTGACGCAATTTTTTGAACTCAACATAATTTTGTTTAAAAATGTTTGTTGCGAATTGAAGCTTAATGCGTCACCCCCCTCTGATTTCAGAACTTTTGTAACTGGAAAAAAATAGTTTGACCTTAGTTGATTAATGCGTCACACTTTTCTGATTTCACAGCTTTTGTAAGCAGGCATGAAGTCTTGCGTCACACCTCCTCTGTAAGAGGTTTTTTTGCTTACGTAAATTACCGATGATTTTTTCATGTACATTTTGTAGAAGTCTTAGAAACATGAACTTAATTAAGGTAGGAAGCCCAGAAAATGTGGTATTAAGACACCTGTATCAAAATAAATGAGTTAAAATTTCGATTTATTCTGACTTAACTTGACATCATACGACTTGGTGCATGAAGAGCTTGGGCGTGAGTTCCAATGCTGAGCTTGTCGCGACGAGATCATTATCAAGTCCACAATTATTAATTTATTGTCATTGTCTACTGACAGAATACAATCATTGTAGACAGAGCTGTATAGTGTGTTTCTTAAAATAAACAACAACCGGCGTTGCTCGTCCAAGAATTGGGATAGGTTTTCATATTTTATTTCAACATTTTGATTTATTCTGACTCAGATAAAACATTTCCATCATCTTCAGAAACACTTATATCTGACAATGAACTTTTATCACTTAAGAAATCATTTTCCTTGTTAACAGAATCGTCAACAGAACTATTGGTTTCAGATTGAAGTTAAAACTGATGAAGGAAGTTTCACCAGTGAAACAAACCATAAGAAAATCATGAATTTACTGTTGCAGACTTGACATTTTCTCTCCCCTTACCTTGCGTTTAGCCTCCGTTTAACCTCCATTTTGTTGACGGATTAATGAGAATTAAGTGTGCGGGAGCCATAGTGCTAAGCACTCGAAGCTAAGTATCAACTTAGAGAAGATTCTAGGATGATCAAAACATGTGTCAGTGTTCATGGCGGCGCAGAGAAATTTATGTTCCAAATAGTGAGGAAATAATTGCGCGACGAATTTTCTAAAATTTTATCTTTTATCCACAGACACTAGGTTTTGTCATCGGAGAATGCTCACTAAGTTGACAGAAAGGGCTTTGTGTTTTGTGAATGTAATAAACATCAGTTTTACGCAATGATGGTTGGGAGTTGTGATTAAGTTAGATTACAATACATCGTACCATAGTTTTAAGGCGCAAGTGCACTCGTCCGTTTAGAAAAAAAGTTCTTCATTTAGCTCTAACGGTAAACGCCTCTAGTCTGCAAAGGATTTCGCTTGAAATTTCGAAGAATGAATAATGGAATTCTGATACATATCTATCAAGGTTTCTCAGCTAATTGAAGAAGTCAAGTCTGAGTGTCTCCAAATTGTCTTAAAATAATGAAAAATGGCATGATTTATAAAATTTTCGGTAATATTACGTAATTTAAGTAATATAAAAAAATCTTTAAATTACCAATATTACCAAGGTTTGGGTAATATTACGTAATTTTACGTAATATTACCGGCTAATATTACATGGTAATATTACCGACCCATCTCTGGCTGAGTGTCTGTCATCTCCGCTACTTCGCATTTTTAATTCATCTCTCTCAACCGGAAAGTTTCCGACAAGATGGAAAACGTCGTATATAACTCCAATTTTTAAAAGTGGTTCTAGAAGTAATGTCGAAAATTACAGAGGTGTAGCTATTTTACCAACAATAGGAAAACTATTTGAAGCCATCGTCACCAGTATTTTATCCACGAAGTTCAATCGAATAATTTCAAAGTCGCAACATGGCTTTCTGAAGCTCAGATCTACAGTAACAAATTGAGCAGAATTTGTTAGCTACGCTACTAAAGTTATGGAATCTAAGCATCAGTTAGACGTCATATACACCGATTTCCGAAAAGCATTTGATAGAGTCAAACATTCGATTCTCTTGCACAAGTTGAACCAAATCGGTGTTCATTCGAACTTGCTAGCATGGGTTGCATCTTATCTGAATGGACGTTCACAATTCGTCAAACTAGGGAATTGCTCTTCTCGAACGTTTAACGTGACCTTGGTGTTCCTCAGGGTAGCCATCTCGGCCCTCTCTTATTCATACTATTCATGGACGACGCTACTAAAGTCTTCTCTACGTCAGTTTACCTAATGTATGCTGATGACTTGAAAATTTTCATGAGAATTAAAAATGTTCTTGACGCAAATGCTCTTCAACGTGACTTGAACAGGTTTCTACAATGGTGTAAAATCAACCAACTTTATTTGAACGTTGATAAATGTAAGGTAATCTCCTTCACTCGAAGGAGATCCAAGATTGAGCTTGGTTACAATATCGATGATGTTACGTTGACTCGTGTTAAGGTAATAAAATATTTGGGAGTCCTCTTGGACCAAAAACTGACGTTCAGTAAACACATTGAATATATAATTGCAAAAGCTTACTCCATGCTTGGCTTTGTTATGAGAACTTGTAAGCAATTTATGAATATTAAAACTTTAAAAAGTATATACTTTGCCTATGTCCGTTCTTACTTAGAATATGCTTCAGTTGTTTGGCATCCTTATCAAGACACATTTGTTGACAGAATTGAATCAATTCAGAAAAAATTTTTGATGTACGCACTGAGGCGGACGGTGAAGCGGGATGAAAACCACAAGCTTCCGCCATATATTGAGAGATGCGAATCGATCAATATCGAAACACTTGCCCGACGCAGAATCAACGCCTGCTCACTTTTCGTATCCGATCTGATGAATGGACGCAATCGGAAGCATCGACGCACCTAAAATCAAAAGCAAGATCATGCGAAATTCCAGACCCACTTCTGCTGATGATTTGCTCGTAGTTGACAAACACAGGACTAAATATGGTCTTTATGAGCCTATCAATAACATGTGCATGGCATTTAATCGCTTTTCATTGCTGTGGTTTCAAAACATACCACGTGAATCGTTCAAGTCGACTATTAGGAAATTAAAAATCACATATAAACTAAATGGTAAGATCAGAATCTCATAAACTGAACCTTTGGTTCTCAATCTAATCAAAAGCTGATTAGTCAATTGGGTCTCAAGACTCTCAAATGTAACTCTAAGTCACGTCGACTTGTGCAAAAACAGCTAGTCTAGACGACTAGTTTCCGCTAATCCTTTTTATTTCAGGTGGCTACACGAGATGGCGGTGCTTGATGGAACGACGGGCTATTTTCATTTCCAATTTTCCATTTTCGTCTAATTTCAATTGATGCTGTTTTAATTGCATAACAACTATAAATAAAGTAATTTTGACGATGGGCTTTGAAACGAACCGAAACTTTCGGTATTTCGGATATCCGTCTCATCTCTGGGAGCCGTCATACATCCAAATGTATGAAAATAGGCTTTCTGATGGATGTCCGTGAAGGTAGGACAAGATTTTTCATATCAAGATTGTTCCAAAGTATGTTTTCCTGGCACAAAATGCAAAAACATCATTTTCTTGATTTTGTACAATAAAAATGTAGAAATGAACTGAAATTTAAATCATATTTGAACTAATTTAATTGAATAGGCAATAAAGACACCTTCGGCGGAACCAAACCGAAAGTTTCGGTTCGGTTTGGACCGAACCGAAAACTTCGGTCTGGCTTGGACCGAACCGAAGCTTCGGTCCGGTTTGGACCGAACCGAAAGTTTCGGCATTTCGGATATCCGTTTCACCTCTGCCATCAGTATTAACTTATTTTAGAAATAAATAGACTGTGTAGCTTCAGTAAGTTCATAAACAATTCTAAAAGGTTAAGTCCCCGAAACTAGAATCGTTGTGTCTTTTCATTCGAAAGTCTCCAAAATTCGATCGAAGTCTTCAAACCTCGATTTTTGTTTTGTTTCTATCGAAAAAGTACTCAAGTCAATACTAAAATTAACGCTAAACAAAATATTTATAAACTTCCGCGTCCAAATTCGACTGCTTACCTTTCGAAGAACTTACCTTTATATACCTTTACAGTAGAGCAAGCGAACTTTCAGTCGCTCGGTACATAAAACTATTTGTGCTACACGAAATGTAAAATGATATCTCGGTTCTCGGTGTCGTAAACCATTTACTCCACCTCGAACCGAAATACCATTTTACAGTTCTTGTAGCATAAAATACCAAAATGTTTAAATCCAAATAATGCCAATCGTAAAGAAGAGACTATTTGCGCACTGTGAAGGAGCAACTTTCTATTTTGCGTGTCAAAAAAATCTTGTCCAACTCTTGTGTGTAAACTCAATAAACCAAAATACCTTTTTTATAACTTTTAACGTCATTTAATCCAATACGTTATTGGTTTTTCCATTTGCTACTTGAAAGCAAAAACTTAAACCGAAATCACATTCTTTAGTCCACGCTAAAAGTTACGCACATGCAAGTAAAGCTTGAATTTACGTTTAGTGAGAACTTGCAATGGTTCTAACATTGGCTAACAAAACCGTTTCGAGTAGTAACAAGTTTTTTGTATAGATGGAGCTATTTATGTGGCAATGAATTTTTTGCTACTTACAAACTCTAAAGTGAAATCGCTTTTTAAGGTTTTGAACACGGAGGTCACTTATTCATCCAATATTCATTCATAATTCATTATTGCCGAAGAAGAAATAATCGATTTGTAACTCGATTCGACCAGGCAACTAAATTTGTCGATGTTGCTGAATTCTAACAAGCTGAAAATTGAAAAACGTCTTGTATAAAATGTAGACGAAATTCAAAAACTACAAAAAATCGGTGTAAACACGATGTAAATTTTTATAGTAATTTGGTGAGTGGTAATAATCGCATCAATAAGTCAGCCAGCACAAATCTTTTTTCCCGGGAAATATAAGTTCCCGACGAGCCAGCATTTCCAGAGAAATCGTAATTCCCGGACAATTTCGAAGCATTGTTGTCACAATATAATTAGAGGTTTGCGGCGATCGACTTTTAGTAGATCGGTTTGAGCCTCGGCGTTGGGTCTAAATGACATCCTTGAAAATCTCGCACTTCAGAAGACTTTTAGATAATAAATCAGAGAATCAATTTTTTGGTAAATCGGCGTGAGGCAAAGTTGAAAGTTTTGCGGTTTACGCCGATAATTTTTTGACTTTTTGATGAAATCGTCGAAAATTGTTGGCGTAAACGCTGTAACTTTTTTGCCTCACGCCGAAATATTTGAATCAAAAAAATGTATTCTCCGGTTCATTATCTAAAAGTCTTCTGAAGACTCAAATGGTCAAGGATGTCATTTAGACCCAACGCCGAGGGTGACGCCGATCTTCTAAAAACCGATCGGCGCACAACCCTGAATATAATTTTTACAATAAATTTTACAGGAAGCCCAAAATTTGAAAAATTGAAATTTTGTCAAAATTAATCAGGATAGATACTTTGTAAATATAATGAAGAAAATTTGTTTCTGTAGGAATGTATTTAGTATTTTTTTACAGGAAGTCAAATTTTTGCGTATAAAACTGAAAGAACAGAGAAACTATAACTCTGGTGGGTCCGGCATTTGTGACGCATTTTTTTAATCAAACGTGAAAATATTTTGAAAGTTTTTTTACGTTTCGAAGCGTTAAGCGTCATGACGCGTCACCCAAAATTGATATCGGTTGTTTTGGAAGAAGGGACAAGACTTGCGTCACATTTCCCTTTTAAAAGGGTTTTTGTTGTGTATTGCGTATTGTGTATTGGTGTACACTCTCACGTATACAGAAAAAGTTTATATAACACTAGTCTACAGAGGTTTTGTATCTTTCCTGTCTATCATTGCCCATTGTTAGGCTTAGTGTGCTGTTCAAAAATTTACTAATTCTGACAAGATTTGGTCTCTCTCTTTCGAAAAATATTTGAAATGGAAACTTCGATTACCATAGTTAGAAATTACGCCCTTTTCCAACCATGGCCAAAACGTCAGAAAAAGTTCTCTTTTCTGATCCATACAGAATCCATCATAATATGTAAGATTTATCTCAATATTAGTATAGGTTTGTAGGCTTGACTATGCACTAGTAATCCGTACATACTAACGTTACATATAACTTGAGTAACATATAATAATGTCTAAATGAAAATGTCCTTACATTTTTCTTCGGACCCCAATTACTCTACTTTCAGAGGTGATGGACACTCAAGTAGGCCATATTCTGCAACAGCACACTAAGCCTAACATTGGGCAATGACAGACAGGAAAGATACAAAACCTCTGTAGACTAGTGTAATCGTACCAGACATAAAAATATAAATTTTGTGTCCATATTTTCGTGATATAGGAAATAAGTTACATATCCTAATTTTTCAGCTGTTAGTGATACTTTGTCCACGAAAATAAAATTATAACTGAGTGTAATATATTATAGCTCTGTAAATTGTTCCATTTCAATATATAGCTGTGTACTTGATATTTTTGTCGAACCAATATAGCTGCGTGCTTTATGTTCAAATTTTTAATTTCAATCAGCAATTTTGTACCTCTTATAGTTCTAGAGATATGGATCATCCCTCCCAATTCTAGAAGTGGTCATATCCCAGGATTGGGGCAATTCTACGAGAAACGTGTTCTCTAAAATTTTATTCTCAACAACTTTGCCTTTGGAAGCAACTTTCTACCTCTTATAGTTCTAGAGATATGGATCATCCCTCCCAATTCAAGAAGTGGTCATATCCCAGGATTGGGGCATTTTTTCCAAAAACCTGAGACACGCGTTCGCCAAAATTTTTTTCTCTACAACTTTGCTTTTGGAAGCAACTTTCTGCCTCTTATATTTCTAGAAATATGGATCATCGCTCTCAATTCTAGAAGTGGTCATATCCCAGAATAGTGGCATTTTTACCCAAAACCCTGAAACACGTGTGCCCTAAAATTTCATTCTCTACAACTTTGCCTTTGACATTTTTTTTATTGCTGATTCGTCATATTTAGACCATAATTAATGCATCCCTCCAACTGCCACCTCGATCTACGACATGTTACATTAAAACTGTTTGCAGTAAACGTATAGGACCTTCGTAGTTCATACGGGTCCAAAAATAGTCCTTTTAACAACATAACGAGTTAAAAATTGATCGAATTTCACATTCATAAGTTTTTGGCACACAATTGCAAGTATTATTATTATTATTACTTACAGATTACATATCCGGCTTTGAATGAATTTGCACACATCTAGTTGTTTCAACAAAATTATTTCAAGGAATTTCGCAACGATATTGTCCTAACACCTTTGCACTTTTATTGTTGACCTTTGAAAAAAGTTGTTTTTGAACCTGTACGCAAATTTTGGTGTTCCACCAACAGCAGTAATTGCTCGAACCCACTCGGAACAATATGTTTCGTATGGAATTTTCAAAGAATTGGCGTCATTCAATAAAAATGCTTTTGTTATACTACAGTAATAAGATAATAAGATTTGGACGCGCACATATTTAGCAGACGGACAACAAATTTGGTTTCTTTTTCAGTAACATTCAACTTGGTCACATCTTATTGATGTGGACACTCCCTTGACTTTGGTTATTAATGTTTATCATACATGATGCAAGCGAATTGTAAATACAGTTAGCAAATTTATAATTTTGACATGAAATTCTCAACAACAAATTTACTATTTAACTCTAAATTAATTTATGAAGTCAATTTCATATAAAACATATGAAGGGACCCGTACGTATCAGAATAAATGCGGCAAACAGAGTTGATGTTACGAAAAGACTGTGTATTGGAAATTGCCCGTAGGGCAATATTGAAAAACCTGTCCGAAGTAACGATGCAAAAAAAATTCTCCGAACGCACAAAATTGACCTCCAAATAGAGAAAAATGTTCTCCTCAATTTTGTCTACAACATAGCAAAAAATTATTTTTTGGGCTAGGGCCGACCTTCATACTGACCTAAGGCCCTAAGTAGAGGCCTCGGACACATACTTCCATGGACAAAAATGTTTCCCTCAATTTGCTCTGCAGCATAGCAAAAAAAAAATTTTTTAGCTTAGGACCGACATGAAGCGCACCCTTGAGAACTAAGCACAGGCGAAAATTCTTCTATAAATTGTCGCCCGAGCCGAGGTCTTTTAAACAAAAAAAGTTTTTGAAATTCGGAAGAGATTTACTCGAGTTATGTATAAAAAACTCGTAGGGCCCTAACTCTTTTTTAGTGTCCAAAGACTCAAATCGAAAAATGTTTCTTCCACAAATTGTCGGTCATGCCCAGATCTTTCAAACAAAAAAAAAATTTCGAAAATCGATAAAGATTTACTCAAGTCATGTACAAAAACACATAGAGCCCTAGCAGAGACTCGTTTTTAGTGCCCTAGCAAAGTCCAAGGACTCAAAATAAAAAAAGTTTCTTCCATAAATCGTCGGCCATGCCCAGATCTTTCAAGAAAAACAAATTTATGAAAATCACAAAAGATTTAGATCCCATAATCCCATAAATTTTCGACTACCTTTCAGGAAAAAAAAAGTTTTTGAAAATCGGTCAAGATTTACTCAAGTTATCGTGTTGACGGACAGACAGACCGACCGACAGACGGAAATTGTTTTTTTCGCTGATTTGTCATCTGGAGGCAACAAAAAAAGTTTCCCCCTTACTCCCGGGTACGAATTCGCGATGTAACAAACGTGGTAGTAAACGCATCAGACGTACGGGTCTAAAAATTAAACAATCGTACATCGTTTGTAGTGTAGTTTCTAATCTATAGCTATTTCTAATCGAAAGCCTAACTGAATTCAAAACAAAATTTTCTTCCGATGCCTGTAACACTAGCCAACAAAGTTTTTGTACCTTCTCTACAGAAAAAAAATCACCTTTTTTTGACAAGGTTATTTTTCCATACAGTTTGGCTCTGGAACCCTTAAAACTTTGTAAAGGTGCAATTGGTCTCCATATCAAATCATTCCCTTACAATGTAAAGGGAGAGAATTGCCACATGGCTTCCTTAGTAAAGTTAAGTCCTGATCCGGTTTCTGCATATGACGAACCATTCATAATTTATTGCTCTTGTAAGCTAAGTTTGTGAAACAAAAAGGATTTTATTTATATTAGTTAAATTAATTTATAACACCAAAAACACTTCTTCGAATGTAAAGTGTGACGCAGCCCGTAAGTCCACTTACAAAATTTTTGATATCGGTAGAGATCAGTGCCGGCCTTCTTTTGTGTATGCAAAGATTACAAATTTTAAAAACATAACTAAGGCGATCCGCACGTATTTGCAAAGAGACCTGGGAGTATCAGAACAACTGTTACAAAATCTTACTGCATATTAAAACAAACGCTAAGCTTCCATAGAGTGTCGAGGATTGCTTTGCAATTTTATTGAATTGAAGTCTTAGATTACATTGGAAATCACCAAAATGACAAATTGAAAAACCCTTGTCTAGTAACGCACCGCTCAGGGTTTGAACTGGATGAGCTCAACAGAGCGATACACGCCACAAAACTTGGAAAGGCAGCAGGAACAGATAGCTTTTACCCAGAATTTCTCCACCACCTGGAAGTCGAGGTAATTTTTGGATTTGGAAATTTTTGAATAAGATTTTTAAACCCTCCAAGTTGCCCCCACTACTCATGAAAAGCATCGTTGTTGCGATATTGAAACCAGGGAAGCAACCAGATGATCCGACCAATTATCGCCCAATAGCACTCTTAAGTGTAATGTAGAAACTGCTGGAAAAATTGATCTACTTCCGTATCAAAATTGAATCCGTCCTCCCACCGGAATTCGCTGGTTTCAGAGAAGGGCGAAGCTGTACCGATCAAGTACTTGCTTTAACTACACACATCGAAGCTGGGTTTCAGGAAGGACTAAAGACTGCGATGGCCCTGGGTGACCTTTCGTCAGCATACGACACGGTATGGTGAATCGGACTTTTGTGGAAATTCTACACAGTTATTCCAAGCAAGAAAATGGGTCAACTAATTAACAGCATGCTCACCAACCGTATATTACGAGTATTTATCGATGACAAAAGTAGTCGCCCCCGCAGACTAAATAACGGATTCGCTCAGGGGAGTGTTTGCGCGCCATTTTTCTTCAATTTGTACATCAGCGATATGCCCAACACGTCTTCAAGAAAATTTGGATACGCAGACGACTTGGCGTTGACGACTCAAGTGATCAGGTTTGAAGTAGCCGAAAACATTCTACAACGATACATCTGCAAACTGAAAATTTACTACGAACAGTGGCGGCTAAAACTGAACGAAGGAAAGACTGCAGTTGCTATCTTCCATTTAAACAACCACGCAGCAAACCGTCAACTGAACGTTTTTATCGACGGCACACGACTCGAACACAGCTACGTTCCTTGTTATCTTGGCGTGCCATTGGATAGGTCTCTGACATACAGACAGCTCCTGGAAAAGCTCGCTCAGAAGGTAAAGTGCCGCAATAATCTGATCCAAAAACTTTCTGGAACGAACTGGGGGGCCAATAGTAACGTTTTGCGCACTGCAGTGTTATCACTGGTGTACTCTTGTGCAGAATACTGCGCACCGTCCTGGTACAGAAGCAGTCATGTCGATACAATGGATACACAATTGAATATTTCGATGCGCACGATCACTGGCACCGTCGACTCTACACCCATACCGTGGCTACACGTCTTATCAAACATTGCACCTCCAGAAATTAGACGGAAAAGGGCAGCGCATAAAGAATGGAATTAAGGATGTGACGACCAGCGAGAATATATGCTCCCGATAAGAAACGAACTGATAAACCATCCACCCCGGCAGCTAGTATCCCGAAACCCTATTTGGTCTGACACCGATATACGGACGAACGATTTCGACGTTAGCTTGGCTTGGAAACGCTACTGGAATACCAGCCCATACTTCTCGAACAAACACTTGATCGACAATCCGGACTTGAAACTCGAAGGATTCGATCTACCAAGAAGAGAATGGAAAATTCGCAACCGATTCCTAAGTGGCCAAGGATGTTACGGTGAACAAATGTTCCGCTGGAATTGCAATGACTCGCCGCTATGTGACTGTGACAATGGGGCAAACCAGTCCCTTAATCATATCCTGAACTATTGCCCGGCGCGGCGGTTCGAACAAGGATTGGAATCACTTCAAACCGCCACCCCTGAGGCTATCGAATGGCTTCGTGGTTTGGACATTGAGACTTGAAGTGGAAGTTTGTAAAGTGTAGAGAGTTGTTCTCTGTCTTTTTATCCTTTTATGAATCGTGAATTTGAACAGTAAAACATAACCAAAGACCCGTACGTATCAGAATAGATGTGACAAACAGAATAGATGTGGCAAAGTGACTCAAACGTACCTAAATATAAAAATAAGCAAACAATCCTACGTTTTCTGTTCTTTTATAACTGTAAGAATTTCAAAGATCCATAGAAATTACCCAAGGTAATGTCAAAGGCCCTACCGAAGTACGTCTCAGACCATTCAAATCTAGAAAAGCTTATATCCAAGGACTAAGTCGTTTTTCCCTAAAACCCAGAAACACGTGTTATCTAAAATTTTATTGTCTACAACTTTGTCCTTGGAAGTAACTTTCTACCTCTCATAGTTCTGGAGATCTGAGTCATCCTGCCAAATTATGGAAGTGGCCATATAACAGGATTGGGCCATTTTTCTTCAAAACCCTGAAACACGTGTTCGCTTATATTTAATTCTCTACAACTTCGCCTTTAGAACCAACTTTCTAACTCTCATAGTTCTGGAGATCTGGGACGTCCTGCCCAATTATGGAAGTGGCCATATACCAGGATTGGACCATATCTCCCCAAAACCCTGAAACAAGTGTTCGCTTAAATATAAATCTCAACAACTTTGCCTTTGAGACCAACTTTCTACCTTTCACAGTTCTGGAGATCCGGGTCATCCTGCCCAATTATGGAAGTGGCCATATACCAGGATTGGGCCATATTTCCTCAAAACCCTGTAACACGTGTTCGCTTAAATATGATTCTCAACAACTTTGCCTTTATGACCAACTTTCTAACTTTCACAGTTCTGGAGATCCGGGTCATCCTGCCCAATTATGGAAGTGGCCATATACCAGGATTGG
>CM055406.1:87654968-87701980 GCA_029228625.1 Pseudolycoriella hygida
GGTAGAACGATGAAATGGTAGTACGGGGAAAACAATAGTGAGGAGGAAATTGTAGGACGGGAGAAACGGTTGTACGGAGAAAAAGTAGCACGGTGATAACGTTTGTACGGGGAAACGGTAGTACGGAGAAAATTGTAGTACGGGGAAAAGTGTTGTTCGGTGGAAACGGTAGTACGGGTGAAATGGTAGTACGGGGAAAACAGTAGTGAGAAGGAAATTGCAGGACGGGAGAAACGGTTGTACGGAGAAAAGGTAGCACGGTGGTAACGTTTGTACGGAGAAACATTAGTACGGAGAAAATTGCACACCCTTGCATACAGTTTAGTATTAAAGTCGCAAATCTCCGACCTAGCGGACAAGAATGCTTAATGTCGGCGTAGCCCTTAGGGGCGGGGGTATTTACTAGTGCAGCTATATTCGAAATAAAGACAGGGCTATGTTCATTTTAGGGCCACACGGCTACATTATTTTTTTCTGTGTAGGCAACTCCCGATTTGATTCATAAAACGAAAGCTATCAATGAAATTTGGTGTTGCAATATTAGAAAAATTTCGTATCGCCACTTTCGCATTGCTATGTGTAGGCACAGTTGAATTTGCTGCTCCAATATGCTCTCCTAAGATAGAGATATGACCCTGATTGTCCTCATCAGACGACGACGTGTCAATGCAAATCAGCTAGACCGGTATTAATAGGAAGCGTAAGTTTTTTTTTAAATTGTATGTGGAGCGGAGCTTATCTGAGGATTTGTATTACTTGCCCACCACAGTGGTCTAAATCTGCAGTTTCTATTCCGTGTTATGTATACTATTTTATGACCAGACGGACAATATACGTAGCGAAATAATAGACAGGTGAGAAATATAGTAGGGAAATAATTGACAGGTGGGAAGTAAAGCAGAGAACTAATAAACATGTGGAAAATAAAGTGGGTAAATAATTGACAGATGGGCAAAAAAGCAGGGAAACAATTGACAGGTGAGAAGAAGAAGAAAACATTTATTAAATGGACTGCCCTAGTAACAAAGGCTGCTTACATTACACAGTATACAATCAATCCAATCCGAAAGGTATGCAATCCTTGCGATTTGTGGATTCTGCGAGTTCTTTGAGATCTAAAACCCACACACTGAATACAATCAGTTTTGGTGTTGCCGCTTTTGGTTTTTGCCAAATGTATGTCGATTATGCAGTTTCATTAAGTTCGTTGAAGAATTTTTTTTTGCAAAATTCAAACGTTGAAATGTTTCTGACTTAAATATGAAAAAATAATGTTGTGTTGTGATGAAAATCTGTTTTCGCCAAATTGTAGGCAATAGTGAGTTGTATACGTCACATAAGTTTCGATTCGGCACCACGGTGCTGCTGCCCTCTGCATTAGAAAGTCTTTACTCGAGGACGCAGCCTAGTGCAGAGTTGAAACCTATATGACGTATAGATATCACTAATCTGTACACTTTGGAGAAGAATGATGCTTAGCACTAATCTGCCTCCTATGCTCCCAAGTACCCTTACAAGTACGCAGCCAGGTGTCGAAATATAAAAAGTCATTCAACGTAATGTACTCGCTACTTTATGAATTTTGGCATTTTCAAATTTTCGACATCAAGTCTCCTGACTGAAAGTCAACATCTGTTTTCTAACCAAGAGTTTAAAAATATTAACTTATGTTTTAAGTTTCAAAGTTAGCACACTAGCTCTATACTGATTAGCGAATAACGTTAGCGACGCCAGTATTTTTCTCAGTTAAAAAATTGGTTAGCGAATACAACCCTAGTAATAGACCCTTTTCAAAGAACTTCGTTCCACGAATGGGTCTAAAAAGCAAGTTGTTACTACTTTAAGACCCACATATTCCACATTTTGTTCTTGTACACAGAAGAAAAATATATTGAGAGGGATGAAGATTTGTACAACCTGGCACGAGGCAGAGAGATGACAAAAATTCGAGTGTCTTGTGTACTTTATAGACGGTCCCATAGCTTTTACTTTTTTATCAGGTCGTATGGTAACGTACAGGCCATTTGTGGCTTCACGCTCGGTGAACTAGTTTCATTTTTCAATTTTTATAAAGAAAATTGAAAAGTAGATTTTGCATTCGCATAAATCAATCGAGTATCATCATCTTCGTTTAAAGATATAAATTATTCCACATCTCATATCCATATTTTTCGTATGCAATGTTTGCCTTCTAAAAAGGCACCACAAACTGTGAATTTTACTAAAATTCGGTTTCTGCAAGTAATGCAACAACAGGGTGACAACGACACGACATTTCGACGAAGTTACTGACTTTCAATACACTAAAATGATTGACGATGCATCGACAAAAAAGACAATACAGTCTGGACACACTTTTTGCACTAGCACTTTTCCTTTCAATTAATTACTTAAGATAAAAACATTTCAGTCGTTCTATTCTTTTTCATCCAGCGTACAGCAGTCTTCTCGTAATTTCATCCCTGTACGTACAACAAAAAAGGGTATGCGTAAAATGTGCTATCCAATATACATTTGAAAGTATACACGACTGCTTATAATGCAAAAAAATTCTATTGACCTGTCAGAATCCTAATTTATTACTCTGTCCCAATAGGGGTCTGAAAATAATGTTCAAACTGGAATTTAAAATCATTGCTACACATTTTTGGAACTATCATTTTCGTCGAAATTTATTGTAATATTGTATTGTTAAGAGACTGGTACACGACAAAAAATTATTTGCACTGGATCGTTACACAGGATGTTGAAAAGCGAAGGAGATTTATTGGGCAGCCTCTCTATGTGGCTGAACAAATGACAAATAATTCAGTAATAGTTGCAAGTTGCAAATTTAGGCGACGAAACTCAACGATTCTCAGGTTGCTAGACGACGCTGTTATCATTTTCATTAAAATCAAATACCTAAGAAAAGCATTTGGTCATTTGAAGGCAATTGCGAGATTTCCATACATAAACTTTATGGCGCGTACAACAAAAAAATGTTGTATGGGCGGGAACTCGTCCGGAGTCCATACTAAACTAATGACTTGAAATTAAACTTTGAATTATTAGCGCCCTAGTATGAGAAAAGTTTATTGCGTTGCTGATATGATACTAAAATTGCATAACTTACGTACAGAAAAACCTCCCTCTGGATAGACGATAACCGGCTAGATTCAAACAACGCGAACTTTACTCAGACTGTGAAATTGTACTGAATGCCATGTTTTTCAAGTCCGTATGAAGCAGAGAGGGTCTTATGGTACACTACGGAGTTTGTAACAAGTGTCAGAACGTCACCATGTTAATGATGTACGCCGATTGTTTAATCGCAGGCCCGTAGCCAGGGTCGACTGCCAGGGGGGCTCGTGCCGTGTGCCGTAACACCGAATTTATAAAATTATGTGAAATTTTGAGAAAATTCTCTTTGTTTCGCGCATTTCACATTAACACAGTTGCATTTTTCGTATAGAGTTTTCGTTTAACAGGGTCGCCGATAGAAAGTGGAATATGTTTGCCCCCCTTGGCCCCCTAGATGCGCACCTGTGTAATCAAGATGCCAAACATACGCAAGGGACCCGTACGTATCAGAATAGATGTGGCAAACAGAATAGATGTCGCAAAAAGATTGCCGAAAGGGCAATATTGAAAAATCCGTCGCATTAGATCTTAGAACCGACCTAGAGCATTTAGGAGAGGCCCCTGAACCATACTTCCATGAACAAAAATGTTCGCATCTTTTTTCCCTGCAAAACCGCACAAAACACCTCAAAGTTAAAGAAATATTCACGAAAAATCACCAAATATCGTGTAGGATCGCGTGGCGTGAGTTGGGCGCACACTGAGGACTCTACAGTCCGAACCACTCAACAGATTTTCGCTAATTTTATTTTGCCCGAGTTCAATCCCGTGATCAATTTTTCGGTTATCTTTCAGAAAAAAAGTTTTGAAAAATCGGATAAGATCTACCCGATTTATGTAGAAAAAACACGTTGGGCCCTAGTAGAAATTCAGTTTTAGGGTAGTGGCTGAGACCAAAAGCTCAAAATTCAAAAACGTTTCTTCCATAAATTGGACAAAAAAATTTATGAAAGTCGGAAAATATTTGCACGGGTTATGTACAAAAGACCAAAAACCACAAAAACGGCCCTAGCTCATTCGCCCTTGGGCCAATCCCAAAAAAAATTTTCAGGGACGGACATTTTTTTTTATTGCTGATTCGTCTTCTAAGGACCATGATCGATGCTCCTCCGTACTTCCGGGTCGAAATTGGGGTTACAAACGTTGTGGTAAACGCATAAGACTCATTTTCGAAGAGCTTTGTTCTTCGTACGCGTCTAAAAGTGCAACGAATTCGATGTCAGTTCGCCTCGTCCGTCGTCAAACTTCTATGGAGACCGTTTCACCGATCGTCCTAATTTTTTTTAAAGTCTAAAAAAAGTCTAAGTTCAATTATCGAGCAACTTATTTCGGAGATTTGGTTGAAGAAGTGTCATAATCTCAGCAAGTATAGCATAAAAACTGCTTACTTGGGTGTCAAAATGATCGTGGAAATCGGTTGAGTGGTTCATGCTGTAGGGCTGGCATCCATAGAGTGGACCTGATTCAAGTCTTAGTTCAGCCCTAGAGCGCGTACAGCAATTAATTTTTCGTTTAGTTAATCGTTAGTGAGAGCTGTCAACGTTCACTGAGAGTGTCAAATTTCTACCCATGTAGGTGATATGGGTAGAGTTGTGAAAGCTATCATGATGGTTGACATTTTAATTCTTAATCAAAGTTATTGATGATTGCATTTAAAAGGTTTTATAATTTATTCCAGTGATCAATATTTATGTAGTAGTAAAAAACGGTTCATTTTAGGAAAAATTGTTGGAAAACACATAAAATCAAAAGAATTTTTTTTATAATTTCGTGTCAAAATTTCAAAAACAAATGCAGATTGCTGAACGATATGGTGAGAGTTGTCATTAATCTTATAGCGATTCACCAGTGAAACTTATCGGACAATTACTGTACGCGTCCCTAAGTGTGCGTACAGCAATTATTCGTTAAGTCAACTTTGACAGGTCTACCAATACAAATTACATGGGCATACCTGTCAAAATATTCACCATTGAATGTCACTAGCAATTGCTGTATGCGCTCTTTGTCCAAGAACCAAAAGATTATTTTTTTGTATACAGGACATATTCATTGAAACTGGACAACCTACTTACAATTTCGTTATACTATCGAACTCTATATTAGTCAATCTTCGAGTAAGCGTCAGATGTTACTCGGGTTTCTAAATTTACATCGAGTATACTTACTCAAAAATTATAAAAAATAGTTGATCTAACGCAAGGGAACTTATGAAAAGGTCTAGTTATGCGAAAAGAAAAAGTAGCTATCACTGTCACTACAATGTTTATTTATGTATCCATCGCTCAATATTGGCCATTTTTCGCACTGAAAAATAGCTCTATTTGACAATTTTAGATACAATTCGAAATCGACTTATAAAATTCTATTTATATGACACAAACAGTTTGAAAGTGAACTGAAACCTTCTGCGTACTATTTTGCACCACTAAATGTGCAAGGTGGAAAGTGAAATGCATAAAATCAAAAGTGGACTATCATTTTGCAAACTCTAGACTTCGTAAATGAACAAAATTCACTTTTCACTGTACGCCTACGCACTTATATAGGCGTAACAATACACATATAGTTATCGCGTTTTTTGTATTTGTTGTGTATAGCATAGAACAATCACACTGATGAAATATTGCTTTCATATACTCTAACAATACCTTCTCAGCTTACAAATTAATACATCTCGAATTTTTTGTAATAACTGACCTACAATTCTCGTTATGTAAACAACCATTCTCCAGTTAGAAACGTTCGAACTAGATAATAGGATTTCATTAGCCTAGTTTCGTTCATAAAATGAATGTGTTCAATGGTCACTTAATGCAATTCACTATTTTCACACTAAACAGATGACACTACTTTTTATGTAGAAAATCGGACATAAGTATGTTGAAATAGCGCTCACTGCTCATTCATGTCGCCACTTTCTACGTGTAAAGTCGGACATAAGTATGTTCGATTTTTTCCCGACACGTGTCGCACACTTCGTTGCAAATCGCCAATATTCAAGTTAAATTCGAGAGAATCGTTTTCATGTCGACGTTTTCATGTGTTTATTGCTAAAATGGATTTTTGTCACTTACTAAAAAAATCTACATCGAATTTACAAAATTTTTTGGAGTTTTTGAATTTCGTCTACATTTTATAGATTCCGTTTTTTAATTTTCAGTTTGTTATAGGATTCGGCAACATCGACAAATTTGCGTTGCATGGCCGAATCGAGTTACAAATCGATTGTTTCTTCTTCGGCAATAATGAATTATGAATGAATATTGGATGAATAAGTGACATCCCCGTGTATTTTTGTGCGATCCCGTGTATAAAACTCATGTTTTTGGGATGTTATTGGGATGTTTCATCAATATCCCAATGTGACTGACATACGGTACGTGGTGTATCAATGACTAATTGCAAGGTGAAAAAATTTTGGCGAAAGTTTTATGTGAAATTTTAGTTTTTTCTTTCAATAAATATAAAACTTTTCAAATTTCAGAACTTTGTTTTCAGACGCTTTTTAAGTAAACAGTATAATTGAAGTGAAAATTAGTTTTTTAAAATTGATTTTGTTTCCATTCGTAGGTGTATTATGAATGCATCCTTTAGCTTCACTGCACAGTTTTCATATAGAACTAGTCGTGTATCTTAGCAAAGCAAAAATAAAAGTTTTTCATCACTTTTTTTATTCGTTTCAACACTCAAGGTTCAAACACGAGTATACCGAGACAACCTAATGCATGCCAGTTGACTATCAAGGTTGGCGATCGGTTTAAAAAATTGTTGTTTTATATCGTTACTTCATAAATTCGAAAGTAAGCGTCACTTTCACCGAATCGACCACAGCAAGAAGTGAAACGAATTGACCAGCTGTAAGTTTTGTAAGTTGGTATTTTGCGTTACATGCAAGTTCCGTTGTAAGTAGGATCTTCTGATCTTCCAAAACAACGATTCAAAAGAAATGGACGTATAGACATCTTGCAATTTTCAATTTAATCTCAAATACAGAAAATAACTTATATTTAATTACAAAATGGTCCGTGGCGCCGACCTCTGTTTTGACAGTGGTTCCCAAACAAATTTAATGCCCATGGGATTTTTAGTTAAACTCCATCTCGTAGAAGTGTGCAAAACGTAGTCATGCAAACATTATGTTATTGACAGAACCATAAAACTCGATAGCGAAGCGACCATTTTTTGACAGCTGGATTATTTTTGAGAATTTCATTTCAAAGAATGAAATTTTCAGAAATGATCGGACTGTCAAAAAATGTGTCTATTTAATTTTCCCCGTCTGTAGTAAATTGTATTTTACAAACACTTCTGGTAATCTATGTAATCTATACAAGACTTGCATTTCCGAGAATAATGCCCGCTAAGCTTATCGAGCTAGAAGCTGGAAAAATGGCAGTCACATATGTGCTTCGGTGTACTAAAACTCTGAATTTCTGAACAACGAAATTCTTCTATTGGAAGCATGGGGGAAATAGCCCCGGAAAATCATGGTATGGTGCAAGAAAAATCCAAAATCATCCGGGAAAATCATAAAAAATTATTAAAAATCAAAAAAGTCATTAAAAATCACAAAAATTCATCAAAAATCATTGAAAATCTGGCTAAATTTCAGTTTGGGTAAGAGTTCGATTGAGACCAGTAAAGTGTATCAACGTCATCACCGACTTATCCCCTGTCATAATCCGTGATTAAAACTTGGCGCTCGACTATAGTGACCAGGTGGGACGAGTTAAAAATTTTTGTTATGGAAATTTTTTACTTTTTTTAAACAACCACCACTCCAAGAAGTAACAACGTATCGGGTCGAGTTAGGTGTCATTGGATAGTTCTTGACAATATCTATCTAACGACAGTGATAATATTTAGAAAAATGTTTACTATGATGAATCTTATATAGAGTCGATATTGGTACCGTTTGAAGGTTTTGACTATACAACTTAGTAACTACAGCCATATCGCCTACGAAAAAGTGTTACAACGCGCCACTGAATTTTACTTTAGGTAGGAGTAGCTACCATTAAAAACAAATATTTCGCTTACACAAAAAGCGACGACAAAACTATTTCAATGATGCCACTTGATATTTCCTTATACAAAAGCGAAGATAAAACTATTTCACTGAAACCACTTGAAATTTTTCCTGATAAAAAAGCGAAGGCAATACTATTTCACTGAAACCACTTGATACTTCCCTTATACAAAAGCGACGACAAAACTATTTCACTGAAACCACTTGATATTTCCCTTATACAAAAGCGACGATAAAACTATTTCACTTAAATCACTTGATATTTCCCTTATACAAAAGCGACGACAAAACTGTTTCACTGAAGCCACTTTTATAATGTTTTTTTATTCTTATTTTATGAACAATAATTTAAGTATTAACAATAATGCGTTCCCCAAACTTGCGGATGTCGCCATTCAAATACATCACCAAGTTCCGTCCAACATTAAACATCTTGCTCGATTGTGCCTTCTCTTCGAAATCCTTGTAAAGTTCCTCCATTTTTTCAATTCTTGTTTGGTTTATATTTTTCCAACGAACCAACGACCACAATTGACTGATGGACAGCCCATTCAAAAAGCCAAATGTACAAACTGTGAGCTGGTTTCGATAAGATATTCTCCGAAAAATGTATTTACAATAAAATTAGGCACTTTATTAAAATTGGTGACATCAAAACGGTTTAGCAATCTTTTTCCTGCTTCCACACGTTGAGTCTCGAAAGGGAACATGGCAAATAAAATATCAATCTACACGATCACAATTTACAATCGAAATAATAGATTTCAAAGATGAACAATAACTTTGCCATCGTTCTATTACTTTAAATGCATCAAAAATGACATACAAGGTCAATACATAAATATTTCTTTATTTGTAAAGTGCTCTCATTCTCATTAGTCGTTTCACAATGACACAATTTGTAAACATTTGCGATTGGATGAAGGAAGAAAATGGATTGGCTTTGATAAAAAAATTGATGGAATTCGGTGTTTTACTGAACGAGAATGAATATCAATGCCCAAGCTGTGGACAGACAATGGTTTATCATGCCTCGGAGCCAAAATCGAAGGAAATTTTACAAATTTCTCTCGATTTTGGACCTCTGCATGAAAATTTTTTTGTGTATCTGTTTTGGACGACTCATTTTAGGCACTTTCGCATGTAGACCTCGCTCTGCTCGGTCTGCAACACGCGGCATTGCCTAAAATTAGTCGTCAAAAACAGACACACAAATAACTATTGGTGGAACGCAATCACGTAATCGACAAATTTAAGTGGCGGTGCAAGAACTATATTCAACCAGTGAAAAAGAAAAAATTCCATTGCAATTACGAGACATCATTACGAAAAGGAACATTATTTAATCGATGTCATTTGACTTTTGGTCAAATCGCGAAATTCATCTGCTGCTGGTCACAAAGTATGTCACTGAAAACGATACGCAATGAAGTTAGAATTGCGCAACGGCAGTCGATTTCGGAAACTTTTGACGTGAAGACGTTTATGTACAACTGCTTGAAAGAAGCGTTCCAATCGGTGGTCCCGTCAAAATTTCACCCCAAAATCATTCAATGATTTCAAAAGTCACCAAAATCATTAAATGGTTTCAAAAATCATCGAAACCAAAAATAATCCGGAAAAATCAACAAAAAATCACGAAAATCAAAAATTCATTAAAAATCACAAAAATCATTACAAATCTTCAAAAAATCATTGGAAATCATTAAAAATCACCAAAAAAGATGAAAAGATTTCAAAAATCACCAAGAATCATGAAATGATTTCAAAAATCACCAAAAATCATGAAATGATTTCAGAAGTCATCCGGAAATTAAATCATGGTACACTTTTTGGGAGTCATTTACCCCTCGATTGGAAGCGATAAATTCGCTGGTAGCGATGCTTGCGAGCACCACCAAAGTCGGCGTCACTGATGTTGTTGTAGTAATTTACATTGCGAGCAATTAATGTCATAAGAGAGACAGTTATAAAACAATTTTCACGACAGAGGAATATTTTCCGTAAATTTATGGAAAATCGCATGTAAAAATGAAAATTTTACGGTTTTACTGAAATTTTTTTACGGCGCGGCGCCGTGATAGCATCCCCTACGAACAGCATTCAATGTTGTAAACGTCAGAAAAACAATAAGGTCAGTAAGACGGATAAGACAAAGGACGATGGAAACCAGGAAAAATCCCAGGTTTCTAAAAACATGAACATGTCTTATTTTTTTGTGGAGCTATTTCAACCTTACGTACTTGGGGCCCTGACTGAACAACGAATTCAAACGAAAGAAGCAGAACTTCTAATTCAAATAACATCTACATCTGATCTTAAACAAAATTTGCGACAATCGATTGTTGGAAGTGGCTCGCTAATTGAGCGATTATCAGACCTCTGGTCGGTACTATCAAAGTAAATGAAAAACTAGCTTCGCTACCAGCGCTGCTAGCACAACCTTGCTAACGAGTAGAGAGACGTATAAGAGGGAAGGTAGGCTAAGAGGATGCATAGTCTGTCTGTTAACTTGTTCTTTCATTCTATTAATTAATCATTTGACGAATATTTTAAAGAGGAATTAGAGGAGAGACATCCTTGAAGGCATTCCAACACTTGAGCATTCAAATAAATTCTTCAAAATTAGACTTTTTCATATGAATGGTTATAAAAAAGTCAAGCCCGTAGGCCAAAGATTAGAGTGCCATCGATTTTAAAAATGATGTATCCATGCCAAAAAGAATTTTCTCAATAGTTATAAATTGTTCGACGATGTATCCATGTCTAAAAGAATTCTCTCAACAGTTATAAACAGTTCGAAAAATCAGCGAGTAGATTTTTTTTAGTAGATCTTCGCCTCATAACGTCGTTAACTTACATCATCGTGAATTATTTTGTTATCCACATCGGAATCGTCTGTTTCACAACATATTGAGAATTCTATTCATTGTCACCGCAGAGAGTCGGTGACAAAATGCTGTCATGGCGTTTTTACGGCGCGTATTTTAAGAACGCTGCAAGATGCGCTAAAAAGTACCAGACATGACAGCCGAAAGAAAATGGTCGGTGGCTTCTAGTCAAAAAAATCCACAAGCGGCGGCTGATAAGACGGTCAAATTGAATTAAAAAATATGGCGGCAATAGTATTCAGCCACTGACTAAAATGTACCAGCCGCCAAGTTTATCAGACGAAAATCTTTGGCTAAGGCTAATGCAACGGCTAATTTCATGTTTTCACCTTAATTTATTAGCTTGTGAATACACAGCAAACATGAAATCACTCAGTGATGCAGCGATGACTCACACGAGTAAAATAGAAGACGTTGTACATTTGAATACTTCAATTATTTTGACGGCCCTGTAAGGAAATTTTACCAAATATGAGAACGCCGCACCGTGAAACGTGTAAAATTCTTGAACTATCGACAACCAATACCAATTCTTTTCAGCTCTATTGAAATATAAAGTAAAAATTTACATTGAATAATGTAAAATGAAAGATTGTGCAATAGTCGGATATTTAATTAATTTGAAAGACTTAAAATGAAATTATCGAACTTTTCTCCATTAAATGCATTTGCGAAAAAGAAAAAAGAAAATCGCGTCGATCGATATTCAACCATTCCCCTTTTGTATTCGCATACAACTAAGGATAATGCGAAATATAAAATCAAAAAAGGAAGAAAAAACATGGCTGCATGCTTAGAGGGGATGTATGTTTTTAACGGCATGCGTAAAATGCAATATGTAATATAGGGTTTTTACATGGCCTATGTTCTTTGTTGTTGTAAACCTTACGATAGGGATATTGTGATGAGTTTAGTGATTGCGATATCTCTAAACCTAATCGGTTCAAAATTTTTCTGCAAATATGGTATTAATTGTAGCGTTGCAAATTGATAAATCTGAATATCATACGAGAGAGTGCTCTGCCTGCTTCCACGCATCCGCACGTTTTACATTGCGCAGCTTCTTTCATATTGGATTTATTTTACAATTGAATTCAGTGCATCACATCACACAAATCACCATGGCAATGTGCAGTGTACACTCATGTACATCTGTTAGCATCGTTAATTAGTTACAAGTGAGATAGTGCGGTGCAGTTTTCTGTGCGTAAAATTAAATTTAAGATGTGAAACAGAAACAAAAATCCAGTGAATTTTTTGAATGTTTAATGAATTTTGGTATGCAAATTTAATTTTCTCAATTGTTTATTCGATGCACATAATAAATTATCAATTCGTATTTCCTGGAGCGAAAACTATTTATGCACGAAGTGATATAAATCAGAGATACGATGCTTTGAAATCCGGTATAAATGGCTTCTGGCTTCGGTAAAATTTATTTTTAACCGAAAACTAAGTTTCAAAATTGCAGCATTCGAGACTTTCATTCGTATAAAATAATAACATTCAAACTGTAACGATCGTGACAAAATAATAACATTCAAACTGTAACGATCGTGACTTATCTACAAATACATTTTTTGGAGATGCTTCACATTTCGGTGTTACTTCTTCAAATTATGGCCATTTCCTTTCAATTAAAATGTTTAAATCCCAGAACTTTATCCCTACTTAATTGGATCTTTATATGAGTCATTCATTGTCACTCAGTTATAAAACGGATTTTTATTACGACCGTCTACAGTTTTTTAAAAGTCATGGGGAATTAAAATTGTTTTTTTAGGATATCAATAGTAAGTTTCGATACTAGTGTCTAATGAATGTATTTTTTTACCTCCCCCATCTGAAAATTCATCGTTACTATCGAAATCCCCTGTAAGAAAATTTGATTTCTCTCAGAGGATTTTTGTCATCTAATTGATCCCCAAGTAATAGTTATTACTTCCCAGAAGTAATGGCCATTACTTGAGGACCCATTACTTGCGATACCACATAATGCATATGAATTGTTTTCATTCATACAAAAACTATTTGTATTTTTATTGTTGTTTCATTCACTAAAAACTTTGTCCTAATATTGCTTGAAGTGACAAAAAGAAACTAGAAAACCAGTCGAAAAAAAAATTAATGTCAACTTAATGTTGAAACTTTTATCGGCCATTTTTGTTTTCATCATATTAATGAGCATCATGTTTTTTACGCAAAATCACAATTTTGACTCGGCCGATAAACATCACTGATCACTGTTATATTTAATTTAAATTTAATGATATTTCACTTCAAGCAACATTTAATACAAATTTTTCTTTATATTAACTGAAACAAAAAAGGACATACCCACACCAAGTGAGTTCGAATTTTGAGCTGTCAAAAAGGTAAACAAAAAGTTTTGGTGCGACGATTGTCTGTGGTATGGCCAACAAATTGTTATTCCTATGGTCCAACATTGAAAATGAAAAAAAAAATATTTTCTTTCTGGGTCCAGACCAGTTGGCTTTTTGTTTCACTCCAACTAGAAAATCGACATATCAAACAATCCTCAAAAAAATGATTTTCTAATTTTTTCGTTAACACTTTTCGTCGACTTAAAAGTGAAGCTGTGTCGATTTATAGTTGGTTTGTTCTAATTTCATTATTAGAAGTGACAATCGATAGATAACGGGCGCTGATGTCAATTTAACATCCTTTTCAGGTTTATTCGCAAAAACAACTTGACGAAAAACAAGATATGAAAAATTAGACCGAAAAAAGTGACAGAAACCAAAAATGCTGGTTCAATGTTGTTGTCACCTCTCGATTGTATTCCATGAGAATGGCACGATTTTTTTTTGTTAATGAGACAACACAACAGTATTTCATCCATCATAAATTATTCTAATTCTTATTCTAAATTCATTCACGTTTAAAAGTTGATGACAAGTCTGAATGAAGAAACTACAAGAAAGTTGTTAAGATGAGGATATGCGTTCTTCGTGAAATCAAATTTTCTTACAGGGGTTCAATAGTAACAATGAATTTTCAGATGGGTAGGTAAAAAAATAACTCACATTGGATGCTGTGAAAATAATTCATAACATAAGGGATCAATTTTGTGAACTCGGGAACTTACGAGTGAGTTTTGAAGCAACTCGCTTTGGAAACTGTTTTTTGACTCGTGAAGTTGTATACCTCGCCTTCGGCTCGGATATACAAACTTTACCCTCGTCAAAAATTGTTTCCAAATCTCGTTGCTTCAAAACACACTCGTAAGTTCCGCTCATATCACAAAATTGATCCCTCATGTAATTAATTATTTTCACAGCATCGAATGTAATCTACTATTATCGCTCGAGATGTCAGATGTCAATCCGAGACGAAGCCTAGGTCGATAAAATACCATCATACGACACGTGTATCGAACAAAGTTTTTCGCAAAGATTGAATTTCTTCAGTTACTTTCTCGCACTATTTGGAGAAAGTTACATGAAAATCCTTTCTCGCACTGTTTCATACAAGCTGAGTTACGAGAAATCTTTTTCGGGCGATCTATGTTTACTCTAAGTTTGCTTGGGTTTTAGGCATATTTATATGTCCATAATGGACTGACTGGTGATGTTATACAATTCAAAGAAAGAGCAAATATATTATACCTCCTCCACAGTCCTAGCGGGGAGGGGGGGAGCGGGTATATTACACATTTTATTTTATGAAAGCTGCCTCCCCTAGAACCTCCTTTTCCCAAAATTTGAAAAATCGCCGGTAAAAAATAATATTTACCTTGCCGAATTTGGACGATGTGGGCATTGGTGATTTTTAACGAGAAATCATGTTTGAGTAAATTTCACCATAACATTACACTATCGCATGAAAAATATTGACAGATTCATAAAATATGGAATATGGTATCGGGCTAGGTATCACCCTGTACACTAACATATGTTTCCCGAGAAATTGTATTTCATTTACCGGGATTTTACATTTTTTGTTTCAATGCTTTCGCAAAATCCATGAAGTTCAATAGTTGAACGATTTTGCGCGATGGGTAAACGTTATGGTTATGGTCCCAAAATATCAAAATTTAATTTTTATGATAACCGACCTAGAGCACTTAGGAGAGGCCTCTGATCCATACTTCTGTGAACAAAAGTGTTCTCATCTTTTTCTCTGCAAAACCGCAAAAAATCCTCATAATTAAAGAAATATTCACGAAAAATCACTAAATAAGGTATGTGGTACCTTTCATTCAAAACCTTGAAGAGCGATTTCCGTTCAAATTTCGCTGAGATATAAGTCAAAAAACTACCACTTTTTCGACCATAACTTTTAAAGTTTCAAATTCATTCTTGTAATCAACTTTTTGATTATCTTAAAGGAAAAAAAAGTTGTTAAAAATCGGCTAAGATTTACTTGATTTATGTAAAAAAAACACGTTGGGCCCTAGAAGAGATTCAGTTTTAGGGCCCCGACTGAGACCAAAAGTCAACACTTAAAAAAGTTTTCTCTATAAAATGTCAGACATGCCCAGGCCTTTCAAATAAAAAAAAATTACGAAAATCGAAAAAGATTTACTCGAGCTGTGTACAAAAGACCAAAAACCACTCAAACGGCCCTAGCTCGGCGGCCCTTGGGCTGACAGCGCCAAGATTCAATCCCATAAAATATTTTTGAATTATTCAGGGAAATTGATTGAGCTTTACTCAAGTTATCGCGGTGACGGACGGACGGACATTTTTTTATTGTTGATTCGTCATCTAAGGACCATGATCGATGCTCCCCCCTACTCCCGGGTAATTGGGGTGGTAACGTCGTGGTAAACGTATAAGACCCCTTTTCGAAGAACTTCGTACGGGTCTAAAAACGAAAAAACCTGTCCAGCTGAATGCCTCTGGCTTTAAAATCACAATATCTTGTGATTTGAACAATAAAATGTAGGCTCAATACCAGTCCAGTGGTACTTATCATCGGATTTCTTGATCTGCCACACAATAAACACTACTGTCCAAATTTTTAATTTTAAATTGAACGATTTCTCTTTAACTTATACGAGTTACGAGTACGTTAATTTCCTTACTGAAATTGGAACATAGCCGTGAAATAATGTAAGTAAATGCTACAGAAACTGAGTGTACACAAACGTATTTTCGTTCACTTTTATAAAAAAGTTACCAGTTTGTATGGAAAACAATGGTGAACGCAAGCAAATCCACAAAGTTTACAAAGTAGATGACCTGTAAATTGGGAACGGCATTTGTTGTCTCATTTTATTATGAATCACTTTGAAAGAATGAAAAAGATGAAAGACCGTTCCCAATTTACGGTACTGAGACGCTGTTATTTAAATTGAGACGCTATGACCCAATTTTGACCTACCTCCAGCAACGACGCTGTTCTTTTTTGCACAAAATTATCGAGACGCAAACATCGGATTATCTTAGAGAGAAAATAACGGTTGGGAATATGACGCGAAATCGTAACTTGATTGTACCAAAACAGAAGTCAGAACAATATAATCGTTCGTTTTTTGTTCGCACTGTTGCAGATTATAACTCGATTCCAGTTCGTATGCATACAATGCATGCCTGGAATATTTCAAAGTCATCTGAGTTCATTTAGTGCTGCCACCCCTGTTTTCTCGAGTTCCTTTCTTTTCTTTTGGTTTTTATCGCGATTGAGTAGTATAGTATGAGCCAACTTATTTTTCATCTCTTTCATCCATCGTACGTTAAGAATTATCATAATATGGTTACTAGCGACTGAATTTTATTTGTTTTATTTTTGTTTTTATTTTTATTTCTAGTTTACCTAGTATTATTATTGTAAGCTAAAACCTCTTCTTATAGGACATTTATATATAAGGGGACCCTTTATGTCCTAGTGGAAAAATAAATGAATTTGAATTTGAAATGAAAAAATAATAACATATTTATACATTCCAGAAGTAAGCTTCCTACCGAGGCCCATTTTTATACTCCGGGCACGTTAGTTAAACGTCCGGAATATATGTATCATTAAATTGAGTGCGTCATAGTTTGACGAACGTTGCGTAATAAAGTAGAAATAAAGTAAACTTTTTCGCATTTGAAGCTTTCTTTTCTATTAACAGTTACCTACAATCGACTGTGAATAATTTGTCCTTATTTGCACTTGACCAGTCAGCCTACAGATTGTTTTGTTTCGATAAATGAGCCATTGATTGAGCTACAATTGATTGTTTACTTCCCGGGAAATGTTAAGCCTATTCCCTTATTTCCCGGGAATCAAAAAAGCGACGGGAAATGGATTGCTTATTTCCGAGTCGTTTGCATTTATCATTTAGCATTAATAGTTTGTTCATGCACTAGATTGATCCTTCTACTGTAGTGCATGAAACTACTGCCAAAAGCGAGTATTAGACCTGTCCAAAAATGTAAGGAAAAATTAAGTTTTCGAAAAGTTAGGGGGCCCGCCCGGAAAACGGTGTCAAATGGTCCACCGAAAAAAAGTTTCTATGGATCGGATGAAATCCGGAGCGATTTAATAGGTGCTCAATGGCGTTAAAGGAGAAAAATTACCGAAATCCGAGCATCAATATCTTCGTCGGCAAGGTGGTTCAGTGATGATCTCGTCGCATCAAAGCTTGGCTAGACAATAAGTAATTTATTTTCGAACTGGGTACACTGTCTATCGAATATTTTTTCCACCCATGTGGATCACTCCAAATTGGTTTTCTCAATACGAAACGTTGTGGATATGGGAGCAGTAATAATTTCTTAATCGGTGCATTATCCAAGCTGGAGTGTCCGTACAACTGAAACATTCTCTCTATGCGACTTTCACATGCCGTTATTGTGAGAATTATGTGACAGCGTTTCGTTCAGCTGAATGTCAATTTTATGGCATGAGTGCTTTTATACCACATTGGAAACCATTCAAATAATGCGTATGCTTTTTTTGGGGGTTGGGGGGGGGGAAGTTTGAGAATAGCATGCGCTCCATACATTTCGAATTTTTTTCCATGTTTTTTTGTGTGTCAGGGGGAAGGGAGTCTAAAATCCGTCTTTTACAGCGTACGCACTATTTGAATAGCCCCTTGTGGCACCCGATTCGGCAGAAGTGTACACAAGTGCGGAGATTCTCAGAGTTTGAACCTTCGCAGCGAGCTTTTTGCCGTTGAACCGAATTTCTACTTCCTTATTATTCATTTTCTTAAGGTTGAAGACATAATCATGAGAGGTCCTACATTCTTGACAATATTAAAATTTTGTTCCGGTACTATCGATTGAATGTTCCTTTCTTAAGGATCCCATTAACGATTTGTTATTTACTTATAATTTCCTGTCTCCAATTGTTCTGTGTAAGCACAAGTCGAGCAATCAGACATAATAGTCTACGTTCGTTGATATATAAGATATAATTTCCATTGCAGACATTGGAGATAAATAATTTAGGTCATCGCTGTAATAGTTTCATGCAGTTTCGCCGGAATGTTCGTGTGAGTGAGGATATTAGAAAACCGAAATATGTATATTTTGGAAAAGTATGTGTCGGTTATTTTATCAGACGTTGCATATATACGCAATCAGTGTATTCGAGGATGTTCCCCTTGTTTCGGGATGACGATTGTGTAAAATTATTTTGTCATGTACGCGCTCGATACGTTGAGTTTGCTTAGTCGTTTTTGGTTTCGAAAGTTTGTCATTTCTGATGCACTTTGCAGACCCACCGACCTCCTGGTTACAAGACCGAGACGATACCACTACGCTAAATCATTCATACATTTAGTCCACATAAACGTTAACAGTATGCTATGCATGGATGTAGTTGTGCATTCATAAAGTCACAAATTTCACCATTATAAATGAAAGAAATGTTTTCATTCAATTGAAAACTATATTGGCGTTTTTTTTTTCGTTTAATCAACAAAGTTGTAACGCAATGTAAACTTAGGAACCTCATAAAAAATACACCATTTGGACGTATTCAGTAGGAACAGTAATTTAATTAAATGTTGGTGAGCGGCTATTAAAATATTATCATTATTCTAAACGATGTCCTTTAGACAAATAATTCAAATTAATCTTTAAATTCATTGGTTTTTACATCATACAAAGTAAAAATAATAAAAAAAAATTCTAGAAATTATATTGTGATATTGATCATTGCGCATCATTAAAAAAAAAGTCTCATTGAAGAAACGAACCACCAGCCTCCCGCGCTCAAGTCGTCGACGCTACCACCGACCTAACCGGACATACGTTACACATACACAAAAATTACGTTATATTACTTACACATTATTTTCATAGAAATCGCACAGCAGTATGGTTACAATTGTTCACCACAAACGTGCATATGTACGTGTGATGCCTCGTGTGATGCATGAAGTCGCCATAGAAAGAAATTTTTTTGGATGTTAGAACATTTTGAACATTTTTATTTATTTTTTCAACAATTTGTTGAAGTGTTTCAACGATCGATCGCTACTATGAAAAAACTATATGTTGTCTCGTTTAAAAGTATGCGTCTGCCTCGTACGAATACATTGGCTCGCAAGCTCGCCATGCAACTTTTCGTACTCGGCAAACGCATACTTTCGAAACGAATCAACAAATAACTATTGTTGTATGTTCAAAAATCGAAAAGAGGACCAGGATATTCAATCAAAAAGTTTAATCGAAAGATTTTAGATCTCCAAGGTCTCGAAACACTTCTTAAAAGTCTAGAAAAGAACAAAATTCGGACACCTTTAATTCTAGACGTGTCCAAATTGAAACAACCTGAAATCCGGAGTTTAATTGAAGACAAAAAACATTACAGGTGACTAAAAGGACATAGCGTAATGAATTTTTTTTGTCTTTTGATTACTATAGAACGACCACGTTTAGCAAATGACTTGGACATTGCACGTCCTAAGTGATTGAGAAAATTTCCCAAAAGATCGAAAGATCTCATCATCAACAATTGCTCTGAAAAAATTTTATATTTTCTTGAATGTCTTTGGAAGAAATCGTGAAAATGTAAAAAAAAAATGCTGAAAAATTCTTAGAAATTCTACGCTAACGGAAAATTATTAGCCTCACGACTTAAAGGAAAGATTTGCAGATATAATAAAGTGCCTTATTTAACGTACATCTGGTAAATGAGTTCTTTATTTTACCGACTTTACAAATTTTGATATTTCGGCGGTCATTGGACGGAAATAAATATTATTGATAGACATGACGTCATTGATTCTCAACTAAAAGTCCTGTTTTCCATCGACAGTAAAGAAAAATAATGAAGAAAAATCTGATTCGATAAAAACAAAATGAAATTAAATTTTGCCAATTTTCGCTGGAATCAAATCATTTGCATTTACACTGATATACAATGCGATTGGAAGAGGAGAAATTTTAGTTTGTATGTGCTTACAGAAGGGTATATTTTGCTCCGACGCTTATATAGTCAATTCCTTCCCTTGCACACTCATACTTCTCTTGTTCCTATTAGTTTAGAGATGCGTCGAGAACCGCACCCCATCACACAGAATCATGGCGTTGTTTGATGGACCCACCAGACAAGTAGAGTGTAATTTCTATTTAAATTCGACAATTTTGGTTAGAAATTATTTTGGTTGAAACCATTTGATAAAACAGGCAGTTGAAATCATATTGTGTGTAGCTTGTAATGAGGAAATTACAAAATGTGAAGTGATTTCTTTTTTCCATTCATTTTTGACACAATGGTGTGGAAAGTATTTCAACTCATATTTGCAACTTATTTTTTTTTTTAATCGTAAAATGTTTTAATGTTTAATGGCTTATGATACGCTTAGTTACGGCAAGTGTAAAATATTCGAAATTCAGTGTAACAATGATCTCATCTTAAGATCGATTAACGCCATTTAATTTTTTGGAAATTGTCATGATGTATATCGCTAAAAAATGTCTTTCGGATTGTGTAGTTTTCGTGCCATTGTGAATATCGTGATTTTTGTTAAAATATTTGCTGTCTGCGCTGCGAATTTTTATGTGCATGCATGCAGAAGGAACTTTTATTTATTTTTTATTTCTTTTTTTTCTTATTCATTCAAAAAGAGTTTTTGTTTCAGGACAGTCACGTGTTATGCAATCATTTTTCACGGAAGATATGCGTTTAGAGAATTTATTGATAGAAGTCGAAGTTTTGGGAAAAAATTATATCAGTCTCTTCGACATGCAACTGTATTTCACTGGCACCATGCAACGAAAGAAACCAGTAGCATCAATGCCGTGTTTGGTTTTATTGTTATAATACGCTGGGTGAGTTCCATAGTAGATTAATGCACATAGAAGGAGTGCTGGCACGAGTATTAGTACAAATCTGTCATCTGCTTCAATGTGGTATTTAATATTTTTTAATTATTTTCCAAAGATCCGACACTAGGCTGTTGAGGACTTAATAAAAACATATGTAATAGACCTGTACGCATCAGAATAAATATGACAAAGAGAACAGATTTGCAAAAAGATTTAAACGTGTCTAAGTAAATATTGCCTTAACTATTAAGTGTATGAAATTACGTCCACACTTAATTGTATTGCAAATTGCTTAGACAAAGAGAACAGATTTGCAAAAAGATTTAAACGTGTCTAAGTAAATATTGCCTTAACTATTAAGTGTATGAAATTACGTCCACACTTAATTGTATTGCAAATTGCTTAGAGGGCAATATTGAAAAACCCGTCCGAAGCAACGGTGTAAAAAACCCTTCCGAAAGCACAAATTGACGCCCAAACAGACAAAAATGTTCTACTCAATTTTCTCTACAACATAGCAAAAAACCATTTTTGTGTCTAGGGTCGACCTAAAGCACTAAGGGATCTCAATTTTCTCTACTACGTAGCAAAAACAGATTTTTTGTGTAGGAACCTTAGGACCGACCTAGGGCCATAAGAAAATGCCTCGGACACATACTTACATAGTACAGTACAAAACAGCAAAATACTTTTTTTTGTCAAGGCCCGACCTAGGTCCTTAATTAGAGGCCTTAGACACTAACTTCCACAGACAATTTGCTTTGAAACGTAGCAAAAAAAAATCTCTTTTGCTTAGGGCCGACTTTAGGACCGACCTGGCTGAGGCAGCACAGGCTCCGGGCCCAAATTTATTTTTTAATATAATTCATTACTCGATTACCTCTCAAATAGAAAATGAATCAACAAAATCGGTTAGGATCCTGGCTGAATTCAAGAGCTTCTAATCAAAAAATTTTCTTTCACAAAATTTGAGACATTCCTAGATCTTTCGATTAAAAAACAGTTTTTGAAAATCGGAAGAGATTTACTTGAGTTATGTGCAAAAAACATATAGTGCAGACTCGTTTTTAGTGCCCTAGCTAAGCCCAAGGGCACAGTCTCAAAAACGTTTCTTCTATAAATTGCTTGAATTTCATAGACCTGTCGATTAAAGAATAGTTATGAAAATCGGAACAGATTTGCTTGAGTTATTTACAAAAAACACGTAAGGCCCAAGCAGAGACTCGTTTTTAGTGCCCTAGCTTCACGGGCTCAAAATCTAAAAAGTTTCTTTCATAAAATGTCGGCTATGCCCAGACATTTCAAACAAAAAAAAAAGTTTATGAAAATCGGAAAACATTTACAACAAAAGACAAAAACCACTTAAATGGCCCTAGCTCGGCGGCCAGATTCAATCCCAAGATTTATGGTTACCTTTCAGGGGCCCTATCTTCAATATTAGAGAGATTTTAAGTCGAGAGAAATCTCCACTCGAGACGTCGGTCGTGATTCGGAGGAATTCAATTTTCAATTCGTGACTTTTGACGTTGTCTTGTGAGAATTTCTCGTACTTAAATGTCAAATGTTATGTAACAACTTCTCGTAAAATTCTCTCGTGGTATTTCATTAAGCTAAGTACACACATCTGCCCTAACACAAGATCTCAGTCACCCACATTACGGTTAACCGAACACAATTATGACCCAAAACGCAGAATTCCGTTCGCGTTTAATTCGACAACCAGTACACACTTCGACCGTTCTTTGACCGTATTAAAAAAATTTTTTCATATTTTCAACTCCAACAAACATAAAACACAAACTTAGCTATTGAAAATATGCAATACAACAAAAAATACAATTGCATGGATGTAACACATGAAAACAATACAAACAATAATAAACATTAAGTCGACCGTACGATTTCGGCTGGTTTTTACATACCAAAAATTTCAGTTAGCAACTACGGTCGTTGTGGAGTACACATATCAACCGAAACGAAATTTTGCGACGCGACCATTACGGTCGACCGTAAAAATGTATGGGGATTTCGGTTACGGTCGATGTGTGTACTTTAGCTTTAGGGAGAAATATTTCTCGTTGGAAAAAATCACAATGTCACAAAATATTGAGAGTAGGGCCCCAGGGGAAAAAAAGTTTTTTAAAATCGGTTGAGTTTTACTCGAGTTATCGTGTTGACAGACAGATGGACGGATCCCCAATAAATTTCGTTCGACACAGTGCAGCACAACTGTGGAACTTTAAACAATAGTCAATTTCTTAATAAATTTAGCTGCATTTACCAAAAATGCATAAATTTTGTCTGTTTTTCAGCACAGCAGCTGATTTTTGAGGGTGAAAGAGATGGCGTTTGTAACCAGTCGAATTTCGACTCGGGATAAACGGGGAGAAAACTATGTCCACAATCGTCAAATCTGTGCAGAGGTGTGAAGTGGTGAATTTCTCTATTTCTTTCTTTTGTTAAATTTAATGTTTAATTTGATTTTTGAGGATAAAGTACAGAATTTTGCTCTTTGCCGTACCCAGAAAGTCTACCTAAAATACTTCAAAGAATATATTCAGCGAGTTACTTTTTTTTCATCAATATGTACCGTTTTTCATATTCTCAAGTCGGCGCCCCTGATTCACAATAGAAGCCCCCTACTGGAAAAGTCTATTGCTGACTCAGCAAATTGAAGTGAATTTTGTTCAAAACAAACTACTTTTTAGTTAAACTGGCTTTGCGATGTAGACACAAGATTTTTTTTTGGAAACGGCTGGAGCTTCGGCTTGGGGGATAGATGACGTTGTAAAGCTTTAGTTTCTTTAGCAAAAAATCAGACTAAACAGGTAACAGGTTTCAAAGTATCCAATGATCGGCTTTGAACAAAATTAAACGACATAGCTCGGCTTGTGTTCTTCTTTGAAAAAGCCCGAAAAATGGTACCAGCTGAGCTAAGCCTTTTGATTTTGTTCGAAGCCGATCTTTGAAAACTACAAGAGCTGTTATCTGTAGTCAATATCTAAGTTTTTGCTAAAGATACTAACACCCTACAATATCATCTACACCCCAAGCCGTGACTCCAACCGTTTCCAATATACAGCTCGGCGCTCATGTTTGGCACTAACACTAATAAAATACGCTTTTTTACAAGCTGCGTGTCGCTGGAACCTTGAATAGGTTTCGAGCCGAAGAGGCAGTCTGGTGTCAAGTTCATATTTACGGAAATGCCATTTTACAGTTATGCATTTCATTGGTCCCAATCAGAATTTTAACACAAGCCTGTCTTCTTATAGCTCCAATAGAGAAAAAATATTCTTTGAGTTAGCAACTAAGAAGGCAGGCTGGTGTCAAGTGACTACGCAAAGGTTGTTTTGCACTAATACCATACAAGTAGAATTTTGACACCAGCCGGCCTCCTTATAGCTCCCATACGGATCTTTAATTCCTTCAGCTAGAAGATAAGGAGGTAGGCTGGTGTTAAGTTGAGAAAAAGTTAAACGATACCTTACATTAACATCTCTCATTTGGCTGAAGCAGGATTTTGAAACCAGCCTGTCCTGATAAATCTAAAATCTTGAGTTAAGGGCTCGTTTCAGACCAAAGTTATTCTAGAGATATTTATATACTGATTTTAACGTGAAAACATATGCAAGGAACCCGTACGTATCAGAATAGATGTGGCAAAAGGATAGGAACGTATCTAAGTAAATGTAACTCTTAGGCATACGTAATAACGTGCACAATTTAGAGCCTTAGAAACTGCCTTAGGAAATGCCTCTGACCCAAGCTTGGGTTAGCGACGCTAGTCACTAGCGCCCGCCGCTAGGAGCGAAGCTATTTTATCAGTCACTTCGCTAGTAGCGACTAGCGATCTGCTAATCAGTCAACTAGCTGTCCCATTTCGCTAGTCGCTACTTCGCAATTGTACGAACTCGAATTATTTGGAATTCAAATTTCCACAGCATTTTATTAGTACAGCCAAAATTCGACTAGCCAAAATCCTGATTTCAACTTCGTCGTCTTGAAAAAAAATTTACTGAAATGTGAAAAAAAATCATGTTCACGTAACTCAAATATTGATTAGTATATGACGACTGAACGTTCGATATATGTATCTACCGCCGTGTTACGCCTAAACTACACAGCATCGCACTTGTTAACTGTAAAGAGCTCGTACAATCTTTGAGTTTCTATTGCAATGCAAGTTTCCCAAAAATTCTGTGAGACGGTAGTACACAGTCAAAAGGGGTTGAACATTTTCTACGACGACGTAATTGAAAATAATCGTAAGTGCACGTTGACTGCGACTTCGGCAAATATATAAATAGAGAATTTGACTAACTTTTCCGATGTAGCGAATTTTAAAGTACATCACAGTTGTGCTGTCTAACAGTGACAGATTGTTCAGCTTTTCTGAATATATTTTTCGGTCATACGATGCCCGCAAAAATTTTCTTATTTTTTTGATTATTTCAATGTAATGAAAAATTTGTACCATTAGCGAAGATTAGCGCTCGCTAGTAGCCTCGCTAGTAGCTACTAGCGCGCTAGTTTTTGAAAACCCTCGCCACTAGCGACCAGCGTCGCTAATATTTTGAGATTTTAGCGTTAGTGTTAGCGTCGCTAGAAAAATTGACTAGCGAGCCCAACCTTGCTCTGACTCATACTTCCATGCACTGAAAATAAAAGGAGCTGTTACTTTTGGTGTATTGTTGCTTTGACTAGTTAGATTTGTTCAAATAACTTTTAAAATTGCAGAAATGACAATTCGAAAGTTGAATTAACATTTTAAAAGTCAATTCAACTATTGAAGCGTTATATGTGCAATTTTAAAAATTGATTGAACAAATCTAACGAGTCAAAGCAACAATACACTAAAAGTAACAGCTCCTTTTATTTTCAGTGTGGACAAAAAAGATGACCTCTTTTTTCTCTACAACACTGCACAGAAAACCTAACCATAAAAGTATTATTGACGAAAAACGACCAAATATCGTGTAGCGTGAGTTTGCCTCATACTAATGACACTACAGCTCGAACCACTCAACGTATTTTCACTAATTTAATTTTCTGATGTCCACATCTTTTATTCAACACATTGAAGAGCGATTTCTGTGCTAATTTCGCAGAGATATAAGTCAAAAAGTTTCACGGTCCTTCAGAAAACCTTGTTTTTGACCACTTTTTCGACCGATTTTGACCAAATTCAATACAGAAGTCAATTTTTCGATTATCTTTCAGAAAAAAAAGATTTTGAAAATCGGATAAGATTTACTCGATTTATGTAGAAAAAACACGTTGGACAGATCGTTTTTTTACAGGCTGCGCCAATGTGAGCAGTCTTTTTTTCGCTTTAATAAATGAACTAATAACGTTGGACACTAGTGGAGATTAAGTTTTAGGGCCCCAGCTGAGTTCAAAAGCTCAAAATCTTCTATAAATTGTTAGACAGGCTCAGACCTTTCAAACAAAAAAAAATCTTTGAAAATCGAAAAAGATTTACCATCGCACAGGTTGGCATAGTGGTTAGCGTACTGGCCTTCCACCAAAACGTTCGGGGTTCAAATCCCGTGTCGGAGAAATTCTACATGGAATTTTTCTATCAAGTGTAGCGCATTAATAACGCCCTAAAGTTCACTCAAGCTTTAAAACTTGGGTAGTTGTGGTTTGTTTGGTGCCCATAACGACGCACACACACTGAATGAATCGTATGACGTAAACCATATACGATGAATATGTGTACGAAATATCTAAGCCTACATTTAGGCGAGATAATAATCATGCGCCTAACAATTCTTGGAGTAATTGAATAAGGCGCTACATTCGCATTACTCTGAGACGTGGTTCGGAAGTCACGTTAAGCCGGTGGTCCAGACAACACTTGTTATTGGCTATAAAAAGCTGGAGTGGAGTTGGGAGTCCCTAAAATACAAATACAAATACATGAACCCTACCTGTGGTCAGTACCACTCAGCCGATTTCCAAAAGATTTTCTGTTCGATTTTCCTTCCCGATCTGCGGCATGTTGTGTATAAATAACTACTACTCCAGTTGAAGCGTCTTAGGGTTCAATAAGGCACTCTACACTAACTTTGCTTAGCGGAGCCAAAATTCAGCAAACCTATCCATTTCCAAAGAGATTGCTTACCCCCTTTAATATTCGACCATGTATTTTCAGTTGTTTTGATTCCCATTATTTTCAATTTTTCCCGTTGGCTTTTCATCGCTGCCCAAATCCGTAAAAGAATTACCGTTTTGGTGAATTTCGCCTTTTCAGTTTATTTGTGACAAAACCAGTAATCCGACTCGGAAAGCGTTAAACGATACCCATGCCATTTTCTTCAACAAAACTTGAAAAGGTTAAGAAGCAAATAAGCTAGTTTTCATAACTTAATTTATTTTTAAACACATTTTCTCCAGGGCCATTCATAAATATAGCGTCACGCTTGCTATCAAATCTACAAGGCCTATAACTTTAAACAGATTAGAGATTTTGTTTATAGTATTCCGGCTGCACCCCCAAACACATACCTTACGAAGGGGGTGGTAGCCAGAGTTCTATAATCAGAATTTGCTGCCCAGACTGAATCAAAACTTTTTTATGGATATTCTTTTTTTACAGCAAGCGGTACGTTATTTATGAACAGCCTTTAGCGCCATATCAAAGGATGGCAAAAATTCATATGACAATTTCATTGCAGAACTAGAGGAGGTAAAGGCAGCCTCAGTGAAATACAAGAAGAAAATCATAAGATGGTGCAACGCGTCATTTGAACAAAATACAAGCGAGTACGTGAAAAGAGATATAAAAGAGAAATAAAAAAGGTGCACATGTTTATGATTCTGTTCCGGTCTATCATAAAATTGATGATTTTATTTGATTATTTTATTTGTTTAATTTGTGACGCAAAAAATCTGATAAACGGAAAAAATTTACACATCAGTACACAAGTAATACATTTTTCGCGCAGACGGACAAAAAACGTCAGATTTCCTCACAATATTGAGACCGTAAAGTAGGCTTGTTAGGTACACTTTTGAACAATAACTTTTTTTGCCACCTGTCGTTTTCGACCCAGGACCGAAAAGACTTTTTTGCATAGTTGAATTTACTGACTTCAATCAAATATTGTAACTGAATGAAAACATCACATCAATTGCAATAATAATGCCTGAAACTAAGTTCTCACATAATTATTTCCGAATTCACTTCACTTTTGATACAATTTCGGTCATCGTATCAATTATTTTTCACATCGAAAACAACTGTTATGAAAAATAGGATGAAGAATAAGGAACAAACTGTCGCAGTGTCCTATGATGAAAATGCAAATTCTGTATTAAAGCTTGTTGAGTGTTTTGTTCGGAATCTGAGTTTTTGTCCGTCTGCGCGAAAAATAGTATACATCACTCGGAGCTAAAACGGTACTGATTTAGACCACGGTGTTGAAAAGGTCTAAACCTTAAAGGTCGACCTTTTCACCACCTGGGTCTAAATAGCTCCTTGTGATGTAATGTACTATTTTAGTCCGAATTTAATTTAATAGTGGAAATTTATGTCCTGGACAAGCTGCAATGGGAAAACAATAATTTACGAGCACTATTTCAGACATCTAACATGAAAGCTAGAGGAAAATGCATATCTACATCCCACACGTATGTAAAACTTGCTTGAATTGAATTCACATAACTTGAATCGTGGGATACATACACGTTTCAGGGAAAAAAGTTTAGGATGGCAGGCGCAAACGTTTAGGAAAAAATGGAACATATTTTTTCGAATTCGTCATCTATAGACAATATTAAACGTATCATCCTCACTGAAGCATCGATCTACTCCATGTTACAATGTTGACTTATAAGGCCTTCGTTACTTCGTAAGAGTCCAATAAAAACATCCTATTTTACAATGGCTATTTCCATGGTGGTTTGTAAGAAAGGGTAGTGATGTGTACCAAGGTGGTGTACAGGGCCGTAGCCAGACCGCTTCATCAGGGGGGGGGGGTTGAAGCCCCGCTACCGTTCAATTTTTTTTCGAACCATTAAAAGTGTAAGCGAGCAAGAGTGAATAGTTAGAAACTTAAATAGAAATTGTGAACGAGCCAACGGAATTTCGTCAATTGTGCGATTTTGAGGAAATTTCATTTTGAGCTAGGATTCCCACAAATTCGGGCAATTATTAAATTATTAGAGAAAGTGAACGGTTTTATTTCTTGAATCAGATTTCTCAGTGAAGGAGTCTAGCGCCGCAGGCAAAATTTTTGGAGTTCCTTCCTTTGTTCTTTAAGTAAATTGAAGCACAGCAGACGTAAACTTTTGGGTTTTTTAAGTAGGTGCCGGAACCGACTTTTTTTAGGGCTTTTATTTACTTTCTAAGAAAATTTAAGCAATAAGCATGGACTTTGGCGTCGCAGGCTGCGCCCCCCGTAGCTACGGCCCTAGTGGGGTGATTAGTAGTTATTTACGTAACTAGGAGAAAAAAATTGTTTTTGACGTTTGTAGCTCGCGGGGAAGCCAAGGGCTGTAATCACACTAGTCAAAAACATTTATTTCTCCGAGTTTCGTACAAAATTTTTCATTCCGATGGCTCAGAAAACGGCGTTTCTGTTTCAAAACTGGACAGAAAACAACAGTTTTCCGTCCTAGGAATGAAAAGGTTATTTTCTATCCGTGTGGAGAAAACAGTGAATTCTAACAAGTGCCAAGGTTTGCGGCCAGAGAAGAGAGAGGACCGTAATTCGCTCGAATTGGAACTCACTACTCTCCCCGAGGGTAAAACAATGTTTTGTTTGTGTGAGTGTAGTGAATAATACAACCGTTTTCGTTCACGAAACAAAAGCCACATCTTATCATAACAATTTTATAAACAACAAAAACAACTGAGAAAAATAACCCGAGTCGTCATAAAATAAAACGTCAACAAAACGCTATCCTCCTCGTCGCATGTGAGTAAAGAAAATTAGATTATTCATCAGGGACTAAATATTTTAAGGAATTTAAAATTACTAAAACTTACTTCACCAAATATTTTTTTTGACAATTTCGAATTCCTTTAAATAGGCCCAGCCTCACACCCATGAAAACATTATCTTCTCATTAAGGTGAATGTAAACTCACCTTCTTAATTTTTTCTCTCCTAATAGATGATGATAATAAATAATTTTATTGTCTACTATTTTCTAGCTGACATGGAAAAAGAGTAGACATGGAAAATGTCTGCTGCCATAGCTCTCATTAAAAAACCATGAAGACGTTACAGCAGTAACGACGCTGCTAGCCACTTGCACAGATACAGTGCAGAATGTCAACGAATTCCAAGAAAAACTTCTCTATCGTAAAAACTTTATGAAAATTCTTGTTTTTTACACTCAACTCTTAACTGTCATGACAAGAACATAACATAAAACCTACAAGTTTTTCAAAGCTTTTCGCACAAAAAAAGGCCACTAAAACGTTATAACAATTTATTTTTTTTTAGAATTAATAACTCCATTTACTTCGGCAATATTTTTTGATAACTTTGTTGCATATTCGATAAAAGAGCATTCGTTAATCAAACAATAAACTCATCGCATAATAAACTGATAAGTCGGTGTAAGAATTACCGAAGCAGCTGCGAAATTGTCTTTAAAAAATTAATATTTCACCAACCGTTTTTTACATGAATTTTAATATTCCGAACCCATAATTTAATTGTTATTCTATTCAATGATGCTTCCACTACCACCCAAGGGTAGCATCTACACAACCCAACATACCTACACACATATCTTCATTTACAATTAAAAACGTTTCTTAAGCTTGATATATTTAACAGTGGAGACAGACGGTGTGAGTTTGTTGCAGGGAACAAAAATCGTTACGCAGTGCAGCTTAGTCGAGAGTTAATTATCTACTACCCAAGTGTTCGGAAATGTGCAATGAAATGATTAACATCATCGTTGGATGTTGTGAATGTATGGCTGTTGTTGAAGATAGTGCGAAGTACATTGAGAAATTTAAGCGCTCCTCCCGTGACCTACCCTGTAGTTCCGGGCTTTTGTTATAAATTAATCAGAAGCTCGTCTCTACAGGTATCTCACAGGGTAGAAGTTATCAGCGTTGAAATTCCTATCAACTATTTTCAACTATTATATTATCAATCATTTTCTAAAGTCGGTAGTGACGCTACTGGCGACGTGTCGTGAACATACTTCCAAGAACAAAATATCAATTAATTAAAACATTTATTTAAACTGTAACCTGTAACTGTTTTTTTAATAATGTTTTCTTGCATGTACGACCTATTTGACATGCGAAAAGATTCCACTAGTGGAAACTGTTACTTTTTAGACCCGTACATTTGTAACCAATCGAATTCGGACACAGGAGATGGTGGATTTTTTCGTCCATCTGTCAACACGATAACTCAACAAATCTTGGTCGATTTTCCTTAATCTTTTTTATTCGAGAGGTAAATGAAGGCCCGACAATTCATGGAAGGAAATACTTTGAGTTGAGGAAATTAACGCCGTTTAAGTACTTGCGAGTTTCCTATGCATATTATAGTCCGATTTGGTTGATTGATACTGTTTTTATCGTCTACTATTTCCTAGCTGACGCTACATGAAAACATTTGCAAAGGACCCGTACGTACATTAACTTGCACTGGAAATTGACAAAGAGCAATATTGAAAAAGCCGTCTGAAACAACGGCGTGAAAAATCTCTCCAAGCCCTTAAAATAAGCCCAGAATTTAGAAGCGACCTAGAGCACTTAGCAGAGGCCTCTGACCCATACCTCCATGGACAAAAAAGTTCGCCACTTTTTTCTCTACAACACTGTACAAAGAATCTCATTATCAAAGGAATATTCACGAAAAAAAAAACAAATATCGTTCGTTCGGTCGCGTAGCGTGAGTTGGGCCCACACTATGGACTCTACAGTCCGAACCACTCGACAGATTTTCATTAATTTAATTTTCGTGACTTTCTGATGTCCACATCTTTCAAATCAAAATCAATCATTTTTGTCCAAATACGTGTTTAATGTGTGTATCAACTTAAAAGCGTTAGAAATTATCCATTAAAAACAGATTCGTACAAAAAAATGTAAAATTTTGATTATAAGATTGATGAAATAGTCCATAGCTTTCGAGTAGGTGAATTATGGACCACATTTGACTTTATACCTCCAGTCTCACCCACCTGAATATGTCGAGTTAGGTATCGTTGGAAAGCTTAGATGTGTGGCAACGAGATACAGCCCTAAGATGAATATTTAAAATGGAGTTACTCTGTTGGGAGCTTCAAAAGCCTTCCCGATGGTAACATGAATATGGGCAAGTCGTCCCAATCAATGCAGCAGGCTTTAACCAAGGAAGTCTTTGCATATTCTTGTATCGGTATAGGTGTAGTATTTGTCCAATCCATCCATTTTTCAGTTAGGTCCTGCTTATAGCAGAAAACTTCATTCAAAAAAATCACCTAAAACAACCCGGGAAGATGTCAACCTAGACCAGGACTTCCACAGCAAAAATGTGAGTCAGTTAGAGGCCTATAATCGTAGAAAGTATCATTACTTTATATTTCATTTTGCCCGAGTTACAGCCAAAAAACCATTTTTCACACCCCCTAACATGACCCTAGTTCCATAGCTCTAACTCAACAACGAAGTAAGATTTCAGAAAAAATGAGTCAAATGTTTTCTCGCGACAGTCCAGCAAATCGAATGAGCCATAGCTCGCCTTAAACGGTGACACCTTGTTCCCAGATCGTCCGATTCCGTACGAAGTTTTCGCAAAATCACTGTTAAGTTAACTCTGACTAACTTTTAGGTTGAGGCGACTTTGCCATCCCACTCTAAACGTTATCCGATAGGGGCTTTTGAGTCCTTGGACTTAGCTAGGGCACTACGAACGGGTCTACGCTATGGCCCTACGTGTTTAATGTACATAACTCGAGTAAATCTTTTCCGATTTTCATAATTGTTTTTTTAATCGACAGGTCTATGAAAGCCCTACTATTTGTAGAAGATACTTTTTTGAGATTGGGCCCTAGCGCTCTACATGTTTTTTGTACTTAACTCGAGTAAAATTTTTTTTTTGCTATGTTGTAGACGGAAACATTTTGTATATGGTAGTATGTGTCCGAGGCATTTCCTTATGGCCCTTGGGCGGTCCTCAGGTCTGCTCTAGACAAAAAAAATAGTTTTACACTATGTTGTAGAGAAAATGGAGGGAAATATTTTTGTCTATCTAAGTATTTGTCCGAGGCCTCTCCTGAAGACCTTAGGTCGGCCCTAGACAAAAAAATGTTTTTTTGCTACGTTGTAGAAAAAATTGAGATAAACCTTTTTTGTCTGTTTGGGAGTTAGTTTTGTAATTTCGGAAGGCCTTTTCTACGCCGTTTCTTCGGCCATTTCCAATACAATTTAATGTGGACGTAATTTCATGCACTTAAGAGTTAAGGCAGTATTGACTTAAATACGTTCGAGTCTTTTCGTAACATCAACTCTGTTTGCCACATCTATTCTGATACGTACGGGTCCCTTCATATGTTTTTATTGCTGATTCGTCATCCAAGGACCATGATCGTTGCTCCCCCCTACTCCCAGGTCGAAATTCGACTGGTTACAAACGTCGTAGCAAACGCATAAGATTTGCAAAGTCTGTCCTGAAAGGTAATCGAAATATCTTTAATGGGATCTTTTGTACATAGCTCGAGTAACTCTTTTCCGACTTTCATATTTTTTTTTGTTTGACCAACATGACCGACATTTTATAAAAGAAACTTTTGTCTATGCTTAGGGCTTAAGTCAGTCGGTCCTAAGGTCGGCTCTAACAAAAAAAAAATGTTTTTGCTATGTAACAGAGCAAATCGAGGGAAACATTTTTGTCTACGGAAGTGTGTGTCTCAGGCCTCTACTTAGAGCCTTAGGTCGGTCCTCAGGTTGGCGCTAGACAAAAAAATAGTTTTTTGGTATTTTGTGGAGATTACCTAAATCGCACAAACAGGATATAGGTAATTCATGGTGGGTGCGCTCAACTAGTGGGTGCGCCCACTAGAGGTTTAGGTGCTAGGACTCGCCCTGCACACTGCAATCCAATCCAATCTAAAATGTTGTGGAGAAAATTGAGAGAAATATTTTTTTTATGGAAGTATTTGTACGAGGGCTCGCTTAAGCACACTAGGTCGGACTAAGGTCGACCCTAACCCAAAAAATGGGTTTTTGTTATGTTGTAGAGAAAATTTAGGTGAACATTTTCGTCTATTTGGGGATAAGTTTTGTGCTTTCGGAAGGTTTTGCCAATATTCCAATTTCCAATACAATTTAAGGCGATATTTACTGAAATACGTTTGACTTTTTTCGTAACATCAACTCTGTTTGCCGCATCTATCTGATACGTACGGGTCCCTTCACATATTTTTCAATAAATGTGTCCGCATAGCTCGAAACTGGTTGACCATGAAAGCATGGGTCCGAAACCTCTACTTTGACCCTAAGGTTGGTCCCAAAGTCGGCCCAACCGACAAAAATCTGAAGGCTCTAAAGGCATTTTGGACCTGCAAAAACTCCTTTGGAAGAAATTGGGTCCTGCCGTTAAACACCATTCTGTGGATGTATAATGCTGCTATTAGCCCCATGATGTGCCACGGCTCTGTGGTCGCCTAGGCTCAACGTCGAGAAGGCGAGGAAAGACTTGAGTGAAATTCAAAGGCTTGTATGCATTTGCATTACCGGAGCTATGAAAACCACATCCAATGGAGACACTGCAGAGTACGCCGCCTGTAGACCTGATAGTCCAAGCTAGGGCTTTCACTACGACAGACAAGTTGCTTATGGACAACGAATTTCCGAACTGAATTTGAATTTGAATTTGAATTTTGAATTTGAATTTGAATTTATTTAATATTACATCTTGAAATACAATATTATAATTTGGTACTCCACTGTACTTTCCGTACTTTTAAGGAGTCAATTCATTTAATGTAATTTATTTAATTTACTTTAACTTATTTTAATTTAATTTAACTTATTTATTTATTTATTTATTTAATCTATTGCCTCACGGCTTATATATAAAAAGGAGAAAAAAATAATGATTTTTCCTTTTTTACTTTGTCTAAATGAAATTCAATTTTTCAATATTTATAAAATGAAATTATTAAACTTACGTCAATATTTTTACGAACTTTTTTGAATATTCAAAGATTGTTGGTCCCACACGTTTCATGATGGTGTGCACGTATAGTGTCTATTTGGAGTTAATGCTGTAGGACGAACATTTGTAAAATAAGTAAAATTTCATTAAAAGTTCGTAAAAATGTTGAAGTAAGTTTATGCGATTTATACAAAAAGAATAAGATTTTTTTAATAATTCTGAAGTTAAGCACATTGTTTAATTCATCATTTTCAAAGTAATTGTGGTAGAGAGATGGGAAAGATTATAGTGACTTACATATGCGAGAGAGAGTAGAAAAAGAAAATTGTAAATGGGGATTAAAGGAATACTTTGCAGTAAAGGCAAAGAGATAAGGTAGCAGAAGTAGTGAGTCATACATTGTGCCCAATTACGTCCATAAAATTAATCAGTAGTTCTTAATATATATAAAAATAATGTATGCATTAGTATGCATACCCAAATGTTACAGTTGACACCTTCTATGAACACATAAACTTATATGAAAAGAATAAAGTAGCTAATAAAAAATAGTTGAGACGTTCATACGAAATAGTAGTAACAATTTCTTTAAATCCGACTTAAACCTCGATCTAGGGGCTCTTCGAATATTATTAGGTAGTGAATTAAATAATCTGGCGCCATGAGCTGAGATAGCTCTCGTGCCCAACTCTGTTCTGACAAATGTCGGTCTTATTGCAAGTTTATTGCAAATCCCATACCTGTGTACTGGCCTTTTGAATATAATGTTACTATGTGTTGATCCATTTAGTGTGTCATACGCAAATTTACACATTTCAAATTTTACTAGATTCTCAACGTTAAGCACTGTTGGACAATAGTAATGAAAGAGATCCCTTGTAGAAAAACGTATTGGCAATCCATTGACATGTTTTAAACATCTTTTTTGTAACACTTGCAGCTGCTTGATAGCCGCTTTATTTTCAGTACCCCATGCCGCGGGTAAGTAGGAGAGACGTGAGTGCACTTATGCATAATCAATCTTCATCAGGACTGATCTCGGAAGTACCTTTTTAGTTTGCAAAGCACTCCACTCACTGAAGCAATTTTACTGCACATCTTCGAGACATGCACATTCAAGGTCAGCTCATTGTCCACGTAAAGACCAAGGTACCGAAGCAGTGATACCGCCTCAATTGTCATTCCGTCTAGGGTAACTTTTCTAATAACGGAACCCGTCTTATCCCTAAAGTGCATGCATTCAGTATTTTTGAACTTAAAGGGAAAGTTTGTTACGGTCCAGGTAATCTTTCAAAACTGTAATATCCTTATTTATGCATCTAACATTCTCCTCAGTTGAGTTCATTACATAAAGGAGTCCAGTGTCATCTGCAAATAAATAGGCATTCCCTGCTGTTTGAAGGCTGTGAATGTCATTAATATAGACCAAGAACAATAGCGGGCCTAGCACTGATCCTTGCGGAACGCCCATGCCTATACTTCTAATTTGGCTCCTTAAGTCTTCACGCATTGGTTTCGATCACATAGGTAGGTCTTAATTAAGTCTAATGGAGCACCAGCGCAGTGGAGTTTTTTTTACTAAAATGTTGTGGTCGACACAGTCGAATGCTTTTTTAATATCAAGGAAAATCGCACTAACTGCTAAACCATCATCTAAGACTTACCGCATTGTGGGTTCCTGACTTTTCCGTGAAGCCATATTGTTTTTTATAGAGAAACCCATTTTTTTCAGAAATGATGTAATACTTCTGTAGAGAAGTATCTCTAATATTTTGTTTAACATGGGGAGCATTTAAATTGGCCTATAATTTGATGGATCACGCCTATCCCCCTCTTTAAATATTGGAACTATCTGAGCAAGCTTAAGGCAATCGGGATACTGAGAGGTAAAGATGGCTAAATTCGAGATTTCAACAAGCACAGGCACTATAACGTCTGCACATTCTTTTAACATGATTGATGTCACCCCGTCTACACCTGGTCCCTTATTAATATCTAATTTTTTAATAATTTCAATCAGTTCACCTTCCCGAACTGGTTCCAGATATATGGAGTTGTTGCATGAATTCATGGTTCTATGATTATTTGAATGATCAACATCTTTGAATTTCTCAGCTATTTTTATCCCTACTTCAGAGAAAAAGGTATTTAACGCCGTGGATTTCTCCATATTTTCGGTGTATCTTTGATTTTCAAATATAATTTCGTCAATGCTGCAATTTTTTTTCTCACGACCTTGTATTTTATTTATCTTTCTCCACATTTGTTTGGGGTTATTCAGATCTTCAAACATCTTTTTATAATACTTTTTTGAAAAAAATTCTTGGCACTTAGAAACGTTCATATTGGACTCCTTGAGCCTAATTGTTAGGTAATGGTTATGTCTATTTTTCCAAGCTTTACATTTTTTATAGATGTCAATGTTGTCTTTTATGATGGCTTGGAGATGGCTATTCATCCATGGACAGTCAAGCTTTGAAGTACGATGTTGCTTTATTTCAGACACTGAACTGGGCATGGCAAAATATGTAATGTGGTTTCAAACCCGATTTTTGTCATGCCCAGGGATCGGTACCCACTTCACGATTCGATTTGACTAATTTTTGATATAATACTTTAGAAGGAGTAAGAGTCGGGGTGTAGGCTCCACAGACCGGAGAGAGCAAATCTTTCCATTTGGGGGGATTCGCTAACGTTCCACAGGCAGAAATCTTTGGAGCGCTGATGGGGGCTTCTGAAGTATTACCTTCTGGAAGTGTATAAACTACCTGAACTTAATGGGCCCGAACAATCGGATTAGTCTGGTCTGTCTGGTGTCTGGTGTAATAGACAGATCAGAGGTGTAAATGTTATAAAGGGTGGGGCTGAGAACGCTTCCTTGAGGAACTCCTGCCAAGATGCGGAAGGTCCTGGATTTGTGTCCATTGATTGACACAAAGAATAATCGGTTTATTAAGAATGAATGAATGATTTTTATCAGATAAAGAGGGAATTTAAGTAGAAAAAGCTTGGAGTAACCCTTTATGCCATACGCTATCGAAAGCTTTTTCGATATCGAATGTCAACATCCCTTTGGAGGTATTCTTTTGCAGGGAAAATTTAATGTATTTACAGACTCTTAGTAACTGATGGTTTGTGGAGTGTCCTGCACGAAAGCCGAATTGTTCGTTCATGAAAATATTATGTGTTTGAAATATGTGGTTTTAGTCTGGCCAGCATCAGTTTTTCGAGAATTTTACTAAGGGAGTTAAGGAGACTAATTGGTCTATAATTACTGGCAACCGAGGGGTCCTTCTTAGATTTTAGGATAGGTATGACTTTAGCGCATCTCCAGGCTACGGGGAAATAAGATAGCTTGAAACATGCTCTGAAGATTTGCATTATCCGAACTATAGCCTTTCTAGGCAAATGCTTCAAAAGTGTATTTCCTGGACTTTTTTTCGTTTTCAGCCCACGTAACAAGCGAGAAATTTCTGTGGGAGTAGGTAAGAATGATTCATTAATGATGGCTTCAAAATAATTTATGTTGTTATAAGTCATGCTTACAGCAGTTTAGCTTACATCATCACTACGGTTGTTGAAAGTTCTGCTGTGAGATGAACAGAACGCGCTACCGATAGCGTTAGCTTTTTCGGAATCTGTGAGTAACAGCATCGTGGAAGATTTCAACGGTGGGATTCTGTTAAAGGAATTCTTTAAAGTCTTTGTAATTCTCCAGATTTGTTTGGAGTGTCTGTTCAATTGGGACAATTTGTTGTTCCAAATTGCATTATCATGAGAATCCATTTGGGCCTTAATCTGTCAATTAAGTGAGTTCACCTCTATTTTCAAATCGGGCTGGCTGGTTCTCTGCCATTGTCTGCGCTTGAATCTTCTTATTGAAATCAACTTGGAAACCATATCACTCACAGGAGGCACGTGATATACCTTTTTAAACATTGGAATCATATGTCTTCGGCTTTTTTCATCAGTTTCACTACCTCATCGATAGAGGAATCAATCTCAGTTGTGGAGTGTAGTTGTGACTTGGCCGAGGAGAGACAAATATTCTCGTTTAAGAATGACCTGTATTTGACCCAGTCAGGTTTTGCATAACATCTAAATTTAGGAACGGCAGTCTTCAGTGCAACAGCAGGTTGCAGCTGAAGAGAGACAGGCAAATGGTCAGAGGACAGTTCGTTCACAGTGACAATGTTTGAAATATTGATAAGGCCGTTACTAAGGAACATATCGATAGTAGAAGGGGTAGCCTTATTTCCTTGTGGGGGGAAATAAGTAGGGGAATCTGGGAAATGTACTAAAATATTTCTTTTATGCATTTCCTGGAATAAAATTTTGCCTGCTGTGTTACCTATCAGACAGTTCCATAGTCTATGTTTTGAATTTAGGTCCCCACGCAGGAGAAATTTGTTCTTGATAGAGGTTAGTTTAATGATATCCCGCTTGAATGCCTGTAGCTTTTGGGGATTGAGCTTGGAGCCAGGAAAATAGACGGAATAGATGTGTATTCCACAAACTTCTATGCCGATCGATTCAACAATCTCCAGTTGCATGTCGCATAACTGGCTGTGAGGAATATCGTTTCTTATCGAAATAGCGACTCCGCCACCGCTATTACGTTTGCTGTTAACAGACGGTCGGTCTTTCCTGTAGAGCGTGTAGCCTTGTACTGAACCACTCTCAGCTGTCTTTAGCCAAGTTTCTGAAATTAAGCATACTGGTATATTATGAGTCATTAAAAATTTGTTAAATTCAATAATCTTAGGAAGGACACTTTGAGCATTCCATGACGTGATCTTTAAGTCCTTATGGTGCAGCATTGTAAATGTATTTTGTGGCCATTTCGAACATGAGGACTAGTTGTTGTTCTTTGGTTTTGCATTTGCTTAACCCCTCCAGAATTTCATTCATAATAGGACCAATCTCGCTTAGTTCGAATTTGTTGGTTGTTGCGTTGTTGGATTTAAACACTGCTGACCAATTTGTTGCTTTAGCTTGCGACGAAGGTGCCGAAGTAGCGAGAGAATGATTTTGTCATAACGGGAAAATTTCTTGGATTGTTCCGGGATGCTGGTGTTGGGTTGATTATTTTTTTGTGATTTGATGAAGCTGAGAGTTTGGCTCTCACTTCTATAAATTCTTTCCTTTTCGGACAGTTTGTAGAGTTTGCGTTATGATCCCCTTTGCAGTTAGCACACTTGGCAATGGGGCTGTTACAGTTCTCGGATGGGTGTTCCAGACCACAGTTCGACCATTTGAACTTCATATTACAATTTCGTATCCCATGGCCAAAGAGCTGGCATCGTCTACACTGAGTTATTTTGTTGGTGGTTTTTTTATACACGCGCCATTTTGGGACAGTGTAATTGATTCTTGTTTTGCTGAGGTTGTGTAATTTTGTGGTACCTTGCTTGAATGTGACCACATACGATCCCTCGTCTACAAATTTCTTCGATTTTTGAACGATTTCACGAATTTCACAAGGTTCTATTTGGTATAGTTCTAATGTTTCCTTAATTTCTTGAGTGGTGGTCTTTGCAATCCCAGATAGTATGAATCGGTCGTATTTCTCTGCTTGAATATCATGCGAGTAATAATCAACGTTTGCTTCATTGAGCTTAGTTTTGAGGCTAGTGTACACTTCCAGCGATTTCAGTAAAATTTTCGTACCAATCGACATGTATTTAATGGAAAAGTCTGCATTTGGAGAGATATCATTTAACACTTTCAATGCATTTGAAAAGTTTGTTGCTCCGAGGAATTTTGCTTTTGTGCTTATCAAGCTGTTTTGAATTTATATTCACATTTATATTAACATTTTCGAATTTATTTTGCGTCGATATGTTATATTTCTTAGTGTCATCACTTTTATTAACCATGTTGTTATAAGGTTGTTCGATTGTGCTACTTTCTAATTCTAAATTAACAATTATTGTTTCTTCAGAAGCATTTGGTAGTTGTAAACTTGGTAATCTTAATGTTTTTGGAGTAGTTTCAATAAAGTCATTTATACGAGTTTGTTTGTCTGCAACTCTCTTAGGGGCATTTGAATTTGGGCTGTCCGAATCTAGGTCACTGGCTGTTCTTTTAGAATTTCCTTTAAGAGGATCATGGGACATGCTGTGGACAGCATTCTCTGGGTATTGATTATTATCCAAGTTAGAAATAATACTACTATATGACACTTACAATAGAATTAAAAGAAACAATTTAATGCACACAAGATATTTTTTGTTAATTAAGCGGTTTTTATTTCAAATATCGCAGCAGTAATTAATAATAAGTCCGTATCGTACCGAGGTGTGAACTGAACTGAGTGTACACCTTATCACGCATAAAATTTGCGAAAAATGTACTTGTAATATAGTGCAATAATTTCGAGCTTTAATAGCACAAAAAATGTGCAAAAATGCAATTTTTAAACGACTCTACAATGCCTTTTAAGGTAAAAATCTGTAAAATTTTGCTCGCAATCTTTACTTCTACAATGTCATTCTTTAGATAAAAACCTATTTTCGGTGGCTTCGCTAGCCATTTTCAAGCGACTCTACGATGCCTTTTTGAGTAACATTCAGGGCCGTGGTTCAAAGAGAGAGAATATTTTCTCAGTGGAAATTGGCTACAGAATTGCATGGCAAACTTTCGTCTGAGGAATTATTACTTGATGGAATCCAAAACCGCTGAAATAAAATTGGATGAAAAAACAAGTGGATCTGAAATGAAATCATATAGCAACGCAAAACTTCCAAAGTTAATTCTGCCTACCAACGTTTAGTAGAGATTATTTGAAATACCGTTCGTTCAAACATTTATTTGAAAAAACCATTGGTAACAACGAGGCGTTATCCAATTTAAAAAAATTTGCCTAAGGGGCAGTTAAATTCTGATACGCTGCGCTTGGTAGAAGAACTAACATTGGAAAAGGTTGCTGGAATAAGGCCGTAATGCACATAACTAAGAAAATATTGATGTCGAAGATATTTGAAAGCTAACCTGTGTACTTTTTCTGAAATTTCGAAAAGTTCGAATCAAAATGTAAGCGAAAATATTTAAAAAAAACTCTTTAAAGTTTTTTGTAGATGAATTCAAAAGGTTCAGACATGAGATGTAAAGCTTTTTTTTGGTTTAGGTATAATCTATTCTATCCATAATTTCCGATTTTTTATTGCGAATTCCGTTTTTTTTTTACATGAATTTTAATTAGAACATTAAAAAAATCGTAGTAAGCTAGGCACAATTTAACTGAATGTCTAGTAAAAATGAATCTATACTAACTTATTCACTCTGGCTGTGGTGACGCGTTCGCTTAATATTTTTAAAATCTCGGATTAAAAAATTTGTGACTTTACTCGGTAAACGACCATGAGTTCAAGTATATCTCTAAATTCCTCGCAAACGCTCTCAAGCGTAAGTACTTTTAAATAAAATTTTACCAATTTTTGAACCGGAATGAACTTTTGTTTCCTTGTCTGAATTTTTTTGTGTTTGCTTTGTTCCTCGATGGTGGTAGATATTTTTTGTATCTATTAGCTGAAAAATGCGAGTATGATTTACCGATGAGACAGCCGGAATCAACCCCTGAAAAGAAGCCTCCAAGTCGCTGGCGCCAACGCAATCCCGACAATCACAAAAAAGCGAAAAATATGCGACGACGGAACGCAGGTCGCCCATACGAAACGGCTGAGGGAAATTTTATTCCTCCTAGAACCATCGGAAACGAATGTAAGTGCCGGAAAAAATGTCGATCTCGCTTATTCGGAAAGGAGCTCCAATTATTTCACGCTTTTTGGGATCTCGAGTCGCACGATAAAGAAAAAGTTTATTAGACATCTCGTATTCACGTGGTAAAGTTTAGAGTTTAAACATAATTTATTCTACTGGTAAATTATTTTTGTATTGCAGGAACAAGCTAAGCGCCATTATAAGAGTCGGACCAAAGATCCCGCGATGCCACCAAAACGAAACGTCTCGTACAAGTATTACGTTAATTTACTTGGACAACAGATACCAATTTGCAAAGTTGAGTTTTTGGCAGTTCATGGTTTGCAGTTTAGTGCGAAGAGAGTTGACTTACTGTCGCGTAAATTGAAAACTGATGTGTTGATTCCTCCGAGCGATGGTCGTGGTAAACATAAACATCACAGACGCATTGAAGCAGAGACATTGAATTTGGTCCGACAACACATAAACGTCATTCCCAAATATGTCAGCCACTACAGTCGTCTAGTGAACCCGAACAAAGTATACCTCGATTGTGACATGACCATTTCGGCGCTGTATCGAAAGTATGTTGAATGGATCGACGAAAAAAACAAAAATATCGAAGTCACCAACATAAAACCCATTGACGTCAGTGGTACGAAGCATTCGGAGAAAAGTTCCAAGTCGTTTCGGAGTATAGCTATCGTCGAATATTTTGTATAGAGTAAAAAATTGGATTTAAATTGCCTCGATCAGACACATGTAAAATTTGTGACTCTATCCACGTCAAATGTGCAGCTGAAAAGGATGCTGCTGTTATCGATCGATTGAATGTTGAATTGGAAACCCACCAGATTGATGCTAAGAAAATGGAGGACGATTTAAAGAAATCCATCGAGCAAGCCAAAAATAGTGGTGATTACGACGTTTTCATTTTCGATCTCCAGCAAGCGTTGTTGACGCCAACACTGACTGTCAGCGAAGCGTTTTATTCACGAAAAGCCCTAGCTTACAACTTCGGAATACATGATGGTATAACTGGAAAGGTGTACATGTTCTTGTGGACCGACAATGTCCCTGGTAGAGGCAGTGACGAAATAGGAAGTTGTATTTGGAAGTACATCAAAATTCGTAAGCCGACTTCGAAGCATTTGGTGATATACTCGGACAATTGCGGTGGACAGAATAAAAATTGGAATTTGATGGCGATATGGCGACAGTTGGTTTTGGACGGAGTCTACGAGTCGATTGAGCACCGTTTTCTGATACCAGGACACACGCATCGGGATTTCGCGTTAATAGAAAAACAAAAAAATCGTATCGCGCAAGTTTATTCACCAGAACATTGGTACGAGGTAGTCCAAAATGCCAACCGTGAAAATCCATTTACTGTCACTACAATGAAAAACGATGATTTTTTTTTCATTTGGGCAACTTCTTCGTACCATCACCAAGAAGACCATGACCGACACTAAATAGCCACTTCGATTTCGAGATTCCCGTTGTTTTTTGTTCAAGCGTGAATATGAAGGTGTTTTGTATGTTCGGCAGAATTCCGATGGACCGTACGAAAGCGTAAAAATTGAAAAATCGTTCGTTACCGACAGCAGCATCGAGAACATGGCAGCAAAGAAATACAAAGGTGATATAAGTCTCACTCGAAGTAAAATCGATGACCTTAAAAAATTGATTCCCTTAACTCACTGAAGTTTTTATGAAAAACTGTTTGCAACCAAATGCATCGAAAGCCCCAGTGACGAAGCTGAGTTGGTTTAAATACCCTGCAAGGGTACAACAAAAAATTCGTATGATTTACCTGTGACACGAAATATGTAAATGTAAAAAGAAAAAAAAATTGAATTAAACTGACAAAAATGTTGGTTTTTAGTGAAAGAAATAAACGGACGGAAAAGAAATATACCGCTGAAGGCGATTGTCTCAATAATCCTTCCCTTCTTCAAACTACGATAAAGGTGATTCAAATAGTGCGCACGAGGTAATGAGAAGTGGAATTCTTCAAAAAGCGTGAAGGGAAGTGGGTCAAAAAATGTCATTTTTAAGCGTGCGCACTACTTCAATGGGCCAATATCTTTTGCTTAACTTTACTCCGCGACTTCCACTCCACATTCTTGCCTAAAGAATGTTTTTGTCGGATTTATTTTTCTAGTTCAACATCCTAACATCGTATTATTAGAATGTTCAAATTCATATGGAATTGCGAATGGATAAAGCCTATTTATACCAAAAACATAAATATGAATTCAATTATTTACTTACATAAATTACGTAAATGAAGGCGAAAATGCATTACTTTTTGTTAAGCATCGCCATAGTAAAAAAAAATTTCGAAGTGTCAAGTCAAGTCAAAATGTGAAGTCATGGTTACACTGTAAATTTTTTTTAAATTCGAATTTAAATTATGTGTGCATTATGCCTTTATTCCGACAACCTCTTGGACGATGACAGTTATACCACTGCTTGAACTATACTGGACGAAAGATTTTTCGATAATCAATTAATAATGAAAAAGCTGTTTGACAAAATTTTCCGTGGCGACGCAATGAATGGCAATTCGGTACAACAAATGAAAGGTGTATATGATACAATAAACGAATCAAGGATGGCTATCAATAATATCCAAATTGCTCCGGAGGACCTTGTCGCATATATCTTCTATTATGCCGTAGAAAGAAAAATTGATGGAAAAAGTCTCAGCATATATGAAAACTCCATCGAGAAAGTTGGGGAATTAAGGACGTACAGCCAAATTATGAAATTTTTGAATTTACGTTTGCACCACCTTACGAGCAAGTATGAAGCAAATGGGTCAGACTGGAAAAAGAATAATCTACCTAAAGGCGATTTCAAAGGCGACATCCAAAAGAAGCAGAACGTTGCGTTAGTATCAACAGCAGCTGAAAATGGCCAACTCAACCTCTGCGCATGCCCAGAACAGCATAAATTGTATTCTTGTCCGGAATTCTTGAAGAAAGAGATTAGCGAGCGAATCAAAGACGTTCAACGGTTAAAACGATGCTTGAAAAATGTTTTAATAGTGGGCATGGCGCTCGAGACTGCAAATTTCGGAATTGCAAAACATGTCAAAAGGCGCATAGTGGTTTACTGCATTTGGAAAAGCAATCATCAACAACGCCAACTTTAATGGTTGGAAGCATGTATTCCTTGCAACAGCAATGGTTAATATCATGGATCGTTATGGGCAGCCGATACGTGCTCGTGCTTTATTGGACTCAGCAGCTCAATTGAATTTGATGACAACGAAGCTCCAAAGGAAACTTCATTTGACATACAAAAGAACGAATATGGCAATTTCGGGAATTGGTGGCAAAAAATCGAACCGGCACCAATAGAAATTTTGATCGGTGGGGAATTGTTTTTCAATTTACTGAATAATGGTCTCGTATTATTGGGAGATGGCATGCCGTCGTTAAAAAGCACAGTTTTTGGATGGGTCGTAGTTGGGCTTGGAGCAAAAACAAGCATTTTTGAACACATGTGTCGAGAAATCATTAAATGAGCAATTGGTATCATTTTGGAAAATGTCATGGAAAATTGTCATTATGTATGGCGTATTTTTGAACAGGAAATCAAATTTTTGCGTATGACAGCTGAAAGCGTGGAAAAATTATTACATTGGTGGGTCCGGCATTTGTGACGCATTTTTTTAATCAAAAATGAAAACATTCCAAAAGAATTTTTGCGTTTCAAAGCTTTAAGCGTCACTCCAAATTGATATCAGTTGTTTTGGAAGGGGGAAGAAGGACTTGCGTCACATTTCCCTTTTAAAAGGGTTTTTGTTGTGATATCAGTACTTTTGGAAGTTTCGGCTACTACTTTCATGGGCAAAAATGATCCCCTCAAATTACTCTACAATATATCAAAAG
>CM055406.1:87702480-87716381 GCA_029228625.1 Pseudolycoriella hygida
GCCGCGGCGGCTACTACTTTCATGGGCGAAAATGATCCCCTCAACTTACTCTACAACATATCAAAAGTTTTTTTTGAGCCCCCGGTCCATTTTCCGCCATTTTGGCGGTCACCCCTATACACTACACACCCAACCCAACATCTTTCCCTTTGACACCAAACCTGTATCTCGAACACCCAACCATGTCTTATACAAAATATGCTTCCATACACACACACAAACACATACATATGGGCTTTATATGGCGCCTTCTAAGAGCCCTGGCGCCCAAACGAGGCCGGTACCCCCCTTTTTTAAAATCTCATATGGCGTAGAATGCCCAGCCGAAGGTCCTGCAAAATTTCAAGAAAAGATATCGCGCCGTTTTCGAGGAAACTCCAAAAAAGTGGGTTTTCATACAAATGGCTCTGGAACTAAGTAACTAACTAAGTAACTAAGTAACTAAGTTACTAACGTAGGATATTTCCATTAACTTTGGTTTCTATGAAAGTGCACATTTTGTATGGAAAATGACGATTTTCTAAAGGTCATATCTCCGGATCCACTGGACCGATTTTAATGAGTGAAAAGACATTTCGCCTTAGAATTTTCCGTCGAATCCACGAAAAATATTTTCCGGGGGGTACGTCGCAATGGGGGGGGAGTCAAAACTTAGCTGTATATATGGTTCCGAAGTCTACGAAAAAAATTTTTCCGAATTTTTTGTTCGTATGGGGACTTGCGTCACGGGCGCATTGCTACCGCGCGCCCATTATTAAGTTGCAGTAATACTTTTTTTAAAGAATTCCGAAAAGTCCCACTGTGCGCCACGAATGGCTGAATCGAATTGGAGCTTCCAATACAGCAAATGGTCGTATATGCTCGAAACACTTTGACGAGTCTGATTTCGAATTGAAATCTGACGGGCGTAGGTGGTTGAAACCGGACGCATTACCTACGGAAGTCGTCGAAGAATTTGAGGATGAAGCAAACGAAATTGAAGTGGCGGAAGTGTCATTAAATTTGAGGAAATTGGAAACGTAAGCATAAAATGTAATTTTCTAATATCGTCTGTCCAGTCGTAGCCAACCTACCTATTAGGAAACACTAATTGATATTGAAATGTTTTACTTTTACTACATAGGCTCATTGCGTGTATGATGAAGTAAGGCCAGCATTAAATATTGTGTACATACAAGGAACACAACTATTCCAAAGCAGCCAAAATTGCAAACAAAAGGAACGGCAAATCGCTGGCAGGTTACGGCCTTAAAGCGTGTGCGAGATCGACTAAGGGCTGTGACAAAAGAGCTTAGAAGGAATTCGAAAAAGTTTGGACACTTTGCGAAGCTGTCCGATTTTTTACAAGAGTTCATTCCAATTCTGATGAAGCATCAACAAATCAAATTCGTCACCGAAAACATATTCCCCAGCGATTTGCAGATTTGCACTCACATTGCACTACTACTCGCCAGTGGCATTTAACTTCCTAAACAAAAGTGTAACTTCGAATTCCGGTAAAAGACAAAAGGCATTTTATACCAAATACATCGAATTGATAAAAAAAAAATTTTACGATTTTTTTGCTCCAAAATGATTTTTGACACACTCCGCGACCAGCTTGGAAGTCACGACAGGCGGTACAAACTCCACACATCGTCCCACTAGTCTTCAAACAAACTTCAAATAAAAATGACAACAACAAAACTTGCATCCAATTCTCCAAATAAAATGACATTTTTTTGACATTTCAACCCTTCTATGAAAAGTGTCACATATACCTTCTACCTGTGTGATCAGCGAAGCGCCATCTATTATCATTTCTCTGATCAGTACATTGCAGTAGCAAAACGACAAGATCGATACTACCAGCTGACACAGGAGCAGAGAAACACTTGCAAACAGTACACAAGTAACAAGTTGATATGTCCGCAGCTACATCCTGTCGTTCATGTTAATGAAAACGAATTATCGTGCAAAATGGCAATCCTATTGCACGAGTTCAAGAAAACAAGTCTCAAGTGCATGTTGAAGACCATAAATATACAACAGTCATGGGAAAAATTACATGAAACAAATGCATATTTGTTTTTCGTAAAAAACGTTACAACAGTGAGCATCATTTGTACAGAGCAAAACTATGCGTGTACTGTGACCGGAACCTTGGACAAAAATGCATCATGAAAAGTGGAAATTTGGAACTTGCAACTGAAAACGAATACGAAAGCCAGCAGCAATTAATAATTCATCCCTCCATTGATATTGCAAAACACATCGAAACATCTACTAAGACACCAAGAATGATGGAGTTACAATATTTCGAACGACTTAGACGAATTGCAGAAAATGGTAACAACACAGCAGAAGATTCTAATGAATCCTGATCCAGTGAATGTACACCACATCCATTACTACGTCTTCATTTATTTAGGATTAATGGTTATGGTAATATTAGGTATTTATTTGACTTTAAAATATCATGGCAAGGCCTATTGTGTTAAAAGGAAACAAAAACCTAGTAAAGGTGAAATTGAAAAACCAAATGAGGTACCATGAAAGATGCTTCAGATTACCAGCTGAAAATATACTCAAAACTAGTATTGTTTGTACGTTTCTACATGAACGTTTCTTTTCCTTTGCAAAGCAAAATTATGCAGTTATGTGGCGAACCAAAAATATGTTTGGTTCTCAGTTTATTGCAATTGAGTAGAACATTGAAAAAACTTTTCAATGGCCAGGAGTATGTTCATGCAAGACATGAACATTTCTGTTTCTTTGAAAAGCAAAATTATGCAATCAATAAAACCTGAAAGCATTCTTTTAATTATGAAAAATATTAATAAGAAATAGTATAACTTTAGGAGCTCCAGGCCCGGACAGGCCATATGGCCAGGGTGGCAAATCACACCCGCGCCTTTTGCCTTTTTTGCGCCTTTTCGAAAAAAAAATACTAAAACGTCACTATCGAAAGTCGATATAAGGTCGATAGCGCTTTTGTCAGACGCCTTTGTTGTGCTTTGCGTTCATCGTTTTTTTGTTGAAAAAAGTCTCCATCAAGTAATTTAGAATTTACAGAGTTTTGAACGTACGTCGATGCACGTCCTCTCATTTTTAGTGTATTAATTCATAATTCACTATCTGTATACAAGATAGCAGTGACAGCGTACAGTGCTGTCTCTGATAAACAACTACTAATGTGTTAATACTAAATAATCTCGATCACCACTGCAGCACACACTCCACTGAAATAATGGCTATGACTAAACGACGCATAAGAATGAGTGCGTCAGTTTAACCTGCTGGTGCCACGCCAACACTGTCAAACGATTCCTTTTAAGATCGTTATCGTTGCTACTATTGTTAATTTAATTCGTTTTTATAGAGTAATAATATTGTGACTAGTTTTATATGAATATTAAAGCAAAAAATACCAGCCGATTTACTTTTTTGAACTGAAAATTACTACACAAAAAAATCAAGTAACTGCTATATTCAAACTTTGCGCGATTTTTCTTCGAGAGGAACAACTTTAAAAAAACGCAGCTGCCACTCATTGCCATTATTTCAGTGGAGTGTGTGCTGTAGTGGTGAGATTATTTAGTTAATTTCGATGTGTTGAAATTTCACATTTTTTCTAGCCGAAATCTTGAAAAAGAGCTACCTAAGCTTCTATCTAGGGTTAAACAAAAAAATTTCGGCTGCGGCCCACTTTTTCTTTGTTCTACAACGAATTTAAATTTTCAATAAAGTTCGTTCAACCAATATTAATTAAACTGAGGCTAGTCACTGTTCAATTTTTTTATAATGAAGAAATTTACAAAAAATATGACAATGACCTTACGTAATAGTCACATTCTCGTCGAAAATTTGTACTAATGCGAACTCAATTTCAGCACCCTGAGTACAGGTAGTGAATATAAGTTTTTACTTTTTTATAGATCTTGTTGTTCAAATGAGCGCCTTTCGAGTGATCGCACATCTGCGCCTTTTGATAGCCAGTCTGGCCCTGTCTAGCTCCCAACCCTTCTTGGGTTGTTAAGGCAGCTTATTATTATTATTAATTTTCCAAAGTACGACGGTCATATACGTTTACTACAAACAATTTTAATGTAACATGGGGTAGATCCCGGTCGCAGTCTAAATATGACGAGTCAACAATAAAAAAAATGTCCGTCCGTCTCCACTTTTTTTCCAAACGGCTCAACCGATCACCCTAAACTTTTTTTCCCTGAAAGGTACATGCCTCCCATATGTTCGAAGATGAGCAAAATCGGCCGAGTAGTTCTGGAGATATGGTCGAAGATTCGGAGGTCGGACAATTTTCGAGGGCCGATGAAACTTTTTCGCAAATATCTCAGCAAGTATAGCACGGAAATTCCTCAAATGGATGCATTTGATGTCACAAAACTTGGAAAAAATTTTTGTGGGAGTCGGGTCAGGAATCTGGGCACTGGGACCAATGGAATGGACGAAATTGAGTTTCTTGGACATATACGAAAACATGTTTTGTTTTTGTATGGCACACTTCGTGTCGTAAGTTCCCTTACTGTCAAAGGCAAAGTTGTAGAGAATTGAATTTAAGCGAATACATGTCTCTAAGTTTTGGGGAAATATGGCCCAATCCAGGTATATGGCCACTTCCATAATTGGGCAGAATGACCCGAATCTCCAGAACTATGAGAGTTAGAAAGTTGGTTCCAAAGAGGAAGTTGTAGAGAAATAAATTTAAGCGAACACGTGTTTCAGGGATTTGGGGAAATATGGCCCAATTCTGGTAAATGGGCACTTCCATAATTGGGCACTCGGTAGCGTAGTGGTTAACACGTCTGCTTCCTACTATGAGATCGAGTTGCCAGTGCGTTGGTTCGAAACTCAGCCGCAGACAGATTTGTTCCGATTGTTAGATTTGTAAACAAAACAAAGCTAATTGAATCGGTTCAAGTCAGCGCCATCGTACGGCTTACCGGTGAAAGGCATTGTTGGGAGGTGCCGGTATTCTACTCCTACTGGTTTCGTTCCTATTACATCTCATGGATGGCACTGGGTTTGTCGCACAGCTTACCACTGGCACAGTAAAAACTTTCCGGTAATGAAAGGATCTCAAATAGTAGAACCACAAAAGGTAGCGAAACTAGTAAATAATGATCTAGCCCCTAACCCTTATTATATTATTATATAATTGGGCAGGATGACCCGAATCTCCAGAACTATGAGAATTAGAAAGTTGTTTCCAAAGGCAAAGTAGAGAATTAAATTTAAGCGAACACGTTTCTCAGGGTTTTGAGAAAATATGGCCCGATCGTGGTATATGGCCACTTCCAAAATTGGGCAGGATGACCATTATCTTTAGAACTTTGAGAGTTAGAAAGTTGCTTCCAAAGGCGAAGTTGTAGAGAATTAAATTTAAGCGAACACGTGTTTCAGGGTTTTAGGGAAATATGGCACAATCCTGGTATATGGCTGTGAGAAACAATTGAGAACTCTTTGAGGTGACATGTTTAAGTCCACAAATTGAATGATTTATTTACATTAAAAACTTTGTTTACATACAAAACCTACATACAAACCGTACATAAAACTGTAAAAATATCAGAATGTAAACAAACAATACCATGTCAAACGGACGCCGAATGATGAATGCGTTTTATGATTTTTCGATGTCGATTTCGAAATAGGATGTGCGGTTGACGAAAGGTGACGCTACATAACTCCCCTCCTAGAAAAATCGGTAATCGATCCATGACGATCCATGATGACATATCGGATTTGTTTACCAACATTTATTAAAAAAAAAAAAATGTCTTGATGGATTTGTTTAGCCTATGTGTTCGTTTTGTGTTTAAATTTTGTGTCGTGTTTATGTGTTTGTGTGATGTTATCACTGGGTTGTGGGTTATAAAAAATCCGTTAAAGAATTTGAATAACGGAAAATATTTATATAATTTTGATTTTAGGTGGGGTTGCTGCAGGAAGCGTACTTTTTTGAGCGACACGTAATTTCCTGTGCAGTGAACATAGGTTTAAGTCTGTCGATGGAGACTAAACAAGTCAGTCTTTGATTTTTAGGGTGAAAAATTTCTGTTCGTCTGTTCTTTGGTTAACTACTCCGCCCATAGCTGAGTCGGAGGCGTCTACCATGAGGCTAAGCTCTGTTTGTTCCGCCGCGTGTGCAAGGAGAGCTGCGTTTGCCAGTTGCTCCTTACATTGCTTGAATGCCTCAAGTCGAGCGGGCGTCCACTCGATTGGAGTTTTATCCTTTTTCTTATTTCCTTTTAGGCATTCGAGTAATGTTTCTGTTGTGTTTCTGCTGCGTGTGGTAGGAACCGCTGGTAGTAGTTAAGCATGCCTAAGAATCTTTTAAGTTGATCTGCAGTTTCTGGCTGTTTAAATTCTTTGATAGATTTAACTTTTGTATCTAGTGGTTTGGTACCATTTTTGTTAATTTGATATCCTAAGAACTTGACTTCAGTTTGCCCGAAAACGCATTTATTTATGCTGATGATAACGCCAAATTCTCTCAGGCGGTTGAATAAAGTTCTTAGGTGAATCATATGTTCTTCTGAGTTTTTGGAGGCGACTAAAATGTCGTCTAAATATGCGAAACAAAAGTCTAAACCTTGAATGACAGAGTTTAAAAAACGTTGGAAGGTTTGTGTTGCGTTTCATAAACCGAACGTCATTGTGGAAAATTCAAAAAGACCGAAGGGCGTAATGGTGGCGGTTTTTTGAATATCCTCTTCTGCCATAGGAATTTGATGGTATGCCCTTACTAGATCGACCACGCTAAAGATTGTACGACCTTCGAGGAAGCTGTTGAAGTCGTGAATGTGTGAAGTGGGGTAACGATCTGGTAAGGTTTGTCCGTTTAAGCGTCTGTAGTCCCCGCAAGGGCGTCACCGACCACTTGGTTTAGATGCTATGTGTAAGGGGAGGCCCAAGGACTTTTAGACGGTAGACAGATGCCTAATTCAAACATTTGGTCGAACTCGGTTTTAGCAATTTTCAATTTTTCTGCATTTAGCCGTCTTGGTTTGGAAAAGATCGGCTGACAGTTGGTAATGATTCTGTGTACCACGTCGTGTTTTTTTGAGCAACGTTTGAACGTGGACAGATCAAGTAATTCAGGAAATTCTTGTAATAAGTGATGGTAAATGGAGACTTTTTCGAGGGTTTTGATCTCATTACCAACTGAAATTCTTTGTGCTTTCCCGTGTACTGAGATGTTAGTTAAGGCGTCTCTCAGTGTATTGTTTTCAGCAGGTCTGGATCGATTATGGGTGATTGCACGTCTGCAATAACGAAAATCCATGGGATTGGTCGTCGAAGCCCCAAGTTCAGAGTGATTGTTTTACTTCCATAGGTCTTAAGGGGCCATCCACAAATGACGTCCGGTTGTAAGGATTGGGGAGGGGGTATGGCAAAACCGGACGAATTCGGACGGGGGGAGGGGGTGTATGAGAAACGTGACGTCCAGTGCACCTGATAGAATAATGATAAAATAAATTACCAACCGATTTCAAAAAATACAAATCGATACCATACGATTTGTATTGTCCGTCGGTTAAGACTTGTTTGGATAAACGAATCTGTAGCAAATGTGGAAAATACTTCTCAGCAATTAATCAAGTCGTCCTACACATGAAAGTTTGCGAATCGCTGCTCGACGAGCTAACGAGATGATAGTTGTTATTTCAAACTACGAAGGCTCCGAAGATGTGGAATGGATATATGAGCGAGACATAGACGCACCACAGAGCATGCTCGAAGTTGTCTGTCGCAAAAGAATCGTCCAAAAACTGTCAAAATAACCGGACGTCATTTATGGATGGCCTCTAATTTGTGTACCGTTGGCAGCAAAAAGTTTAAAAAGACCAGGGGAATTTCCTTTTTCTCGAATTGTTGGGGGAACGACAGAGATGTCCGCACCTGTATCGATAAGGAAATCTCTGCCGGACGATCTGTCTGTAACAAATAGGCGACTTATAGTAGGTCTTGAGTCTGGTTTAGTCATTGTCTGAAGACCTGGCTTTTTTGCGTTTCTAAAATTGCAAGGTTTGTTGTATTTTCGCGCCTTATTTCCGAATTTTTTATGGAAGAAACAGATGTTAGTTGTTTTTTGATTTGTTACAGATGCCCTATTAGGAGGCGTGGAGGAACGATTTTGTGCGGTCTGTCTGGTGCTTTGACCTGACTCACGAAAGTAATTTCAGTTGCACAGTTGCTGTCTACGTATTTGGACGTACGTTTTTTACTCATCACAGCAATTCAGTTCGTAAATTAGGCTATAAGTCGCTTTGCCCAAACTCTCTAATTGAGAACTCTTTGAGTTGACTTGTTTAAGTCCACAAATTGAATGATTTATTTACACTAAAAACTTTGTTTATATACAAAACTTAACCGTACATAAAACTGTAATAAATATCAGAATGAAAACAAACAATGCGATGTCAAACGGCCGCCGAATGATGAATGCGTTCTATGATTTTTCGATGTCGATTTCGGAATAGGTATGCGGTTGACGATAGGTGACGCTACGTGACCACTTCCATAATTGGGCAGGATGACCCAAATCTCCATAACTATGAGAGTTAGAAATTTGGTTCCAAAGGCAAAGTTGTAGAGTATTAAATTTAAGCGAACACGTGTTTCAAATGTTTTCTAGATTTGAATAATCTGAGACGAACTTCGGCAGGGTCTCTGACATTACCTTGGGTAATTTCTATGGATCTTTGAAACTCTTACAGTTATAAAAGAACATAAAACGTTGGATTGTTTGCTTATTTGTATCTTTATATACGTTCGAATCTTTTTGTAACATCTATTCTGTCTGCCATAAATATTCTCTTTGCCACATCTTTTCTGATACGTACGGGTCTTTGGTTATGTTTTTATCTATTTATTTTGTTGTTGTTGTTCTAAATTGTTTGTATTTGTAGTCAGAGGGCTGGGGCCATTGATGGAAATAAATAAATTATTAAAAAGGCGTTCGGAGGTGCGAGTTCATTATTTATCAGCAGAGACATCACTATGTTTTTGACACCCTTATGGAAGAATTCATGCTAACGTTAAAGCAAGAAAGAACATAACCAAACACCCGTACGTATCAAAATATATGAACAAATGAAGCAAATAAACGCGAACGTACGAGAATTGCAAATTTTTGCAAAGTTTTTAAAACTGTATATTTGAACGTCCTACAGAAATTACCCAAAATAATATCGAAAACTCTCCCGAAGTACGGCATCTGTAAAAATGAATATATTCCGAAATTAAGTCATTTTTCCCGGAAAACTGAACTGAAACACGTGTTCTCTAAAATTTTATTCTCCACAACTTTACCTTTGTAAGCATCATTGTAACTCTGGTGGTTCTAGAGATATGGTTCATCCCTAAAACCTTAAAACCCTGAAAACGGCGTTCTCTAAAATTGTATTCTTTACAACCTTGCCTTTGGATTCAACACAAGAAGTGGTAATATTCCAGGGCTGGGTCATTTTTCCCTGAAACACGTGTTCTCTAAAATTTTATTTTCCACAACTTTGCCTTTAACATATTGCATATTGCACCACTGGGCACTGGGACAAATAGAATGGACGAAATTGAATTTCTTGGCCATATACGAAAAAAGATGGTTTTACGTCTATATTTGCTCAACTATGCAATATGTTAAGGGCAAAGTTGTGGAAAATAAAATTTTAGAGAACACCCGATTTCCACTAAAATTTTTTCCAAGTTTGAACAATTTCCTTGCTATATTATATTTGATATGGTATTATCGTATTGACGAACAATAATATCATATTCGATATGATATTATCGTATTTACGTATGATAATATCGTACGGTGACGAAATTACACTCGACGATTTTGCCGGTCACCGTTTTAGAGGAATGCTGTTTCCTATTCAATGGACAATTTTACCGACAGATTTTTGGCTCACCAATGGACTCTCCAGGCAGTCCTGTGTTCGCGGACTTGATTCTTGAAATTTTAGAAGACGTCATCGTAAATAAATTAGGCTTCAATCTGCCTTTCTTCTATCAATATGTAGATGACATTCTTACGGAGATTCCGATGGACAAAACAAAAGAAACTTTAACTCTATTCAACAACTGCAACAAACACCTACAGTTCACTATAGAGGAAGAAGAAGTTGATGGAAAAATTTCTTTTCTTGAAATAATGTGCACTTGTGATGCTCGTACCATAAAAACTGATTGGTTTCACAAAACTACTTGGTTGGGCCGTTATCTAAATTTTAAATCCCATTTACCAATGTCTTATAAACGAAACACAGTGACATTGACAGTGAACCAAATACGGGGTTCGACTGATTGTAAACGATGTGTTAAATTCTCGAAAATGAAAAAGATAACATAAAACTTTTATATAAATGCTGTGTAAGCCGAAATTAGTGGAAGAGTCATTTGTTTAAAAAATAAGCAGCTTAGAGAATGAAGATGTTAGTTGGCTTTGTGTTTAAAACGTATATACATATTCGAGCGGTTCATTCGTACACGAAAAATATTTGTTACCAAACCTACCAACCGAAATCATTTTTGAATATAGATGGCGCTTTCAGTAATTTTCTTTAAAAGCTTTATCACTGCAACGCCATCTTCAAATTTAACAAAGAATTGTTTTTAAACGTTCATGAAAAGCTGACATCTAGTCGGTCAATTCATATTAAGTCTTCGAATATCGGAATAATGTTATCTGCTCTATCGTTTAAATTTATTATGTAAGATTTTGTTTATTACATTCCTTTGTTGCTGAAGGTTGATTTTTGTGCTAAAATTAAAGACTTTCTATACTTTTTCCCTAGCGCTATTTATAGCTTTGTGACACTATCCACATGATGATCGTAGAAATCGCAAATTTTGAATGTAAAATGACAAATTGCGAAAAAGAGACATGAAGGAGATAATAGGATGGACGTAAACACATCCATATAAAAAACCCGGTACAATGAAATATTTCTTGACATACATGTCTATCTGGGGAACCGTCATTTCGGCTTAGTATGTTTTTCGTCCTCGTGATATTCGAAAACATTGAGAAAGCAATGAGAAAGTTTGAAAATAACAGACAACCGAGGTTTTTTTTAGAAAATTACATTTTTGAAGAAAACTTTATTGTATTTAAGTAAAGACTTTGAAACATTATTAATGGGAAAAAATAACTGTCACAAGTGAGCCTAAGTGTGTTATTTCTGGGTCTAAATTCTATGAGAAAATCTGACATTTTTGACCGTCTGCGCATGAAATATTTTTCGCGCAGATGGACAAAAATGCGATATGCTATATTTTCCCGCAGAATTTATATCCAAAAGTAAGTTGTTTCAGCTCACATTTGAATGCCATTTTTTGCCGGGTTAAAGACTTCTTTACCCAGATGTCATTTTCGGTCCTATATTTTGCGAATTAAATGAACTGAACATATGCAAGGGACCGTATCAGAATAGATGTGACAAACAGAATAGATATTGCAAAAAGACTCGAACGTATCTAAGTGAATATTGCCTTAAATTATGTCCACATTAAATTGCACTGGAAATCGCCGAAAATGCAATATTGAAAAACCCGTCCGAAGCAACGACGCAAAAAACATCTCCAAATTCCTAAAAAAGCCGAAAATTTAAAAAGAAATTTCCAAAAAAAAGTTTGAAGAAAAATGTAAAAACAAATTTTTTCACACAAAAAAAATTTTACGTACTAGGGCCTCACTCAGAACTGATCGCGAGCACTTAGGAGAGGCCTCTAATCCACACTTCCACAAAAACGTTCGTCTCTTTATCTCTACAACACTGCCCAATTCATCATTAAAGAAATATTCACGAAAAACGACCAAATATCGTGTAGGGTCTTGTTGTCCTTGAGTGATGACTTCAGCCCACACTAAGGACACTACTACAGCCCGAACGACTCGATTTTCTTTTTTTCGAATTTTCGTGATTTTCTGACGTCCATATCTTTTTCTTAAAACCCTCAAGAACGATTTCTGTTCTAATTTCGCAGAGATATAAGTGAGAAAGTTCCACAAACCAGGTTTTTGACCACTTTATCGACCGGAACTTCGAAAATTTTCAACCGATTTTGCCCAAATTTAATCCCGTAATCAATTTTCTGATTATCTTTCAGCAAAAAAAAAAAAAAAGAATTTGAAAATCGGATAAGATTTACCTGATTTATGTAGAAAAAACAAGTTAGCCCCTATTAGAGATCAGTTTTAGGACCCTAACTGAGTCCAAAAGCTAAAAATTAAAAAAAGTTTCTTCCATAAATTTTAGGTATCTGGGGGGTATACAAACAAAAAAAAGGTAATGAAAATTTGAAAGTTTTAAATTAATTTTTTGATATTCGAAAACTACGAATATTGAAATTAAAATCTGAAATAACAACACACTGTGCTTCATAGCCCAGTAGGATTCGAACACACGCCAGCAAATATTTCTATTTTCTAGTCGAATGTTCTAACCATTGATCTACCGGGACAAGGACAAATTGACTTACGTTATTTCAGATTGTTGTTAATGCCACGGTGACGTCATTAATCCATACCAACAAATTCCCTATTTCGTATTAATTCGAAGCAAAGGGTGTTGTTATTTCAGATTTTAATTTCAATATTCGTAGTTTTCGAAGATTTTTTTTAGATTTATCAGTTTGGGTCGGACCTTGATAAGTCCATGAAACATAGATCTAGCGATCCTTTGTTTCGTCACCCGATCATCATGTAAATCTTGGAAACCTCTCAGTCCCAGTTAGGAACCTATTCAGCGGCAGGTGTTGGTCACTGTTGCGGGTTGAGCCATATGACCTCCTACACGCAAAGAAAAGATACAATTGCGGCTTTTTTAAAGTTTTTATTTATACTTGAGCGTAACGTACTTATATTTACTGGGAACGCAAAATCGTAAGTAAGTGTTATCAATCATGGGCGCGCGGTAGCATTGCGCCCGTGACGCAAGTCCCCATACGATTAAAAAAATCAGAATTTTTTTTTCGTAGACTGCGGAACCATATATACAGCTAAATTTTGACTTTTTTCCCTTGCGTCGTACCCCCCTGAGACCTCGTTTATCGGATTCTACGTAAAATTGTGATTGAAATCGACCTTTCACTCATTAAAATCGGTCCAGTAGATCCGAAGATATGACCTTTAGAAAATCGTCATTTTCCATACAAAATGTGCTGCTTCATAGAAGCCAAAGAAAATGTATACATCCTACGTTAGTTAGTTAGTTAGTTAGTTAGTTAGTTAGTTAGTTAGTTAGTTAGTTAGTTAGTGGGTTAGTTAGTTAGTTGTGGCATTTCCATTTGTATGAAAAACGGCGATTTCTCGAAAACTGGCGGTCAGATCTTCTTTAAATTTTGCAGGGACCTTCGGATGGGCATTCCACGCCATCTAAGATTTTAAAAAAGTGGGGTCACCGGCTTCGTTTGGGCGCTAGGGCTCCTGGAAGCTCCCATACAAATCCCATATAAAATAATGTTTGTGGTGTGTGTCACGGTTGGGTAAGTGAGGTATTCAACTTCCATTAGAGTTTTTGATATTTTTCGGTTATTCTCGATATGAGTGAGGTCATCCAATGGGCTTAATAGGTTTATGGGATTCTTGTGGATTTCTCTAGCACTTTACAACTTCCATCAGGTTTTTTGATATTTTTCGGTTATTCTCGACATGAGTGAGGTCATGCAATGGAGCTTCCTAGGTTTAAGGGATTCTCAACGATTTTTGTGGATTTCTCTAGCACTTTTCAACTTCCATCAGGTTTTTTGATATTTTTCGGTTATTCTCGACATGAGTGAGGTCATGCAATGGAGCTTCCTAGGTTTAAGGGATTCTCAAGGATTTTTGTGGATTTCTCTAGCACTTTTCAACTTCCATCAGGTTTTTTGATATTTTTCGGTTCTTCTCG
>CM055406.1:87716881-87739269 GCA_029228625.1 Pseudolycoriella hygida
CTCTAAGTCACGTCGACTTGTGCAAAAACAGCTAGTCTAGACGACTAGTTTCCGCTAATCCTTTTTATTTCAGGTGGCTACACGAGATGGCAGTGCTTGATGGAACGACGGGCTATTTTAATTTCCAATTTTCTTATTTCGTATAATTTCAATTGATGCTGGTTCAATTGTGTAACAACTATAAATAAAGTAATTTTGACGATGGGCAGGGGTGACTGTTGACTCCGACGGGTCGACTGGGTCGGCAACTCACTTCCGGACCTGCTCTTCATTTATGTTTTTTTTTTTTTTTTGTGTTAAGCTAATTTATTGTCATTATTTTAATAAATTGTAAACAGTCAGGAGGCTTCGGCCATTGATGCAGTAAATAAATAAATAAATAAACGTTTCATTAAAGCGCAAATTCGCTAGTTTCGTAGGCCACCTAGTTTTCGTGACATTTCGTAAAAGGAAAAGTTTCCCAAATTTTTTGGCCACCTAGTTTTTGTGATATTTTGTAAAAGTAAAAGTTCCCTAGCTTCGTTAGCCAACAAGCTTTTCGTGACGTTTCATTAAAGCGCAAATTCCCTAGTTTCGTAGCCCACCTAGTTTTTGTGACATTTCGTAAAAAGAAAAGTTTCCCAACATTGTTAGCCACCTAGTTTTTGTGATATTTTGTAAAAGTAAAAGTTCCCCAGCTTCCTTTGCCAACTAGCTTTTCGTGACGTTTCATTAAAGCGCAATTTCCCTAGTTATGTAGGCCACCTAGTTTTCGTGACATTTCGTAAAAGGAAAAGTTTGTTAACCACCTAGTTTTTGTGATATTTTGTAAAAGTAAAAGTTCCCTAGCTTCGTTAGCCAACTAGCTTTTCGTAACGTTTCATTAAAGCGGAAATGCCCTAGTTTCGTAGGGCACCTAGTTTTCGTGACATTTCGTAAAAGGAAAGCTTTTTCATATACATGTACAAATACATATACATATCATGTCCATATTACAAAGTTGATGAAAAATTACATTGAAAACTTTCTTCTTTGTGTAAGAGTTTTGGCTGAATGTTACGTCTTTCCATGTGCAAATAGTCTCATCTATATATTGTTGGCTATTTGCACATTGTGCAAATAGTCTCTTCTATATATTGTTGGCTATTTGCACATTGTGCAAATAGTCTCTTCTATATATTGTTGGCTATTTGCACATTGTGCAAATAGTCTCTTCTATATATTGTTGGCTATTTACACTGTGTGCAAATAGCCTACAATATATAGAAGAGACTATTTGAACAATGTGCAAATAGCCAACAATATATAGAAGAAACTATTTGCAGAATGTGCAAATAGCCAACAATATATAGAAGAGACTATTTGCACAATGTGCAAGGAGTCTTTTCGTTTAAATAAACATACTAATTTTCCAGATGTACTCCCTTCTGGGTCTTACGAGTCTAAATGTGTCTAAATGTGTCTTAATACTTCATAAAAGCATATTAAGTCTCATTATTCTCATAAGACCCAGAAGTGGCCAATTTAAATCAGAAACTTATGAGCCCTTCGTAGTCATTTCATATTGGGTCAAATAACAAAAGCCAGCTTTATATTGTTCTAAATTTTATTTTAGATAAACATTTTTTGACCTTCTCTCTTTCTATCATTTTGTTTTTAATGATAAAAAAAATTAAAAATTAAAACAAAAAATTATTTTCGACATAGATAGGTTGACTTTCATGCACTCTTCAGCTCACCAAAGTTCCATTCCGACCCCAATGACGCATGCTGTACCACTTTTGAAAGCTTACAGTAGCATTTTTCAGAAAATGAAAGGAAGACTACGTTTGCGCAAGTAACATAAGGTCAAAACCTTGGAAAAGCTTCGCGTTGATGAAAAGTTTCACTTTGCGAATTTTTTACCCGAGCTCTAAACTCTTTAAAAATTCCGAAACGAAAGTTAGGGACATTCTAGTGCCTCAATTGTTTTTTCTGGCTGGAGGCATCGAAAATCGAAGAAGTTACCGAATATGGCCATTTTTCACATTTTCCTTAGCCAAATCTTGTACCGGCACTTGTCACGTGAACTGTTATTAATTTTAGAAACTAGAAAACATGAGCTTTCCAATGATATACTTGGTTCCGCGGAAATGCGCTGGTACACGTGGTGAGACGCTTTTTAAAAAGTCAGTTTTTTCACCTAAAAATGGCTCTAGCTTCCCACCTACCCATAGTTTCCGGGCAAGGGGGGCTCAAACTCTTCGTCTTTTCGAGGAGTACACACCTGAGAAGTTTGAGGAAAATCCGTTCAACCGTCTTGAAGTTTTTGAAGAAAAACGATTTTGGGCTCTTCCATGCAGAGCATTTCCTCAAATATTTCACAACTCAGATCTGAGTTTTTCGGAAAAAATGTTCTTCTACGAATTTCTCCTATAGGTCCAAGGAATCAAATGAGCCATCAATCTAAAGAATCGGAGACCACTTGAATTTCACTTTCATACAACCTGGTCGAAGAATTCGCAAATTCACTCTTAAATATATTCAGCAACGATTATGCGAACGATCTCGACAATGTCTACATCGATTGCCATATGCGAATTATACGAGATAAGAGGACTATTGACGTGTGTAAGCTTCGGCAGAAGATAATAAGCGAATCGGCGGTGGTGTGAAACGGTGAAGTAAAGTTCGTCAATTAATTTGTAAGATTTTCGCATCATCCTTACTTATTCCGATTTGTTTAACAATTTAAATATGTGTCTTTAAAATATCCCGTTCTGTTACGTACATATTTTGGATTATTAAGAAAGGATATTTACATGTAAGGATCAATTTTTATTTAATTAGAACAAGCTGTTGAATGTTCTTTGTTATTAGAATTTTCATGTTAAAACAGCGTATATTCTGTTTTGTTTAAAGATTTGTGAATGACGTTTTAACTTGCGATTGAGGCTAAAATACGAAATATTTGCTAAGGGAAACTATTCGTAAGTCTTTAATGTTTAAATCAGAGCTAGAATGTAATTTATTGTTGAAAATGTTGCAGAAATTTAAAGCTAACGCTGTATCTCACGCTATCTTCATACAACAATTGCTTTGATCAATAAATGGATATTTGTGTGAATAGATTGGGTTTTCTTGAAGAACAGCGGTGCTGTTAAATGGATGGTAAAAGTCGGAATCCCTAAGCCTCCCTTCGTAACATACATAATCGCCGGTTTGCGGTATCGATTGTATGTCTTCTTGTTCTCTTCTTGAATTTTAGCTATATTTGCCTTCGCCATCTGCCGTTGTTCTTGTCGTTTCTCGCAAAAGTCGTGCCGTTTACAATCGCGCAAACAAATTATACCACTCCCTCGGAATTGACATTTTCGAAAGCATTGCAATTATGACTCTCATCAACCTCTTGACTTGACCATTTCCTCTCGGAACACCCGTTGTAATGAGATGACGTTCGATGTTGTTGATTGCGCAATATTCTTCCAATGATTTGGATTTAAATGCCCCCGCCTTGTCTGCAATAATTCGAACTGGACGGGAAAATTTCCAGCTGTAACTCCAACTTCTTGATAGCTTCATCTACCTCGAGCGTCTTGACTGGATAAATCCAAACGAATTTGGTGAACGCGTCGATCACCACCAATTTGTTGTAGTAAACCTTCCTTCTTCCCTTCTTTTCAACTGGACAAAATGCCCGCGATACAATTGGAAATGACGACTGATATTTTTTTATAATTTATTTATTAGTCATCTGATATCTGATTTGAACTCATTGTGGATCGCTCTATTCATTTCTAAAGCATAATTTAAGTTCGGTAGTAAAGAATACGGTTACGACACACGTTTTGTTTGTGCTTATGTTTTTGATTTTTTTCAACTGTTCTGTGATCAGTACTTGATGTTTCTTTACTTTTAATTGTTGACTAAATGTGCTTTTAATTCGATATTATCGTTTACTTATCAATTGAGTGTCTATTTAGCGGTCATCATCGAAAAACACAATTTCATTGCGTCAGTTCTTCTGTACAAATTATGTTTGTGTATGTGCAACAAAACAGCTGTATCTTCATTTTCATCTATTTGTCATTGTTTATTAATACGATTAATACCGAATATTGACATCTGAAAATGAACAATTGTACAGTGTGTGATGGTATTTTCCGAAATGACAATCCCAATAAAATCATATGTGATGGGATTTGTCGCCGATGTTATCATGCTGAATGTGTTAACTTCAGCAAAGATGCGTGCTGTACTACAGACAAATGCCGAATCTTCAATGGTTCTGTGATGGTATCATTCAAACTGGCTCGTCCAACGTTTTATCTCCTCTGTTCAACAAATTTAATTCCACCGTTGTTATTCCAACCTCATCGCCATCTTACATTCGACCGTCGATCACTGCTGCCAGACGAAATCGAAATCCGAATGTAAAACCGAATAAAAGCTCTGTATCTTTGGGAACCCAATCGCCTAACGTCGAACATGACACCAGTAGCGTCAATAACTCAATGTGTATTTCGCCATCAGTAAAAGAAAAAAAAACTGTCCGAAAATTATTCCGTTCAATCTCCTGGCAAAAATGGATCGAATCCACTCACTCAAGCTGATGTCGTAGAACCCAAGCCGTTGAATGATTCTGCAGTTCCGTTCAGTTATTCTAAAGATACTCACGTACTTTACACTTTCGCTAAAGAAGAATAGAACACCATTCATAAAAAATTGACTATTTTAAATAATACAAAAATTTCTCTAGCTGAACATTAATTATTTCTTATTTGTTATTGAATTCTAATCATGAACTAATCTAATTTATAATCAATTTACTTGTACTGGTCGTCGCTGTGTCAGTGAATAAACTTTATCTACAGCCTACATTATAGGGCTTAATGCGTCATTGCTGCAGTCTTTTTGTTGTGCACGTGCATTTTTGGCTCAAATGTCTGATATAGACCTAAAATCTTTTAACGATGTGTCCAGTTTCATAGTCAAAGAAAATGATAAATTAATAAATGGCTTCGTGAATGGTTTAAGGACTGAAATAGCAACGGTTCGTCATGAGTTGAAAAACGACATTGATACATTGGATGCTAACCTCAAATCGGGCATAACAAAAGTTGAAACTATACAAACCACTAAGTTTGAACGTATTACTCGTCTTGAAGACTCATTTACTCGTATGCAACGAAACTCCGAGCTGGTTATCACTGGAATCCCAACAGTTGATGGAGAAACCTGTGATGAAATCGTAGCAAAAATTGCTGTGGCAATTGGGTACCAGCTTAATAAAGGAGACATAACCTCATTCCGTCTTACTAAAACAGGAAGGTTCAATAATGCAAGAAAACTACATCGTAACAACAATATTGGCAACAACTCAAATGGTAACCCTATTTTTCCACTTATATTGGTTACATTCCTAACTCTTTCGGAAAAAAATGAACTTCATGAGAAGGTACCTAGCGTTTAAAAATCTGTGCTTGAAGAGTGTCCGATTTAATTCAGATCAACGAATTTTTATTAAGGAAAACCTTACCCCAACTAATTATAAAATCTTTCAACTGTGTTCAAGTTCATTGGCTAAGAGCAAAAACTTAGTTACAAAGCTTCTTACTAGAGACGAACTCTGTTATATTGCGCTACCATCAAGCAATAAAATGATACCTGTTCACTCATTGGACTTCATTAATGGAATCCTTGGTACTGACTTGCATATAAATGTCAATAATCCGAAAGGCCATCGTACTAAGCGCAAACGGGACATTGAAAATAATTCGAAATAACCAGTGGAACCAACAAACAAAAAGCGCAAAAACCGCAATCCATCACAATGTCAACGAAATATTATTGGTGCTAGTGATGTGCCAAATACTGATTCATAGTTCGTAACATCGTAACATTAACTTCCTCTTTCAAGTAAATTGATTTTTGTTTTGATTTACGCTAATTATTCAAGCAAAGTAACAAAAGAAATAAACCTTCTAGCTATTACATTTTTGCAACATAACTCTATTCTATTTGACTTTATTTTACTTTTAATATTAAGCATCGTAATTGACTATACATAATTAGTAGATCGACTCTCATGGGCATCCCAGTCATCCGCAAATTTTTCATCCATCGTGAGTATCATTTTCATACACTATATTTCCTCATCATTCATTTATCATATCATTTCATAAGAAGCAGTCTCATTCTGTCGACCTACAGGTACTATTACTGCTTGCGTTACTAATATGGTTATTCTCACTGCCGAGTCATTCTTCATTCCAAATATAGTCTTGAAATCAGCATTCCCTAGAAATAATGCTACTCTGAATATAGCTTATATTAATGCAGATGGTTTGCGCTCCAAAATTGACGAATTTCGTAAAATTGTCGCTGGTGTAAACCTGCACTGTATCGCGATTTCGGAAACTTTCTTTAAAAGCTACGTCACGAACAAGTCGATTGAACTTATATATATATATATATATATATATAGGATATAGGCTCTATAGGAACGATAGGGTGGAGTAACAATTTATATAAAGAAAGAACTGCGGGCTAAAGTAGTCTCCCAGTCAGCTAGTAAGGGCGGCACCTTGGAACATCTTATTATTGAACTGTGTTTGACCTCGCATAAGGTACTTATAGGAGTCATGTACAAACCACCTAAGGTCGACGACATAGATAAACTGGATGAGATTCTCCAGCGATTCAGTGTAGAATATAAGGAAATTGTCATCGTGTGAGACTTCAATGAGGACCTTATAGAGAGGTCAAGCAATACAAAGCGCTACATCTCTACTGTAAAAGACCTGGGCTTCTCATTCGCCTCAAAGGAACCGACTCATTTCTCTGCCACGAACTCAACTGCTATTGATCACTTTTTGACCACCTCCATTGATAAGGTGTCTCGCTACTCACAAATTAGCCTACCGGGAATCTCTAAGCATGACCTTATGTTTGCATCTCTTCATTGTGATATGGGTCACACCATTGAGCCTCCGCGGATGATTAGACGTCTTCATAAAGTTAACATGGACAATATCGTAGCTGATGCGGAAACCATAAACTGGATGAGGCTGGTTGGCTCAAATGATGTAGACCTTTTAGTTGAGACGTTCAGTAACGATGTGCTAGTATTGCTTGAGAAGCATGCACCGCTTGTCTGTTGCACGACTCGGCAAGACATGAGCCCTTGGTTCAATGCATTGGTGAGTAAATCTTTTGTTGATAGGGACTTAGCTTATATGGATTGGAAGAGAAAACGGACTGATGATAGCTTCAAAAAATTTAAAATACTGCGAAATAAAGCTAATCTTGTCGCCTCGCAAGCCAAGAGGAAGTACTTTGCATCGAAATTTCGAAAGGTAGTACCGACTAGGGAGTTGTGGAGCAGTCTTCGTCGACTAGGATTTGTGTCGGGAACTGATGATGTAATTCCACCCTATACGGCAGATGAGCTGAATGCTCACTTCGTGGCCAGAGCTAACAACTCGGACTTTCCTAAGTTACATAATACTAGTGGCTCTCCGGTACTTGGTCCGTCTCAGCAAGTGAATACTCCTCATTCACACCCATTCTTGTTTAGGACTTTAAATGACTACAAGGTCTGCGAAGCAGTCTATAGTATCAGATCCAACTCGACAGGTCTCGACTTGATCCCAATTGCATTTATCAAAATGCTATTGCCATTTGTTTTACCTACTATTACTCACATTTTCAATGCAGCTATCGTTGAATGCAAATTTCCCAAGCATTGGAAGACAGCGAAAGTCACTCCGCGTCATAAAGCTTCGCGTCACTCCACTCTGGATGATTATAGACCTATCAGCATGCTGCTGTCATTGTCCAAAGTGTTTGAGGAGGCTTTGAAGAAGCAAATTACTTAACATCTAAACTACTGCGGCCTTCTGTTCAAATTCCAGTCGGGGTTCCGATCTAATTTTGGTACAACTTCCGCGCTTCTTCGTGTGACGAATGATATCAGAATCAACATGAGTAAGAATGTTGCAACTGTCATGCTCCTCCTAGACTTCGGTCTCTCATGAGCTGCTCCTTGAGAAGCTGTCAGTGTGTTTTGGATTTTCATGTAGTGCAACACAGCTTATACGTAGCTATCTGTCACATCGCCTCCAGGCGGTTTACGTTAATGGATACCAATCTCAATTTTTGAAGGTCAATTGTGGAGTTCCACAGGGGTCCGTTCTTGGCCCTGTCCTTTTCTCCGCGTTTATTAATGACTTACCGAGATGTGTGAAACACTGTAAGTTGAGAAACTCTACAAAGATAGTACTGAAAATAGACTTCAAAAATGCTTTCAACAGTATAAACCGTGATGAAATGTTAAAGAACATTAAAGAACAAGCACCTGAACTCTACAATCTCATGTGGCAGAGCTATTCATCACCTAGTCATCTTCCTTACGGTGACTATTTAATTGCTTCACAGACCGGAACACAACAAGGAGACCCGACCGGACCATTATCATTTTGTTTAACGTTACACCCAATCATCACTTCACTGTCATCTAACCTGAACGTATGGTACCTCGACGACGGAACATTATGTGACTACGCAGATGTCGTCTTGAAGGAGTTTGAACAGTTGATCGAAAAAGCACAGAAAATTGGCTTAGAAGTGAACCCGACAAAATGTGAGATCTTCTTCTGTAATGGAGTCGTCGACGATGAAGTGTTGATGAAATTTCGAAAAATTGCTCCCGGAATACGGACAATTGATGCTAACGAACTCGAATTGTTGGGATCACCGATTCTAGAAGAGGGATTCGAAAGGTTTATCACCAAAAAAATGGAGAAAATCACGTTAATGGTTAGTCGTCTCACTGATCTAAAGTCGCATTACGCTCTTTTCCTGTTAAAGACGTGCTTCACAGTTCCGAAGTTGATATATTTTTTGAGAACCACACCTACCTCGACAATTGAAAATTTAATTGATTCCATCGATACAGAATTAAAAGATGCTTTAATTTCTATTCTCAACATTCAACTTGATGAAATTCAATGGACGCAAGCCAGTTTACCTGTTCGTTTTGGAGGACTCGGTGTAAGAAAACTGAAGGACATTGCACTTCCCGCTTTCCTGTCGTCGACAAATGGTGTCAAAGAATTGTTGTCTAGCATGACCGATATTCAGGACTTCGATTCAGAAATACCATATATGAACGAAGGACTGCAACTGTGGAATGAACTGAATGATTCTTTGCCGAGTGATCCACATAAACAGAAAAATTGGGACATGATTAATATGCACAGAATTTCAAAGGAATTGGTATTTGCATCAAAAATCGAACAATTCCGTTTTGAATCACTTCAAAATAAATTCTCCGGCGCCTGGTTAAATGCGACACCAAATCCAAATTTGGGAACGCTCCTTAACAATGATACTTTACGAACATGTATCGATATGAGGCTCGGTGCAAATATTTGTCAGGCACACACATGCGATTTATGTGGTTCATCGGTGGATTCATTGGGACGGCATGGACTGAGCTGTTTAAAAAACAAGGGGAAATATTCACGCCATTCAGAACTGAACAGAATTTTACAACAGTCATTGTCATCAATAAACGTAAGTTCTCGTCTTGAGCCACCACATATGTTTAGAAAAGATGGGAAACGTGTAGATGGAGTTACGAATATACCGTGGAGCAAAGGTCGCGCTCTCGTATGGGATGTTACATGTGTCGACACCCTGACCAAAAGTTATTTACGTGCAAAGAACGAACCAGGGCAAGCATCAGAAAATGCAGCAAATAGAAAACATCTACTGTACGAAGAAATCAAAAAAAATTATCATTTTGTTGCATTCGCAATGGAATCAATTGGCCCGTGGGCGCAAGAGACCATTAGGCTAATAAAAATAATTGGCAAAAAACTTAACGAAATTTCTGGCGATAAACGATGGCGATATTTTTTTATTCAAAGATTATCTCTTGCAATTCAAAGAGGTAATTATGAATGTATTTTAGGCACTCTCCCAAAATCAAGCAGTCTCGATGAAGTGTTCTATATTTAATTTTATATTATCTATTTGTAACATATAAACCTGAATATGTTTAATAAAAAAAAAGCGAATGTAAGAGTCACTTGTTTGTGGACGACTTCCAAATATATAAATCAGTACACGTAGATGATGTAATCATGGATATGCATCTCTTGAAGGCGGATCTAAACGCGATCGTAGTGTGGGCAGAGCGAAACAGGCTGTCCCTGAATATGGGAAAGACGAAGGCCCTGATCTTTTCGTCAAATGTTTGGTCGGGTAATATCCCTGAACTATATATAGATGGGGTCAAGATTGATTATGTAGACTCAGTGAAGAACTTGGGCTTGAATTTGGACTGCCGAATGGAATGGAATCAGCATGCTAGGAAGGTGTCTTACCACACTTGACGTATTGTTCCTGTGTCTTTGGTGAACTCTCTGCCTCAACCAAAAACATTTTAAACAAACCATTTAATGCGTGCTTGTGATTCGCATATGGGGTAGGGCGATATGAATCGGTTTCGGCTTACGGTAACAGGCTCCTAGGCAGTGATCTTTTTACTTACTTTGATTACCTCAACTCTTCCTTTCTGCATAAAGTTATCATTACCAATGAACCTGACTATATATATGAAAACCAAATTCCCGCACCGAAATATTTCACAAATTTAACTTACAATTTAAAACACCTTTACAATTTCTCAGAGAAATATTTTTTCCAGAGTTAAATAAACATAAATTAATCATTTAACAATGAAAACTTCTACAAAAAATCAATGAAAATACAGAGAGCGCTTAAGCAAAACACAACGTCACTCTCACACTCACAAATGTGTCCTAAATGAACGCTAAATTTGGATCCATTTCTGAGAAAATCGCCCGATATATTTTCAAAATTGCAAGATCAAAGATACATTGACCGAATTAAAATTATCAACGCTGCAGATACAAACAGCATAACAAAAAAAATTGACCAGTACTTCCAAATGTTACAATAACAACAAAGAGTTTCTCTTTGAATAGTCGAACAAACGAGGTGTATATAAGATAAACTTGTTACAGCTAATTTTAAAAAAAGAATTGAAGCGAAGATTGTAGATTTTGATATTAAAGGGGCTATACGACTTTTGTGCTCGGAGGACTCGTTCGCTCCAATGGATAAGAATACTGTTGAAATTTTGAAATCCAAACACCCACAACCATCTCGTTATTTGGTTTTCCCAACTCCTCCAAGTGACGAAGTGGTCTTTCAGTGCGAAGAACGCTATAATCCGCAAAAAAAAGCTCTTACAGAGGAGGTGTGACGCAAGTCTTTATGTCTGTTTACAAAAGCTGTGAAATCAGAAAAGTGTGACGCATTAATTATTTAAGGTAAAACTTTTTTCTTCCAGTTACAAAAGTTCTGAAATCAGAGGGGGGTGACGCATTAAGCTTCGATTCGCAACAAACATTTTTAAACAAAATTATGTTGAGTTCAAAAAATTGCGTCACAAATGCCAGAAAAAATACATAAAAAGTCGGAAATTACGAAAATTGACGTTTTTAGCGCTTTCTTCCTGTTTTTGTCTTTCGAGGACTCCAAATTTCTTCAAATTTCATACAGATAGATTCGTCTTGACTAAAGACTTCTAATAAACCCTTTTTTGTTGAATTTGAACAGAATCTAGATGAAATTTTAGCAAATTTTCGTTGATTTCCTTCATTTTTTGTAGCGCTTTTGGTGCTTTTATGCCATTTGATAGATTAACAAGATCTTTCTAAAGAGCCACTATATGTTGAGTTTTGACAACTTTTCGATGAAATTTGGGTCAAATTTGGCATTTTTAGCGCTTTTTTGCAAATATTCCTTTCCATTAGTATACAATTCCCTCAAATTTCATGCTATTTCCTAGAATAGTCAAGATCTTTCCAACGAGGCCCCTCTCAATGAGATTGGACAACTTTTAGATGAAATTTTAGGAAATTTTCTGTTAAATTCATCTTTTTTTGTAGCGTTTCTGGTAGCGCTGTAGCGATACAAAATGACCAAATTTTGTCCTATTTCCTAAATCTCGATGAGATCTTTCCAACGAGTCATGACACGTCAAAATTAATAAAAGTTTAGATACTTTTTGAAGGAAGTGAATATTGTCAATTTTAGGAAATTTCCAACGAAATTCCTATCAAATTTCCTATGAAAATTTCCTACCCAGCTTCCTGAACCTTGCGTAATTTCCACATATCTCCGGATGGAACGGTCCGAATCGCATCGAATTTCATCCTATTTACTAGTGTTTGACTTGTTTTAGGCTATCAAAGAAAGTCGAAAATATTACTGACTGTGCTACTCTGCAAGACGATTTGAATCGGTGCAAATCTCGTCTACTGAAAATCAACAAGCCAAATCCAATTAATTCTACGTCAAAAATCATTGAGACCGAGACAACAAAAGTAAAGGTGAAAAAATACTTAGGAGTCAGCCAAAATCCGAAAAGTATTCTCAAACTCGTACGTTCGAAGTGTCCTTGAGTATTGCTGCTCAGCATGGAATCCATTGTACATAAAATACATTAATATGATTGAAAAGGTACAAAAAAATTTAATCGTATGCTATAGTATAGATTTAGCTGTGAAAAACCGAGCGCTATGGGATTGTGTGCTTCAAAAAGTAGGTAACGACCGGATGCTATTGTTTTCTGGAGCCATTTAATAAGCACCACGAAATGCTAACATTCACTGTCGAAAAAGAACTTAACGCTACAATCAACTTCTTAGACATGACGCTCAACAGAAAAGACGACGCACAGTAGGCTAATCCGTTATATTCATGTTCAAAAATCTATATCTCGTGAAATATTCACAATTTAAATGTAAGAATTCTTAAAACGTGATTTAAGAATATTCAAAAATGTCGGGAAAAATATTTGTGCATGTAGGCCGCAGATTAATAGTCGTAAAGTTGTTAGACAAAGTGACAGGTTTGATTTCTCCCCATACATAACCTCAAAAAAATATATGGGCTATTCCACTGAAAAGTTGAAAATGAAAAAGTAGATGACCTGGGAACCACGTTTTCCAGTTAAACCGTTCGTTTGACAGTGTTTTCTTGTATGAGAGACTTATAGATAAGGTTTTTCTTGAAAAATGTTTCATACATCACAACTCTCGCACCTTTGTACGCTTCAGGAGATTGACACGGTTCCCAGGTCATATACAAAATTCATTGCATGGAATTGCCCATATTTTCCATATTTTCGTCAGAATCTTGTCGAAATCAGTTGTAAACGTTAAAGTAATTCATAATAAGTCGAAACGAGCCTTGTCCGACGAAAAAGTGATGAAATTCCTAGTGGTTTTGAAGCGAATTGTTATTCAGCGCTCTGAGACTCAAAGACAGTCAGTATGAAAATCGAAGAATCAACCAAGAAATTCATCTTTTTTTTCGTCGGACTAGGCTCGTTTCGACTTATTATGAATTACTTTAACGTTTACAACTGATTTCGACAAGTTTCTGACGAAAATATGGAAAATATATTTTTTTGAGGTTATGTATGGGGAGAAATCAAACCTGTAACTTTGTCTAACAACCTTACGACTATTAATCTGCGGCCTACATGCACATATATTTTTCCCGACATTTTTGAACATTCTTAAATCACGTTTTAAGAATTCTTACATTTAAATTATGAATATATCACGAGATATAGATTTTTGAACATGAATATAACGGATTAGCCTTCTGTGCGACGGTACTATTTCCACAAAATGGTACCAGAAAACAATAGCATCCGGTCGTTACCTACTTTTTGAAGCACACAATCCCATAGCGCACAAACGAAACGTGGCAACAGCATTATGTGACAGAGCCATCGCTTTCACCAATCCCAATGATAGACCAGATAGTTTAGCCAAGGTGAAAGAATTACTAGCCGGCAATGGTAACCCGAACCACTTTGTTTCCAAAATCATGAAAAACAGAGTAGAAAAATTCTACAACAACAACAATAACAACCCAGACCACCAGAGAAGTTATATCGCAGCACCCTACATCCCTGGTCTATCGGAACGGCTAAAAAAGTCAATAAACCCCCATGGACATATACTCAGCTGCAAAACTACAAACAAAATTGGGAACAAAAAGAACAAAAATCCAAAGTAGTTCACCAGGTGAAGTGCAAAAAGTGTAATGCCATCTACATCGGTATTACGAAACAAAAATTAAAAGATCGTACGGCTAAACACCGCAGTGACGTACATCTCAAGAAACAAAAAGATACGACGGGACTCACTATGCGGTCACAAAATCACACAATTTTGATTTTGACAATGTAACGATTCTTGAGCAGTATTCCGAACTATTGGAAAAAGTTGATAGCTGAAAAAATGTATATTCACAAGTCAGTAAATACGGTCAACACCCAAATCGACAAAGCTGGTCTACATAGTTCATATGTCAATCTAATGAAAATGCATGCAACAAATAACATTTCCCGCAAACACTTTAGGAAATTCTAGTACATTAACGACGAAACAAACATAAAACAGCATGACATGACAACATTCTGTGATAATAATCAATTGCAATTTCTGGTTTACATGTTAATGTTCTATAATTTAAACGTCCCAAGTTCTAATTTATTATTTTTTACACGTGGCACCAACATAAGAGCATAGCTCATCCCCTAACTGTGATATTGTTTTAGTTTATCCTTATTTATTTACAAAATTTTTAAGCAGATTCTCCAACGGTAATTATATAAACATCGACTTTTAACCGCTGTGGAAAAACATATGATGATTTCTTTCTTTCTCCTATTATTTCTTATGAAAAATTTAGCCAGGTGATGAACACAAACAACGTTCGAAACATAGCAAACAAAATCTAAAATATTTTGTTTCACTGATGCCGCATAAAGCCAATAAACAAAAACAAACATTTAGTTTCCCACAGCAAATAATCAAATCCCAACACACACACCCACTCAAACACAAAGCTAACTAACATGTTCTGCAAAGTTTTCGTTACCGTCTCGAAGGCAACACAACAATGTGTTATTTTCCAGGCTGAAAACATGTTCAGCAAAACAACACGACAAAATACTTTACTGGAAAAATATAACTCGAGTCGTTTATATATTACATCCTGATTATATTCTATTTGATTCATAATTTGATGCCGATATATAATCAATCAGCAGAACAATCCTACTAAATTGCACAATTATGATCAAAAATTGTCAAATTACAATTTTGTTAATTTCTTTAAATTTTTTCTCCTATTGTTAGTATATTGGTATGAATTTAAACACCATTCTATCAAAAAATTTGTCAGACACGTTATTTAATTTGTTCTAATGTGTAAAAAAGTCGTTTTACAAAAGAGTTGTGAAAATATGTGTTATTAACCGATAAACTTACAGGGCCTATTTTTCAAAAATCTTAGAAATTATATTAGAAATCATTCCGGGTTGGAAAAAATATCAGAAATGTTAAAAAGTTTAGAAATTCTTATTGAAAATATAATAGCCATATAATACAAATAGTTCATTGAAGCTAAGGGGTCGTATACATATTACGTCATACTTTTTTCTCGATTTTTTGACTCCCTTCCTCCCCAATGTCACGTTGCATCCCGTTTGACTTAATAATATAATAATAATAATCTGCCTTACAACCCATGCAGGGTTAGAGGCTAGATCATTATTTACTAGTTTTCGCTGTTTGTGGTTCTACTTTTTGAGATCCTTTCATTACCAGAAATTTTTATTGTACCAGTGAAGCTATGCGACAAACCCAGTGCTATCTATGAGATGTAACTAGGAGCGAAACTAGTAGGAGTAGAATACCGGTTCTCCCAACAATGCCTTTTCCGGTAAGCCGTACGATGGCACTACACTCAACTTCACTTGACTTGAACGATTCAATCAGTTTTGTTTTTTTTATAAATCTAACAATCGGTACAAATCCGTCTGCGGCTGAGTTTCGAACCAACGCACTGGCAACTCAATCTCGTAGTAGCAAGCAGACGTGTTATCCACTACGCTATCGAGTTGTTCACGTTTGACTTACACCTCCTAAAATATGACGTCACATATGACGTAATATGTGCACGACCCCTAAATAGACTGATTGTCATTTCGAGTCAGTTTTACAAAGTTAAAATGTCTTTTTGTTAAGGGGTCGTTCATAAAGTATGTGACGCAAAAAACGCACCAGCCACTCTCCCATCTCCCTTCGTTTAGTCACAAAATGAAAAAGCAAAAATTATAAGGATAAATGAGCGAGTGAAGATACTTTTCTGACTTTCTGAGGAATGTGTGGAGTAGCAATGTTATACGCGCAAGGTAAACGTATCATTTTCGAGCTTTAAGTGTCAATCTACGTTTCCTTTCCACTTTGCTTGATGCAATTAGTGCCATATTCCTCTACGTTTTGCCTAAATTAAATGACGTTTCTATTGTATTGAATGTTATTTCAATATAAATGTCATCTAACGGAGACAAAACGGAGTGAAAACATTGAAGTGAAATATCACTAATATCACCCTCAGAATGAGGCAACATTTGTTCCCGAGCGAATGTTTTTAGACCCGTACGAAGAACGAAGTTCTTCGAAAAGGGGTCTTTTGCGTTTACCACGACGTTTGTAACCAGTCGAATTTCGACTCGGGAGTAGGGGGGAGCACCGATCATGATCCAATCAACAATAAAAAAAATGTCCGTGCGTCCGTCTGTCAACACGATAACTCGAGTAAAACTCAACCGATTTTCAAAAACTTTTTTTTCCCTAAAAGGTAATTGAAAAATCTTATATTAGGTTGAATCTAGGGCCACCGAGCTAGGGCCGTTTAAGTGATTTTTGGTCTTTTGTACATAACTCGAGTAAATCTTTTCTGATTTTCAAAAATTTTTTTTTGTTTGAAAGACCTGGGCATAGCCGACAATTTATGGAAGAAACATTTTTGAATTTGAGTCCTTGGACTTAGCTAAGACACTAAAATCGAGTCTCTGCTAGGGCTCTATGTGTTTTTTGTCCATATTTCGGGTAAATCTTTTCCGATTTTCATAAATTTTCAATTGTTTGAAAGACCGGAGCATAGCCGACAATTCATGGAAGAAACTTTTCTGAATTTGAGTCCTTGGACTTAGATAGGACACTAAAATCGAGTCTCTACAAGGGCTGTGTTTTCTGTACATAACTCGGGCAAATCTTTTCCGATTTTCATAATTTTTTTTTGTTTGAAAGACCTGAGCATAGCCGACAATTTATGGAAGAAATGTTTTTGAATTTGAGTCCTTGGCGAGAGGTGACGCACTTCTGCGGTTTATGGAATAAATGGGAATAAATGGGAATAAATGGAATAAATAGAATAAATGGAATAAATATTGGAATAAATTTAATAAATGGTAATTTTTCCAAATTCGTCAAAACCTCAAATAGACTTGATTTTGATGGCAACGCACACAACAAACCATAGTAATATGTCAAAAAGTGAAAAAACCCTCTTTTGAAAACTTAAAAGAATTTTTGTTGAAAAATGGAATAAATGGAATAAATAAATTTTTGGGACATCTTCGTTCCAAAATACGAGGGGCACCCTAAAAGTTTCGGGAATCGGCTATATCGGCTCGTGTAAACTTTTCGCCAATTTACACAAAAATTAAATTGGTCTTTCCTGATTTAAAAATGATGATCAAAATGAAAATCGATCGTAGCAGTCAAAAGATACAACAATTCCAAAAACTCATTGCAGAGAAAAAATGGATTTATCACGTGAAAATTTTAGAGCCATGATTTTCTACGATTTTAAGTCTGGCTTGACTCCCAAATTGTGTATTGATCGTTTGCAAAAAGCATTTGGAGATGAGGCCCCATCCAAGACCACTGTTTATCGGTGGTTCGCTGAGTTTGAATCGGGACGCACTTACCTCAGTGACGACTTTCGTGAAGGTCGACCTTCCACAGCCATCACCGATGGAAACATTGACCATGTCCGGAACATGATTGAAGCCGATCGACATGTGACCTATGCTGAGATAGCTGCATCCCTTGGGATCGGGAAAAGTCAAATACAAACAATTTTACACGAACATTTACGCACACGGAAGCTTTGTTCTGGGTGGATCCCACACAAATTGACAGACGACCAAAAGGAGGCTCGTGTGAAATGGTGCCGAGAATCTCTCAAAAAATTCGACAATGGGGCTTCTGATTCAGTATATAGCATCGTAACAGGTGACGAAAGTTGGATTTACAGCTATGATCCCCAAACAAAACAGCAATCAACCGTTTGGGTGTTTCAAAATGAAGATTTACCAACAAAGGCAATTCGCGCTTGAAGCGTCGCCAAGAAAATGGTCGCTACTTTCTTCAGGAAATTTGGTCATGTGGCTACTGTACCACTTGAGGATCGTAAAGCAATCAATTCAGAGTGATATACTACGATTTGTTTGCCAAAAGTATTTGAAGAACTACGTGGAAAGAGTCGAAATCGCAAGATCGTCCTCCACCATGATAATGCAAGCTCCCACACAAGTGCTCTGACCACGACGTTCTTGGAAAAGAAAAAAATCAATTTGATGCTGCATCCACCCTACAGTCCGTGGCACCGTGCGACTTTTATTTGTTTCCGAGTGTCAAGAATAAGTTGCGTGGGAAGCGATTTTTATCTGAGGAAGCTGTTGTCGAGGCATATGAACAAGAAGTGGCCCAAATCCCAACTTCCGAATGGACTCGATGTTTCGACAACTGGTTTTTAAGGATGAAAAAGTGTATAGATTGTAATGGTGTTTATTTTGAGAAGCAATAAAATCGTTTTATAGCCGATTCCCTAAACTTTTAGGGTGCCCCTCGTATTCTCAAATTCCCAAAAAAATAAAATGTAATCTCAAGACGGTTTAAATGCTTTATAACTTGTGCAAACCTCTTTTTGAACTTATTTGTCTAACTTGTGATGCGTTTGGTTCAAATATTTCTCAGAAACAACAAAAAAAATTTTGAGAATAAATGGAATAAAAGAATAAAGAAAGATCTAGGCATGACCGACAGTTTATAAAAGAAACTCTTGCCAGTGCTCAGGGCTTAAGTGGGCCATGTCGGTCCTAAAGTCGGCCCTATGTTGCAGAGGAAATTGAGGGAAACATTTTTGGCTATGGAATTGTGTGTCCGAGGCCTCTACTTAAGGTCGGTACTAAGGTCGACCTTAGCCTAAAAAATTATTTTTACTATGTTGTAGAGAAAATTGAGTAGAACATTTTTCTGTATTTGGGGGTCATTTGTGTGCTTTCGGAAAGGTTTTTTTACACCGTTTCTTCGGACGGATTTTTCAATATTGCCCTATCGGCACTTTAATTTAAAATTTTTAACTATATTTTTAGAAAATATTTTTCGAAGCTGTCTATGTATTGTAAATTGGTTAATGTAAATTTTTGTAGCGCCCAAACGTTAAATTAATCATCATCAACCACAAACATGATTGATGTTGATTTGTGGTAGTTAAAAGTGTTTTTTTTTATCCTTGTTTTTTTATAAATAAATGTGTAATATTAAAAAAAAAAAAAAAACAAAAAATCGGCAATTTCCAATACAACTTAATGTGGACGCAATTTCATACACTTAAGAGTTAAGGCAATATTTACTTAAATACGTTCGAGTCTCTTCGTAACTCTGTTTGCCGCATCTATTCTGATACGTACGGGTACCTTCATATTTTTTTTTACAAATTTTTATGCCCGCCCGATGCACGCGCGAATTTTTATTCTGAATTTTCATGACCGCCTTATTTTTAGACCCGTACGAAGGGGGGAGCACCGATCATGGTCCTTAGATGACGAAACAGCAATAAAAAAAATGTCCGTCCGTCCGTCCGTCCGTCAACACGATAACTCGAGTAAAATTCAACCGATTTTCAAAAACTTTTTTCCCTGAAATGTAATCGAAAAATATTTTTTTGGGATTGAATCTGGACACTGTCGGTCCAAAAGCCAACGAGCTAGGGTCGTTTAAGTGGTTTTTGGCCTTTTGTACATAACTCGAGTAAATCCTCTCCGATTTTCATATTTTTTTTTTGTTTGAAAGGTCTGGGCATGCCTCACAACTTATGGAAGTAATTTTTTTAATTTTGAGCTTTTAGACTCGGTCAGAGCCTTCAAACTGAGTCTCTACTAGGGCCCAACGTGCTTTTTCTACAAAAATCGGGTAAATCTTATCCGATTTTCAAAATCTTTTTTTTCCTAAAAGATAATCAGAAAATTGATTACGTGATTGGCAAAGTCGGTTGAAAACTTCCGAAGTTACGTTCGAAAAAGTGGTGAAAAACGTGGTTTTTTGAAGGTTGGTGGAACTTTTTCACTTATATCACTGCGAAATCTGAACAGAAATCGCTCTTTAAGGTTTTTGATGGAAGGTATGGATATCTGAAAATAACCAAAACGAAATTAGTGAAAATCTGTCGTGTGGTTCGGGCTATAGAGTCCTTAGTGTGGTCCCAACTCACGCTACACGACCCAACACAATATTTGGTTTTTTTTCGGGAATATTCCTTTGATAATAGGGTTTTATGTGCAGTGTTGTAGAGAAAAAAGAGGTGCACTTTTTTGTCCATAGAGTTATGGGTCAGAGGCCTCTGCTAAACGCTCTGGGCCGGTTTTTAATTCTGGTCTTATTTTAAAGGCTTGAAAATTGCCCTTTCGGCAATTTCCAATTCAATTTAATGAGGACGTAATTGCACATACTTAAGAGTTAAGGCAATATTTACTTAAATACGTTCGAGTTTTGTAACATCAACTCTGTTTACAGCATCTATTCTGATACGTACGTTTCCCTTCATATGTTTTTTAAAGTTTAATTCCCGCACGGAATTTAGTTTGATTTCATAAGTAAGCAGTGAATGTTTGCCCGATGCCCACTCGAAAATTCGACTGCCCTAAAATTTTGAATCCCCCTGTCGCGGAAAAAGAGTTAAATTTGGCCCAAATTTGTTAGACTCTTCAAGCTTGCATCATACGCTCCTCACCCTCTTGCGTCACGTAATTTATGAACGACCCCTTTGTGGTGTTAGGCACGGATTGACATCAGGCGGGCCGACATTTCGGATCGCCCACGATCCTCTAATTCTCTTAGCTTTCCTTATTAACAGTAAAAAAAGATACAGATAAATCTCACAAGTGAGGAATAGTTAGAATTCTTGGTTGTTATGGTAAAATAGTAGCGAAATTTTGAAAACAGATTGCTCTTTTTTTAGATTTATCAGTTCGCTTCGGACCTTGATAAGTCCATAAAACACAGATCTCACGATCCTTTGTTTCGTTACCCGATCATCATGTAAATCTCGGAAACTTCCCAGTCCTAGTTAGGAACCTATCAAGAGCGGCAGGTCCCATGTTGGTCACTATTGCGGGTTGGACCACATGACTTCCTAGATTCCTAAGTGAGGAAAACTTTGGGCATTCACATATAACATGAATGCCCGTCTCCTCACCGAGGCAGCAGGTGCAGTTGGGATCATTAGAGAGTCCCATTTCAGCCAGATGCTTGCTCAATCCACTATAACATTCTCCTCATATGTCTCTGCCGAGACTGCCTCCCCCACTCCCATAAGTGCGGCAAAAGTCTCATCCTGAAAGACATCGGCGAATCTCCCTAGGTGATACAATCCATAGTTCCTTAGAGAATATTCTGGCTCCCGTGTCCTCCCGTGTCCAATGAAATTTTCTAAAATGAAAAATGCTTTATCCGATTGCCATCCCCAACGGGAAGTACTAGAATATCGACTATAATGGTCACGAGCACTAAATTCTTTGCTGATGACTTTGTCACCACATATGTGGTCCATATAGAACGTTTTAACTAATTCTAGCCACGCATCCATAGACTTCACTTGAAGCTCTTTGTCTGAAATAGCTTTCTTCCAGACTTCTTCATTGTCTTTCCCTGTACTCATCAACATTACAGCCCTATTCTTCGCTAAAAAATCATTGCACGTCGTAAGAGGGTGTCCGATGAAAGGTAAAACCAAGGCAGCCTGGTGCTGAAATTCTGACAACGCCTATATGTAAGAAGAAGCGAGATGATTAGTTAGTAACACAATTGAAGTCGGCACCAGGCTGCGTACTTGGTGCCTAAGTCTGGGAATAAATAAGGCAGCCTGGTGCTGAAAATCTGTTTTCGGAAAATTGTAGGCACTAGTGAGTTCTATATGTCACATAAATTTCAACTCGGCACCAGGCTGCTGCTGCCCTCTGCATTCAAAGGGTCATAGCTCAAGGACGCAGCCTGGTGCCGAGTTGAAACTTATATGACGTATAGATCTTATTACTGTCTACACTTTGGTGAAAACAGGTACTTAGCACCAGGCTGCCTTCGATATTTCCAGGTGATGGGCCAAAGTACGCAGCCAGGTGTCGAATTATAAACTTATGCAACGTAATGTACTCGCTATTTTATTGACTTTGGCAT
>CM055406.1:87739769-87773969 GCA_029228625.1 Pseudolycoriella hygida
TAGACAATAAACGTGAACACGGACGGGCTAAACACAAAATTCGAACGATATTTACGGAAAGAACTGGAGGCCTTATAATTATATGACGTTGAATATGTGGTTTCCAAATGAATTGCAACAAATAAGGTCTTTACCTGAAAGACTACGCGTCTAGAAGTGAAACTAGCATAATTAGTGAAAGTTCTGGACGAGTTTGTTACACTTAGAACCAAAAAAGGTACCTCGAATGTGAGTTTTTCGTGAAAAATTTGGAATTCACACTTCCGAACATTTTTCCTTTTTCATAATTTTTGTTTTTCACACAATATAGGAACTCCCTTCTCATTTAGTTTAAGTTTTTTTTTTTGCATTTGTAGAGGTACGTAAAGTTAAAGATACAAAAAGTTACGGATTTTCAATTTTTCAAAATTTTTACTTAAATTAACTCCATTTTTTTTCTACGCGTCACAAAGTTCTACTTAGACATTCAATTGAAAGCTAAGGGCAATGACTCCCGCTTTGGGTTTGGGAAAAAATTTTATACCGTCCCTTCCACGTATCTTTGAAAATGACCATTTTTTCGACGTTTTTGACTTCTGTAGCCAGCTACTGCACTTGTCAGGAGTGTTGCCACAGCCAAAAGCTTCGTTTCATTGGACTACTTAATCGTACATAATTTGCCTGGAATCGATTTGGTCTTGTCCGAGATATTCATCAAAAACGATTTTTTTGACCTCAGTGCAGACCATTTTTCGGAGAGTTCAAAACTACAAAATAATTTTTGAAAAAAAAACTGTTCTTTTACGAAAGTCTTCTATTGGAATGAAGAATCGAATAAGCCATAGAGATCGAAATTCCGCGACACGTTGGATTCGTGTTTCATACAAGCCGTGCAAAGTTCTGGCAAATTCACTCTTAACACGAATAAATTTGCTAATAAAAAATCAAGGAGTTTTATTGAAAAGAAAAGCTATTCAGTAAACGGTGGATTTATTGAATGTTTCATCAGAAACATTTTGGCGCCCGGACAAAATTAAAGGTAGTGAACTCTTAACAAAGATTGACAAAATCAAAGTCGTGCATGCGGTTCCATTGTTCAGTGATTCTTCAAATTTTCTGCCGTCGAATTACTCGAAAAAATGGGTTCACTTAGTCGTCGTGATACATTCAAAAATACGATAACGAAATGCGCCAAAAGTATCAATGCATGTACAGGCGAAACTACGCTACCAGATCTAAACGTGTATCTCGAATGTTTGAATATCGCCTGGTCATCATTTCAAAACGTCCATTTTGAAATCGTCGATGTAACCGGAAAAGAAGAGCAAGCATTTCAAATGATCGAATACGATGCTGTGGAAAATATAGTGCTGGAAAGTAAGCGTAAGTTAAATGCATTTCTATCAGATTTCGAGATGAAAAGAAATGAATCGGACGAAATGTCGCATTAAAACGACAGAAGACATAACGATACCATCACTGTGTTCAAGAAAAAATCACTTCGTCTGGAACCAATGCAGTTATACCTGAATTCTGTGGTTCATATGCTGAATGGCCCTGCTTTAGAGATTTATTCCGCTCATTGATTCATGCCAATGATAATTTGAGAAGTATAGAGAAGCTCTATTATTTGAAGGGGTCATTGAAAGGTGACGCTGGTGATCTGATTAGTGACATGGATCTAACAACTGACAATTACACAACTGCATGGGCAAACGTGTTAGAAAGATTTGAAAATAAATATCCACTGGTAATGGCGCTTTTAGATAAAATATTCAATGTCCAATGTCCAAAAATGATCCGAATTCAGCAAGAAAGTTGCTCGATTCAACAACGCAAACGTTGCTATCATTGACAAATCTCGAGCGACCAACAGAGCATTGGGATGACATTTTAGTTTACATTACGATTACGAAGCTGGATGACGTATCAAAGGAAAAATGGAATGAGCTGACAGCCAATGTTCAAGACGCACCAAAATGGAAGGACATGCAGGACTTCCTACGTACTCGTTACCGCTCTTATGACACGTCAGTAACATCAACACCTTTGACGGCAGCTTCTGAAAGCAAATCAACAAATAACCTGTCGTCAAAATCCAAATCGTTCCATTTGTCAGAATCCAGTACGACTACTAGCCCATTGCAATTGATACCTAAGATATCTAGAAAATGTCCGATGGCTTCGACTCTGTCCAAAATTCAAGAGTCAAAGCCCCTAACAAAGAAGAAGCTGTGTCGAGCTTAATCGTTTATGTGTCAATTGTTTTGGTAACAATCATTCAGTATCGTCATGTAATTCTACCTACACGTGCACCAAATGTAATAAGAAACACCATACCATGCTCCACATCGATGACAAATCAGAAGTGAAAGATCCACTGGTGAAATCTGGTCTTGTCGTTGGCATTACGCAAACGTTACGTCGATCCTTCAAACATGTTGTACTTGCGACCGCTTTGATTGACGTTAAGAGTTACAATGGAATTTGATATCGATTTCGAGCACTATTGGATCAAGGATCTCAAGCTTCCTTTATTTCCGAGAAGGCGATACAAATATTGAGTTTACGTCGACGAAATACCAACACGATATTTGCATCTGTTGGTAATAATGAAATTCACCGACCTAACGGAGTTTCGGACATAGAGTTTATGTCATCTCGACGAAGTCCAAATAGTTTGCCCTCATTTTCGGTGAATGTTTACATCCTACCAAGTATAACGAGTCTATTGCCGTCGCAAAAAAATTGAAATGCAAAATTGGAGCCATTTGGCTGATCTTTCCCTCGCCGATCCTATGTTTTCCGAACCAGGCGACATTGATTTACTTCTTGGTGGCGACATTTATCCAGACATACTTGAGGAAGGATTGAGAAAAGGCCATCAAAATGGTTTAATTGCGCAAAAGACAGCTTTGGGCTGGATTGTCATGGGTCATCTAATGTTACCGAACGAACCTGTGTCAATTAGATCTGTAAATTTGTGCAAAATAGAATGCAAGCATCTACAGCAGTTTTGGGATTTGGAGGAAATTGGTGCAAAGAAACCTCCATCCGAAGAAGAAAAAATTTGTGAAGAACATTTTCTTCAAACTCATAGCCGAACTACCGAAGGAAGATACATTGTTTGACATCAATTCAAAAAGTCATTTGGTGAGTCGTTAAATCTTGGTAAGACCAGAAATTTAGCTCTTTTCAGTCAATACCGCCTTGAGAGACGTTTTGAAAAGAATCCGAAATTGCGCCAAGATTACATTAAATTTATCGACGAGCTTTTGTCCTTAAATTATCTAGAAGAGATACCAAGCGATGAGATACAAATCGATCACGAAAAATCATTTTATCTTCCACATCATCCAGTTATTCGAGATAACTCTTCTACGACTAAGCTACGAGTAGTTTTCAATGCCTCTATCAAAAGCTCAAATGGCAATTCGCTCAACGATACAATGATTACTAGCCCTTCACTTCAAAACAATTTGATCGATATTTTGCTTCACGTTCGAAAATATCCGATAGCCTTCGCCGCTGACATAAAAAACATGTACAAACGCATTTTTGTGGACAGTCGTGACTGCGAATATCAACGTATCGTTTGGAGAAGAGATCAAACCGAACCTATGAAAGATTATCGAATTTTGATTCTCACTGACGGCTTTAATTCAGCGCCATATCTAGCAATTCGAACTGTTCGTCAACTGGCTGAGGATGAAGGAGAACAATTTCCACTAGCTTCAGATATCGTAAAACGAGACATTGACATGAACGATGTTTTTTCTAAAGGTTACACTGTTGAGAACGCTTTGGAGAAACAACGACAACTCATTGGTCTCTTCAAAGCAGGAGGTTTTCGTTTACGAAAATGGTCGTGTAATGCAAGTGAATTGTTGAGTTCAGTTCCAAGGGAAGATCTAGAAATTACTTTCGGTCAATCGTCAACTGTCAAAACGTTGGGAATTTATATCCGTCATTGGACCATTTTGGATTCAAAATTCAACTACCAAAATTGCAATCAGTCGTCACGAAACAAGATTTGCTTTCGGAATCTAGTCGGCTATTTGATCCTCTTGGCTGGCTTGCACCATCAATAATTATTCCAAAAATTTTATATCAACAATTGTGGACTCAGAACATTGATTGGGACAAGCTTCTCCCATCTCAAATTCAAGATGACTGGGTTGAATTTCGTGAGTCGCTGCATCACATCGAAGATATTAAAATTAAAAGATGGTTAGGTAATTGTTTATCAAATAAACTAACAGAAATTCATGGGTTCTCAGATTCCTCTGAAAAAGCATACGCCGCTGTCCTATACATGAGAAACATAAGTGAAGATGGGTCGGTCTCAATAAGTCAAATATCAGCCAAATCTAGAGTTGCACCAGCCAATACGATTTCATTACCCAATTTGGAACTATGTGGAGCTTTCTTATTGGCTCGATTATTGGCGAAAACCCAAAAAGCTATGTGCTTTAATTCAAAAATTCAAATTACGTTATGGACAGATTCAATGCTGGTCCTTTGGTGGCTTCAGTCCTCACCGAGCCGATGGAAAACGTTTATAGCTAATAGGACGTCTGAAATTTTGCAAATTATACCAGCTCTTCATTGGCATTACGTGCCTGGTTCTATCTCCTGACGTCGACACACAAGAGAGGAAGATTTTGAGGTTGGTGTCTACGATAAGTATTCCTAATAACTCTACTTTGGAAATGCTACAACGATTTTCGTCGTTAGGAAGGTTGATAAGGTGCACAGCGCGAATTAAGCGATTGGTCAAATCTTGCTCAAATGAAAAGTTTCCGTCATTATTACCATTCCTGAGCTTAAAAATGCGCTACAATTTTGGATAAAAAACGTGCAGGGTCGTCATTTCGCTGAAGAAATTTCATGCTTGGTTTCAAACGAGGAAATATCGTCAAAAAGCAAGCTTTTATCACTCAATCCAATTCTCGACGATAATGGAATAATGCGAGTAGGAGGCCGATTGAAACATGCTAACATTTTTGACGGTCAAAAGCATCCCATAGTGTTGCCTAGTTCAGATCATTTTACGAATTTGATAATTTCGGATGCACATGAAAAAACCTTCCACGGAGGAATTCAATTGATGTTGAATTCAATCAGACAAAATTATTGGATTGTCAATGCTCGTTTAAAGATAAAAATGCATATCAAAAAATGTACGAATTGTTTTCGTTTTAGAGCAAAAGCTAAAACTCAAATAATGGTAGATTTACCTAAACAGAGAGTAACTCCGTCTAGGCCATTCAGTTTCTGTGGCTTAGACTATGCAGGCCCAATCAAACTACAACTTTACAAAGGTGGTCGTTGCAGAACTTCCGTGCTGGGCTACGTTGCAGTTTTTGTATGCATGGCTACACGAGCGATTCATCTTGAACCTGTTTCCGAATTGACCACTGAGGCCTTTCATTTCGTTCTCAAACGATTCATTGGAATGCACGGTCTAGTGAAGCATATTTACAGCGACAAGAAAATGAACTTGACAAATTTTTTCTCGCTGCAATTAAGGAAGCCGAAGAATATGTAGCTCCGCTACTAGCGAACGATCACATCGAATTTCATTTCAATCCACCTAGTGCACCCCATTTCGGTGGATTATTTGAGGCAGGTGTAAAGTCTATGAAACATCACCTCATGCGGATCCTTGGAGAATCGAATTTTACATACGAAGAGCTGTCTACATTTTTATACCAAACGGCAGCAATTTTGAATTCACGTCCACTTTGTGCCATTAACGACGACATTGATAATTTGGATGTACTGACGCCAGGTCATTTTCTTATGTTCGCTCCACCAACGTCATACCCAGAACCGTCACTGACCGACATAAAACAAAACCGTCTCAATCGTTGGCAACGAGTTCAACAATCATTCCAGCATTTGTGGAAACGATGGTCAAATGAATATTTGTGTACGCTCCGAAAACGAAGTAAGTGGAAGAGTTCGGAACGAAATGTTTCTATAGGAGAGTTGGTTCCTGTGGCTAATGAATAAAATTGAAATGCTGCAGAACCAAAACTCCAGGGGCTAAACTTTCTACAAATAATCAGCCTCAACTTCAGAAAAGTTAAGTATATTTTTGTTTTTTACGTTTTACATGTGGACAGCGCTTTGCAAATGAATTTAATTGTTCACAGGAAAGAAGACTTGGAAAAAATTATTCCTGTTATTTATTTTCATCGGGTTCACATACCATATTCATTGACCTTCATCGGCGAAGAGCGAGTCCAAGCGCTATAACTTGCATCGCAGGAACCAGGAAAGTACTGGTTGTTGTCAATGAACTCGGATTTGTATTGTTAAGTGAATCAATGAACATTTTATCGTGAATTTCTTGTCGATCCATTTTATTTGAAAATTATGAAATGAAATTTAATTTTTTGGGCGGGCATTAGAATGGAAATTCAGAATGCATTTACTACTATACACTTTCTGAGACCACCGTATATCAACAATGTTTTCAATTTCTGGATTCCTCCTCAGTGTCAATTGGAGATAATCGACCTCATGCTTCTCATTTTCCCGATTAATCTTTAAATTCATTCCATGCGCTTCCTCAATCACTTTTTGCATTTCATCTACAACATATCTATCAATCCAAAGCGCTGTAATTGAATAGTTGAAAACTAGTACAAGTTTCAATACTGCAAATGCGAAAACATTCCACAATTGTTCGTTTTTTTACACATTTCACTTGAAGTGAACAAAAGTGATTTAGAATCAATCATAATTTCCAAAATTTCAGAAATTGTGAAAATTTTTTAGAAATTTCAGAAATGTTACTTTCGATCTTATTCTCTTAGAAATTTATTAACCACCCGATGTGTCGATGGCATCAATTTCGAACGAAAAGCGGAAAGATATGTTAACTTAAATCAAGAAGGGTCAACTGGTCATAAAGTCCCAAAAATTTGCATTTCCATAAAAAAAAGTCCACTAAACTTCCAGAAATCCAACAAAAGTTCAAAAATTCACAAATTCCGAAATTTCATCAACCAAAAAACAAGCGGATAACCCTTCGAATTAAATTCAGTATTATCGCGAAATAGTGTTAAATTATTGTTCACTCATAATTTTTGGTCGCCAATAGTGCCCAAGATAGACTATTGGCACGCGGTTGCCAGTAGCACCGGCCTATAATAAAAATAATATCGGTATATGCGTATAAAAAAGCCGTTCCATTCATTCCAAACCAAAATTAAGCTGTTCCAAAATTGCATTTTCTCCAATTTTAGTTATTTAAATTAATTAAATTTAATTATAATTATTCGGAACAAATTCGAAAATGACGTTTGATTAAAATCACAACAAAAACCCTTTTTAAAAGGGAAACGTGACGCAAGTCCTCGTCTCTTCTTCCAAAACATCTGATATCAATTTGGGTGACGCTTACAGCTTCCAAGCGCAAAAAATTCTTTTAAAATATTTTCATTTTTGATTAAAAAAATGCGTCACAGATGCCGGACCCCTCAATGTTATAGTTTTTCTGTTCTTTCAGATTTGACACGAAAAAAAATTAAATTTTGCGTGATGTGTGGAGTACGGGTAGCCAAATTTTTGGTGTGCGAAATCTGAAAGCGCAGAAAAATTATTACGTTGGGAGGTTCCGGCATTTGTGACGCATTTTTTTAATCAAAAGTGAAAATATTTAAAAAGAATTTTTTGCGTTCCGAAGCTGTAAGCGTCACCCATATTGATAACAGTTGTTTTGGAAGAAGGGACGAGGACTTGCGTCACGTTTCCCTTTTAAAAAGGGTTTTTGTTGTGATTTTAATCAAACGTCACTTTCGAATTTGTTCCGAATAATTATAATTAAATTTAATTAATTTAAATAACTAAAATTGGAGAAAAAAATTTCCAGCAAAAAAAATTCCCGGCGAAAAAAGGCGGCAAAAAAAAATTCTTTTGACACGAAACTTCTATCTCTAACTCAAAAAAAAAATTATTTTCCCCCTCAGTCCGTCCCATACCTCCGTCGGTCATTTTGTTGGTCACCCTGACACACAACACACCCCATCTTCATCCTAACATAGTCCAAAAATTTTGCTCATATTTGACCCATACTTTGAATACACACACATACAAAACATTATTTTATATGGGCTTTATATGGCGCCTTCTAAGAGCCCTGGCGCCCAAACGAATCCGGTACCCCCTTTTTTAAAATCTCATATGGCGTAGAATGCCCTCCCGAAGGTCCCTGCAAAATTTCAAGAAAAGTTATCGGGCCGTTTTCGAGCACGAGCCAAAAAAGTCGGTTTTCATACAAATGGTTGTGGAACTAACTAACAAAGGATGTTTCCATTAACTTTGGCTTTTATGAAATAGCACGTTTTGTATGGAAAATGACGATTTTCTAAAGGTCATATCTTCGGATCCACCGAACCGATTTGAATGAGTGAAAAGACACTTCGCCTTAGAATTTTCCGTAGAAGTCAAAATTTAGCTGTATATATGGTTCCACAGTGTACGAAAAAAAAATTCTTAACTTTTGTTCGTATGTGGACTTGCGTCACGAGCGCATTGCTACCGCGCGCCCATGATCTTGTGAATAATTAATCAAAATAGTGCAAAATACAAACGATTACAGTTCGTCTTTCAGTGATTCGTTCCAAATCAACATTCAAGACCCTATTACAATTTCTTAGAAGGTCGTAGATTCTGAAAACACATTTCGATTTTTCGTGTACAAGATCTTTTTTTGGATACAAAATCCAATTGAAATGTGCACGATCATTTTTACATATGTATAGTTGGAAAGTAGCAATGAAATAAAGTTTTAGATGCAACAACGGCAATTCTTCGTTGTTCAGTAGAAGAGAATTACTGACAATGTAAGAAGAATTTTAAAACCTTTGTAGAGTTGACGTCGCAACCCATTAGACCCATACCTGCTTGTGCAAACAATGCTTTCTTCCCGGTATCCATGTTGAGTTTGCCGACATTCTCTGGTATCAGCCGAAATTCATCAATGAAAAATTGCGATTTCACGGTGCGAAGTAAAGATTTCTCGGTTAGTGCCGTTGCGATTTCTCAACACTTTCCAAATAATTTTTCCCGAGTCTTCCTTGTTGGGCTCGTCCGTAAGAGACCCCCACTTTCAGTGTATGAAAGTAGGTTCGCAAAAATGAAGCCAGCTTCAGCACATTTCTCATTTTCAAGTCATTTCACAACGTTAGGTCTGTAATGAGACAAAAATCGTACTCATTACTTTCGCGTCAAACGCTTCATATTATATCAATATCCATCATTAAAATAAATAAACAAATAATTTCATGAAACATTAAAACGATCTTTCCAATCGAATCAATATTCACGTTAAGTCGCCGTACTAAAAATATATTTCCACAAGTATCCGGACTATAACATCAAACTAAATGAATAGGTGAATTTATCATTAGCCAATAAGAGACAATTTCGAATCAAATAACGCGCTCATTTTATACCTTTTACACCATATCAAAGGGTAAGAGAGGATTTATCTTTTTTTGTTCTCATCCAACTACATATCAACAGTTCTATCTTCAATCATCACGTTTCATAACGATACCGAATCAGTTAATACAAAAGGTTTAAAAATAAATTATCGGTCGTGGTTCATTAATAATAATCGTGATTCAGATTGATTAAGTTGTTAAATAGTGAATCTTCAGGTGTAACCAGATTTATTACATAAATCTAATTTTTGTTACCTACAGATTTTCAGAGAGGCAATGCGGCTTGCATCCTGGCAACATTAGAGAATAGTGGAATTTTATTTATTGTAATTTGTTGTTGAAAAGATCGTTTTTTTACAGGCTGCGCCAATGTGAGCAGTCTTTTTTTTCGCTTTAAATAAATTTATTGTCTACATACATTTTTAAGGAGGACCGACTGGTCCTTCGCTTTGAATTAAATACCTATTACGTTACAATGAGTCGTGCGAATTTTTGGGATTTATCACATGTGTAACTCGGAGGAAAGTTGGATAGAAATTAGGAGGAAAGTTGGACTGAAATAATAGTTCAAGTATCCAAGGTAAATTCCTGAAACCGGAGGAGCGCTACATTTTATCATTTTCGCAATAACCCTGGAAAAATCATAGAAGCGTACATCTAGGAATAGTAATTTATAATATATCAAAATCAAAGTAGGATTTTTTTATTTTGTTTAAAACCTTGCAAGGAAGTAGAAAATCTCTTGATAGAATAAATTTTGTAAAGTGATTGAATTTTTGTTTCTTTATTCTTTCTGTAATTTTATCGGTGAAGATATTTTCCGTGCCGAGCCAGCGGAGAGGTCTTACAGGTCGTTTCGCAACGTCAAATCATTTCTCATTTTAAAATTATTTCCCCCGTCAGGCCATTTCCTATCGTCAGAGGTATTTTTTTCTTATTCGCCGTGATCGGATCAATGTTTCCCATCACCAGCAAATTTTCCACTTTCAATTTATGTCCCATCGTCAGGTTATTTGCCAAAGCTTCCTGTTTCTTTTTCCCTTTGAAATTTTTTTCTTTTTCTCTTCCCGCTTATGAAATATTACTTCTAACTCATCTCGATTTCCTGATATCCGAGCTTTCCACCGTAAAATTTTTACGTGTCCTATTAAAAACAAATTTTACTTCCATGATGACGAACTGAATGAGTAAGATCAATGAGAAAATCTTACTCAAAACAAAAGATTCTTGGCGATTGTTTTGTTTAATTTTATCGCTAATTTGATTTTTTTCGGTGAATTTCGTTAAAAATCTTCGCTGATTTTCTCCAAGTTTTTTTCCTTATGACGACAGCTCAAAATTTCAATTAAAACGGTTAACTCCGCTTAACCGACAATGCGTACTGCTGAAACCAACTGCCCAACCTAAAATTGTAGGATTTTCTTTTGACATATTTTAAAACATTTAGAACAATGTACTCACAGCCGAAATTAGAAATAGCCATTTTCAAATCTTCCTTTCTTTTCTAACCAATCGAAAGCCGTTTTTATATCCACAAAATTCGATATTGATGCATCATTGTATCTAAAATTTTGAAAAGTTACAATTCAATCAAAATTTGTAGCGTTAAATTTTCATTATACAATAGACAGACATCTACAATTACACTCACTGTACCTTCGTTATATTATTAGACAGTAAATGTGTTAAGCAAAGAGATGCAAAATAAATTTTGAAAATAGTAAAAGTCAGTTCGTTACAAAAATATATTTAACATTAACTTTCAGCTCCAAATAATTTTAGAAAATATCACTGCGCACTACGAACCGATAACAATTTCTAACTCCTTACAAATGTGATATTTCATCGCCCAATAGCAACAATCATTTGAAACTATATTTGTGAAACGTTTACTCTCAATTTGAAAATTGTCCCTTTTCGACAGAAATTGTTGGGATATGTTGCCGGTTGAATAAAACTTGAAAATTTTTCGATGCATGAGTCCTGTGGCATGAAGGTGTATTGAGAAACAATGAAGAGCGCATGATTTGACCCTCATATTGTACAGTGTGATCAATACAGAAAGCTTCCTCGAAAAGTGGTCGATTTAAATTACAATTTAAAGACCATTCCCAGAAGAATTCCCAGAGCATACACATTTGTACGTTTTGTATGCTGTCAAATAATAAAAAACGAAATGATCGTCAACATTCTGTGATTGCGATTTTTCGGCCATATTTTGTAGTCGCGCTATATTTTGCGCTACTATGTCAAATGTTATGCGAAAAACTATATATTTGTAGCGCCTGCTATATTCTGCAATCGCAGAATGATTGGCCTATTTTTGGAAAATCACATTTTCAAAAATTTCCAAAAATTTTCCAAAATAAAATTTTAAAATTTTGGAAAATTATTTGGAAAATTTGGAAATGCGATTATCGAAATAGCCTGGCAGAATGTATCACTCTGGTGTATCACTCGGGTAAGATGTTACGTACATACATAAGTATATACGTATTGGCTTAGTATACTGGAGGGAACAGGTTAGCTCACTGGTAACGTACTAGCTTTCCACAAAGAATGCCCGGGTTCAAGCCCGGTGAGGATAAAATTCTGTATAGGATTTTTCTTCAATTTGTAGCATGAAAGTAACGTTCCTAAGCATATCCAAGCTTCTAAAAATGAGTAGTTGTGGTGTTTGGTGTCCACAACGAACCGAAGAATGACATGTATGACGTCACCCATATACGATGAATTCTCTGCATAAATATTGTGTATTATTCGGATATTTAAAATTCGCAATTTCGTCCCACGACATTTAACGAACTATTAAATTATGGCTTCATCGATGACCTCAAAAATGACCTCAAACATTTCGCTTAGGTATTTTTGATTTTCGCGCTATTATGCAAACATAACCAGTTGAACACATGCATTTGAACAAGAGTAGAAAGATTTTTTAGTTTCGACGAATAAATTAATACTTTATTCTCAACCGATTTTATTTATTTCGATTCTTTATAGCTTTTTGTTATTGTTCAATAAAAAGTAATAAAAAACATAACCAAAGACCCGTACGTATCAGAATAGATGTGGCAAAAAGAATAGATGTTGCAAAGTGACTAAAGTGATCCACCTAAATATACAAATAAGCAAACAATCCAACGTTTTCTGTTCTTTTATAACTGTAAGAATTGTCTCAGACCATTCAAATCTAGAAAAGCTTATATCCAAGGACTAAGCCATTTCCCCCTAAAACCCTGAATTACGTGTTATCTAAAATTTTATTCTCTACAACTTTGCCTTTGGAACCATTTTTCTAACTCTCATAGTTCCCAAAACCCTGAAACACGTGTTCGCTTGAATTTAATTCTCTACAACATTGCCTTTGAAACCAACTTTCTAACTCTCATAGTTCTGGAGAACTGGATCATCCTGCCTAACTCAAAAAGTCACTGTACATTGAACAAAAGAAGATAAAGAGAAACTTTAAAGCTTCTATTGTTCTATGACTTTTTGAAAGCACCGTACATACAATGATACCGCTTTCTCTTTATATTACGGCAGTCTTCAGTTATATTTGAAGATGTATTTGATACCAATTCAAACTTGTTTGATTCTCTCTTGTAAGTTTTACTTAGATTATTTCGCCACACAAGCATAATATCACAGAGAGTTACTAAAGAGAATGAAGTAATTTTAATTTGGCATCAAATAAAATAAAAATGAATGCGCTTCGCTAATTTCGGCAAAAGTGGATGATTTCCTATAATGTAAAACCTTATATGTCCATTTTTGCAAATTTTTTCGTAATTAAGAAAGTCCTTTGGAAATTGGATGGACGCTCTAAACACTGCGAAGCGAAATGCGATTTAGAGGGATGGAGTTGAGTCATGGGTTTATTTGGCAAAAGTGGATGATTTCTTATAATGTAAAACCTTATATGTCCAGTTTTGCCAATTTTTTCGTAATTAAGAAAGTCCTTTGGAAATTGGATGGACGCTCTAAACACTGCGAAGCGAAATGGGAGTCAGAGGGATGGAGTTGGGTCATGGGTTTTTTTGGCAAAAGCCGATGATTTCATATAATGTAAAACCTTATATGTTCAGTTTTGCAAATTTTTTCGTAATTAAGAAAGTCCTTTGGAAATTGGATGGACGCTCTAAACACTGCGAAGCGAAATGAAAGTCAGAGGGATGGAGTTAGGTCATGGGTTTTTTTGGCAAAAGTGGATGATTTCCTATAATGTAAAACCTTATATGATCAGTTTTGCAAATTTATTCGTAATTAGGAAAGTCCTTTGGAAATTGGATGGACGCTCTAAACACTGCGAAGCGAAATGGGAGTCAGAGGAATGGAGTTGAGTCATGGTTTTATTTGGCAAAAGTGGATGATTTCCTATAATGTAAAACATTGTATGTTCAGTTTTGCAAATTTATTCGTAACAGATATCTAAGTAAAGGACAAAAATCATTTTTTATTGGACCTGATATAATAACCCATTACAAACGACGTGGTGTTAAACGCATAAGCTCAGTTTTCCAGAAAATTGAACTTGATTTTGATATTGTTACAGATATCTTAGTCTATCTTAAGGCGGAGATATAGTGAAATCCTATATGTAGCTACAATTATAGGCGTTATTCGGAATTCACGTTAAGCATGTAATCCAACAAACAGATTAATGGTTGCTCACACAAATGCCCTAGAAAAAGGTATTTTACTTGTGTGTGATGCACTGCATTTACGGGCTCGTTTAGAATAAGCATAGTTAAGTCGGATGCTTGAAGATGTATCGTAATGTCCGGGCCCAAACAGCGAGATTCATTTGGCGTGTACGGCTTGTGCCGGAGGGTAGAAGATGTATCGTAGTAAGTGTGCTCAGACGACGAGGCTTATTCGGCGTACCGGTTACAACTATGCGTTCTGAAATGGGAACATTTAAATGTGGGAATCGTACTAAGACAGAATACAAGACTTGGTGGAATGGTAGAAGAGTAACGAGGAAGGAACAAAGGATTATAGTATCTGTGTTTCAAGGCCAGTTGGCCGCCGCAACAAGAAATCTAGCATACTGGCATTGCGTATGCGTAATTGAGAAGCAACAACTCGATAGCGTAGTGGTTAACACGTCTGCTTGCTACTACGACATTGAGTTGCCAGTGCGTTGGTTTGAAAATCAACCGCAGGCGGATTTGCACCGATTGTTAGATTTGTAAACAAAAACAAAACTGATTGAATCGTTCAAGTCATGTGAAGTTGAGTGTAGTGCCATCGTATGGCTTACTGGAAAAGGCATTGTTGGGAGAACCGGTATTCTACTCCTACTAGTTACATCTCATAGATGGCATTGGGTTTGTCGCGCAGCTTACCACTTGCACAGTAGACCTTTCCAGTAATGAAAGGATCTCAAAAAAAGTAGAACACACACAGCGAAACTAGTAAATCTAGCTTCTAGCCCTAACCCTCTAGCTTCTAACCCTTCATGGGTTGTAAGGGAGATTATTTATTTATTTATAATTGAGAAGCAAAAGTTCGCCATGCAAATTCTCAATAACACATACACAAATGATTCATTTTGACAGTCTTCGTTGATTGTTGGTAATTGATTTGAATTAAAAAAAAAAACGTATATTTCAAATCTAATATATAACGATAATTAGGTACCATAACTCTATGGTAACTCTAACATCATCACAATTAGTAAACAAATATGTCACTGAATGTTACATACAGAGAAAAAAATATTTATAGTTTATTCATTATTGGTACTGTCCAATGAAAAAAACACACCGCAGCTTTGAAGAATTATTTTTAATTGCTACTGCACAATGAAATACTGGCGCCAATAATAATTTAATTCTCTGAGTGTACCAGCGTTCTACCGCCATTATATTTACTTTTTATCCGACGGACGTGTTCATCTTCGAATTCAGACAAAATTTCAATGAAGCCAATAAAGTCAAATGCAAAACTAACACGAAAACTCAATAATGTAAATGCTCTAAGTAATTATACTCTGTTACATAACTGAAATTTTAACTAATGAATTGTACAAAATTGTGTTAATTGAAAGCGTTACATTAAAAAACAAAAAAAAAAAATTAAATTACACTTTTGGACCGTTTCGAGTTATTAGTGAATCGATATTAAACAACGTTTTCATATCAGGTTTCCTGAGACCCGAAAAAGTATAACACGATGATAATAAAATAGAAGAGAGTAAGCCGACCCGCGGTCAAAACATTTTCAACGAAAACGAATCTGTGACTGAAAAATGGTATAACTGGTATCAGGGCGTAATATGCAATAACGTTTTGTCGGAACACAAAATTTCAGTAGAATATTGAAGTTCAGCCGAGAAGCACGTAACCTTCTCGATGGCAGCATTATCGTATCCCACTGTGTAGTACAAATGATTTATTTCAAAGTTAACATTAAGCACATATTTTGCTTTGATGCAGAAATTCAGTGACTGTAAAACCAATTGTTGTTGATAATTCGTAAGTGTTTTTTTTTTTGTGCAATTCATAAGGTTATTTTTTTACTACTTTTTTCCGAATGTTTTTTCTGCAAACAGTGAGTTTGAGATTGTTATAAAGTTGGGAATTTAATTTTTCTATTGCCATAGTTACGATTCCACGCAAATTTGTCCTTGATCAAATATTTAAAAAAAAATGTTATTTAACATGAAGCCATCACCAACAATTCAAGAGTCTCTTCCAATATATTTTTTCTACAATTTTTTTTTTCAATCCAATGTTATACACTCGTAGCCTCTTATACCGCCATTTATTTTATGACAGATTAAATTGTGAACCGTATACCCATAATACATTTTGTATATTACACAATAGAAAAGGACGATTCCCCCAGCAGTTCTAGAAGGTTATATAACAAAAAAAGAGAACCATAAAAAGGCAGGGTTGCATTTATGTATTCGTTTTGACACAGGTTACGGTTTGATTTGCGCATGTCGCCATATAAACATTTTCTGTGATAGAAAAAAAGATTTAGCGAAAATTCCTTGTTCTAGCCGCACCCTGTATAATAGAAATATTAGGACTAAAACGAAATTTTTATTTTTGAATTTATTATTAGTTTGGTCAAATATTTTTACGGTTCATGTTTCGGTTATCGGTGTGGCTGGGCACGCATATGCACGTAACAAATTGATATATTCTCGTAACGATTGCTAAAGATTTTCGAGTAAAAAAGGTAAAACCTACCTTCAATTCCGTTGTAAAATCAGGATATGAATTTTACGACTTTCAGTTGTTGTTTTTTGTGGCTTTTATTTGATTTGAATGTCCATAAAAAAAGGAAAAAAATTATGTAAACAACTTTTTCACTTCTTGAATTTACAAACGACCGTGTCGAACAGAATATTTTCGTTTATTATGCAAGTGACTCGGATCAATAGTGCCACAGTGGTCCCCGTTTTGAATGCGCTGGTTCTGACACTTGGAAAGCATTTATTGACATGTAGACAGTTCAGTAGTCACACAGACTCAATGTAACAAATGTGCAATTTCAATTCACAATGTTTGTTCGTTAACTCATCACATCTTTGACGTTCAAATGTCTCATAATGTACTTATTTCTGTGGCAATGTACTTTTGATTGTTTGGTATATGGGAGCACAAGTAGGTACAATTGACGGATCGATGGAATAGTTATTTGTGTACCTGTTTTGGATGATGGATTTTAGGCGAGTGTGTCTAAAAACAATCGTCCAAAACATGCAAATGGGCGAAATCCAAAAAAAAAAATCAAAAAATACACTCATTTTCGGCCTCGTCGCACGCTAAGGCGAGTTGTGCGACCAAACATTTCAGAGTCTCAAATTTATTCATTGAAATTATTACCTGTCAATCTCAGAAAATCCCAGAACTGGGTTAATAAAAAAAATTGAATTTTCATAACAAAAATATAAATTTCTCACAAAATTTCACAATTTTCCGAACTCACCAATTTTTGCATAAATAAACGATACATAACATCACAAACAACAGAAACGCGATATGCATTTCTAAAACACCACCGTATAGGATTGTACAAAAATATTTGGGCGCCCTCTACCCCTCGTAAATTCTAGGCAATTTTGTAACCATGGATACCTGGCGATTTTGATGTTTGTTTATTTAAATATTTTAATAAATAAACATCAAAATCGCCAGGTATCCATGGTTACAAAATTGCTTAGAATTTACGAGGGGTAGAGGGCGCCCAAATATTTTTGTATAAACCTATCCATCAATGTTTATAAGAAGTTATTTTGGTTATCGCTTTTCTCTCTTCGTATCATTTTACACAATGATGACGTCATAGATTTGCATTTAACTGCTTTTCACTATGTCACCAAAGTGATTGAAATAAACGCTGTCAGCCATGCTGCCTGTTCCGATAGTCAATCGGTTAATATTTTCTTTGATTATTATATAAAATTATGGTGAGTTCAACAATTGGAAAATAATGTCATAATTTTTCCTTATCCAAAAATTTTTCGGTGACTTCCCTCCCATATAGAAGCTCTAAAAAGCTTGAACGGTAAAATGAAATATATTCGGAGTTATATATTGATTTCCCGGTTTAAAGTCTCGGTGATCGGGAAATCATAATTCATTTCGCGGTAACTGGATCGAAAGACTTTGTGCATGATAACTTTCGCCATTGCACTGAACATGTCTTTAAATCTTGATTTGTTTAATTTAAGAATTAGTCCCACAGCTGAGTATGTAAAAAATTTCATCCACCTGGGTGATGTGTGTGCATTGTCGCCTCTTTTCCAATGATAACACATTTTTCATATGAAAGTTTGAGAGAATGAATAAAACTGCAACACATCAATAATATAATGTTGTAAATTAAATTAGCGCAGCTGGTATTTTATTTTATTATTAGTTACAAACATATCTTTTTTATATTTTTCACCCTATGTTATGCTGGAATTTTCAACAGGACGGGTGATATAAAAAAAATCGAGCGTATTCTATGTTACACGGGACAATTTATTATTAAATTCCGTTTTTATTATTACTTTCAGACCCTTAAACGAAACGAGACTGCGAAGTTATACGTCATTCGTTCGTGTGTCGCTTTGTTATACAGTGAGAAGATAGAAGCCTTCTTTCGTTAAAAGCAAGGTATTTTCTCTTCGGTTGCTTGATAAAGAAAGCATGAAGAAAGAAAATGCTTTCGTATAAGTTGATAATTCCGTTGAAAAAGTGCATCAATAGTGTAGTCAAAGTGTTCTCACTTAGAGAGGGAGAAAAGATACAATTGCGGCATTTTTAATGTTTTTATTTATACTTGAGCGTAACGTACTTATCTTTGCTGGGAATGAAAAATCGTAAGTAAGGGTTATCAATTATAATTACAATTGCAGTGAATCTGACTTCATTATTATATTCACAGTGATTAGGTTAAACTCGTAGCAATTATTATGCAGAATTTTACACTGGTAGGGAATATAAGAGCGAAAATTGTATTGGTAAGAAACAAGCATATTCCTCACTTATTCACCACTAACATGAAAAAAAAAGAACTATGTTCACGGTGATCACAATTATAATTCCACCCAATATAGATTATAATTTCAGTCAGACATTACAATTCTATATTGACAGCGAATATAATTTTTAATTTTACATTTCATACGATTACAAATTATATTGGAGTGTCGTTATAAATGCCGCAGTCATAACTTTTCATTGCGTGTAGAGTCATTACAGCAGGCATTAATCAAATTTCTCATTGTTTTGTCTGTAAGAAACCTATGAAGCGTTTTAAATAGTTATTTGAGCAACAAGGGAATAGGCTGAAAATTCTTTCCCGTGTTACGTATTGTTAAGCCAAACGTTACAATTTTTTTTATTTTACCTCGAAAATCAACATACTTTTTGTGTTACATACTAATTTGTGTTATTCAAAAATACATTAAAATAAATTTAGATTTTTAACAGAGAATCTTTCTCTCTTCTGTTACTCTCATCGAGATTCACTTTTACACTCGCGAATCTAGAGAAACGACATTGAATAATGAGAACGAAAAATTTCAATTAATTTAGGCCAAGGTCATGTCATGTTTAGCCTAAAGTACCTAAAGACAGTTTCGACCCGCTAGTTCCTACAAATCTCAAGGTCGATCTTTATATTTCCCTGGAAATAAAAAGTGAGTCCAGCATATTGGTGGTTATCGTCGTCGGGAACGACAATATGCGTAGATTCCTTCTTCCTTCCTACCTTCTGCAAGCTTTTCGCCCCTATATTATATTTTTTATTTTACGTTTACTACGGACAAGTATTTGACGGACAATAAAGTCTGTTGAGATCAAAAGCCGGTCTATTCCAACTGTTAAACGTCAAATATTTAAATAAATGGACACATTCGTTCATAGTCGTTCACAGAAACACTTTTGGACAAAAAAATATCTTAAATTTTTTGAATAAATTGTTCTAAATGAGAATGTGTTGGTCAGCCACTTATATAAGTTCATATTTCAGCCATTAATATTAGCGAAACAATACGTTGAAGCACCTCGAAATTTTTTTGTAGAAATCTCGTGATATTCACTCGAAAAACTTACGCGATTCATATCAAAAATTTTTTTTACGTGAATTTCGCTAAATATTAAATTTTCGCAGTGGAAAGTAATTGTATTTAAATAAATACAAAATATTTTCATTACTTACATTTTCGAAATGTAAATGTTGGTATTTACCTCTGACCAATATTTACGAAAAGATTTCAATTTTTTACCAATTTTGTGTTTATATACCATGTGATTTGACTTTACAATACGTGATTGGTCGGCTGTCACATTTTCTCATTTCGTGTGAACGGTAATAATTTACTGTGAATTAGTATTAGTGGTATTAGTCTATGCAACCGTTTCGTCGTTGTTCCGAATCTATAATGGATTAATTAATAACGAAGATATCGAGCCTTATTGTTACACATATTATCACGCGACAACGAAAATACATTGAACACGAAATAAATTAAAAAAAAAAAACACAAACCTCAAACGTTTTCGGAATCAATGATTCCATCCACGAGAGACGATACACTGAAGCGATGAGAGACTGCATCATCCGAATTCTTCTAAATTATCGTGTCTGATAACACAGACACTTGTCGAAAACAACCGGATTTAAACAAAATAAATCCAATAAACAATTATTCACAGTATCGTCATAAGGACAGTATGCTGCTTCGTTATTATTCACCTGTTACCTGTTCAAATACAAAATTTGAACAGCTCACTACACAGTGGCGGTGGTCGAATGTTCATTAAATTATCGTTCTTATGTTTATCTATGTAAAATGACTCCCAAGCGTAAAAAATTGTCTGATGTTAAAATCGCCGATGACGAAGTGATCTTCTTAGAAACTTAGAAACTTAGAAACTTAGTGCGAAAGAGACAAAAAACTTTGTGTGGACTTTTGTATAGATTTTCTTTTCTCTCTTTCGCACTAAGTTTCTTATGTAAATTACGGTAGCATTGTTCTATCTTTTTCCAAAATTTTGACGTTTAAAACGTCATTTTGACAGTTGGAATAGATCAACTTTTTGTCACAACAAATTCGTTTCGAATTTATTCTTAATTATCAATATTAAGGTGAAGACGGTTTCCGGTCCTGAAGAAAACCAACCGACTTTATCAAACAGTTTTAGTAGTACGACATGTGCAGCAGAAAAGTGCGCTCTCTTTGTGAATGTTCTTACTCTGTCAACTTATCCGATTAAAACTGATTGTCCACAATGTTACTTCAGTTTACTTGCCAATAGCATTTCGTTCACGGGTATGACAGTTTACAATAGTAACATAACTCCGCATAACTCCTTTTGAAAGCACTTTTCGCTTGTTGGGTTGATACTATGAGTTTTTTTTTACTCCATTTACGGATGCACTTTTTAAAACCCATCAAAATCGTCGTCATTTCTGACATCTTTATTTGTGTGTGCGTGTTTTGAATTACAATAAAATACATGTATAACTTTGCAGGATTATTGCCTTCGTCAATAGCATTGCTACTCGTTTTTGCTTATATGATAAAATGGGGTACGTGTGAAGGAATAGTCGTACATTCTCCTTATGTAAAGATAATCTGCATGAAGAGAGTTGGACGGAAACTTCATAATACCGGTAAAAGCTGGAAAAGAAAAGTACCTAGAGGAAACAAAATAGTACGCAGTGAATTCGAAAAAAGCTTTCATTCCTATTTCATTAAGTAATTTTTAATGTTTGTGACTTTTTTAGAAGTCACTCATAGGTGCGCTGAAAATTTTATCTTCATACATTTTGAGGATTTTGTTTTCGATCATTTTAACAGACTCACTCGACTCTCTACTCTGTAAGCAAATCAAAGCCAAATGAATTATCGTATTTAATCTATTTAACACAATTAGAGCAAAATCACTAAAATCATTTTTTAGCTATTGCCGCCGAAGTGATTCGGTTTATTACTACGATGATTTGAAAAATAACATTAAAAATGGAAAAAAGCTACAATCCTTCGTCAGAGATATTTTGTACAAATAGTTTTACTCACAAGATGGATCATAAAATTACATAAAATAGAAATGTGGATAAAAACTGTTTTTATCTAATGAGAAAAATAAATAAAACTCATCTGAAAATCACGACTTGCTGGTATTAACAGTATATTTAGCGCTGATACATGAAATCACGATTAATTAGTAGCATTTTAGGAGTTATTTAGCGTATTGAGAACCCGATGAATCCAACGTTTTACGAAAATCATATAAATTATTATGCAGTGTTGGTCGGTCGGTGATATTTATTTGTTCACTTATGACTAAAAATGATTTGAATTTCATAACAAAATTTCTACGTTTCGTAATCCGTACGCGAAGGGCTAATCGAAAAATTCGGGACTTTCCATTGGAACGAAATTAATTAAAACGTACCGTAAAAACAATTACCCAATTGAGATGTAGTTATAGTAAAAACTTTCTCTTTCCCAACATTAATTTTGTCTCCATAGCCACTAATACAGAACTCAAAATTTACATCATTTCCTCATTTCCATAAAACCCGTATAATCTTCTATCCAATAAATTAAACTCAACCCTCCAACAAATATAGAAAAAAAATCTTTCAGTATATTAAAATACGCCACAGTTAAAAACCATCCCATTCTAGTCAACATTTTACATCTTCCATTTCGTCTGTCAATCAATACATCAAACAGTTTTATTCACAAATCTACCCCTATTTTGTGAAGCCCATAACATGTGATGGGAATGGCTGCTATAATGCAATGCACATAACTTTCTCCATTACATTTACAATTCGGTATGTTCGTAACGTACTTTGGTTACAACGAGGGTGAATTTGATTTCTTTTTTCTTTTGTGTGTGTGTAGAAAAGGGCAACTGCTCACTGTTGAAATGATGTTGTTTTTGAGATTAGGTGCTGTGTGATAACTTGAGATGGTGAGAATTACTGACGTATAGATGTGTGTACACTCGAGGAAAGCATAGACTCACAAAACACTGACACGTTCAGAATTTAATTTTGTTTTTTTTTTCTTTTCTGTATTTTAGGTCGATGCCACGGCTTTAAGAGATTGTTTCATTAATTACCGTTAATTAAAGGATGTGAGATTATATAATGGAAGATGATATTGCATTATCTTTCGCTGGAGGAGCTGTTGTATTTTCAACATTTTATTTAAAACAACATCGGCTTGGTAAAAGGAGGTAATTTTATTTTAAGATAAAAAAGATGTCATTTTTTAATTGTTACCCTGTTTGATTTTGACTGGCTCAATGTAGAAAGTTTTCACTGACAATGAGCAATAAATTAATGACGCAGAAACTACGAAAATTTAATTCAATTGTGATCGAAGTGATTTTCTTTTCTTGAAATGCGTTTTTCTAAATCTTTCTAAATATTTATTAAAAATGAATTTAATTCAATAATTCACCCTTGTCGCTTCAGTTGTAAGGAAACGATGACACGATATTTATCGATATTAAACCGATGAGTTTGTAATTTTTCTGTTTTCAACAGTTAGGATTTGGTAAAATAGCGCCTCTTAGGGAATACTCAAATTATTTCGCTTACATACAGTTGAAATAGGAAACTTGTTTCAATTTTTAGACATCTGATGTTTTGGAGAATTCCGTTTGCCGTTCAGCAATCTAATCAATACGCACAACTTCAGTTGGAGTGAGTTGATTAAAAGCAACATCGATGTATAGTATGCCTTTGGGAAAAAGAAAGTACGCGTATACGCCAGAAGGGGAACATAATTTTGATTTTGGGTCTTCTGGTGCATTGGGACACGAAGGTAAACATTTTCATGTTTGTACGACTGAAATTTACAGAAAACATTCAACATTTTCCACAAGCAAAACAGCAGTTCTTAATCAATTTCTTCACCGAAAACGTTGAAATTTTGATCGAACTGTAGACTTTTACATGACCAAAGTGTAACAACAAAAACTCTATAAGGGCCATTCCACGAAAACTTCGTTTTAACGATCGAAATGCTCAGTTGTTACAATATGATATTTATGTAAAAGACTGTATCACAAAGATTGATCTTTCAACTTGAGGTTAGTTAATTTCCTATTAATATTATTATTATTATTATTATTATTATTTATTTATTTCAAATCGTTATAATATTATTTTGTAACTACTGAGAATTTTGTGAGTGGGAACGATGATGTCCGCGGAATTAGCCATAAAAGCAACAATTAATGAAGAAGCCGAATTGTTTCTTTTGTTAATTTTCTTTTCGAAAAGTGTTTTGTTTGATAAGTTGGAAGAGTTTGATACAAACAAGTTTTTGACATATCGCCATATGAATACTATGAACATTCATATAAAGTTGAGAGTGAGGGAATGGATATTTCCAAACTTAGTATTCCCATGACGATATGTGACATAGTACACAGATATTGCCTGGTAGCTTTAGAGATGGTTGAATGCGTCTGTCACGTCATAATTTCGTTCTTCTGCTTTCACAAAGGCGAAGAAAAATAAGACAAAATCCACATCAAAGCGTACAAAACTTCATGACGAATTTCATAGTAGTCAAGCAACTTATGCACTTCATCATTCAAATTCGTATATACTTCGACTTAAGCCGACTTCTGAATCAACACTTTCTCCAAAGTTCATTTTCTTCGATTGTGTAAGTGTAGTAGAACATTTGAAGTTCATTTTCTTGGCCAAATTACTCATAAGTTTTCAATGGGAAGCCACCATTACTTTTAAGGATTTAACTTGGGAATCCATCACAAGCAAATCTTTACCTCATGGAAAAATAGCCATCGTGACATCCCTTTGTTTATGATATGAATTTGCTGAGCTATCTTTTCATGCATATGAGAGATTACGATTTTTTAACATTTTTCATTGAAATTGAAAGCTCCGAAAACTCTTTCTATTGTATTATGATGTAAACGGTCGGTGTGATGAGAAATTTCACGGCTTAATTGTTTGCCGTACTTGAAAAGTCTTTTCCACGTTGCTTTCTTTTATTTAGGAAGAACACATTAGAAAAATATTTTCTCAGAATTATTCGATCTTTAGGAAATTTCGACTATCGAAACTTCATCCAATATGCAGAGACAGAAAAATGAAAACCAGCACACCAAGCATAATTTTAGCTTGATATGCTGGTTTTCATCTTCCTGCTACTGTACTATTCGCTTTCTTTACTTTACTTTATCGTATCTCAGAATAACGTGATCTTCCTTTTTTTCGAAGAGTACTGCGTCTGTTAAACAATCATTTTCACCATAATACAATAGAGAGAGCTTTCGAAGCTTCCAATTTCAATGAAAAATGTAAAAAAATGTAGGATTCTTTCATTTGCTAGAAAGTTCGTTATAACTTCTTGTCATAAACATTGGGATGCCACGATAGCTACTTTCCCATGATAAGAACAGGTAAAGATTTGCTTGCGATGTATTCCTAAGTCAAATCTTCAACAGTAACCATCATGGCTTCCCGTTCAAAGCTTACTTTACATATACCGGTAAATGGTTGCTACATTTCCTGAAGAAAAAAACACGAAAATTTCGATAAAATCTTGATTTTCTCTGGCTAATGTTTCATAAAATATTTGATCTACCATTCCAGCAAACTATTTTATGTTAACATTTAGGTTGATGCACTCAATTGTAAATTAACAAATCGTAAATTCGGACGCTGAAAATAATGAAAACACATTTTTGTTTTCTGTTAAATTAAAATGAAGTTGAGCGCAATTAATTTAAATTTATTTCATTTAACATAAAGCCCTGCCAATTTTGTCATTTTAGGTGTAGGAGGTTTTCTACTTGGTTTGAGTTATCGACCATGAAGCATCTATTCGCACATTTATGTATTGTATGGTTGGTATGGGCATGCGCATTTGCACGCATCACAGGAAAATTATAATGCTGTGCGTTTGATGTGTAAATTCTGAAATGTTGGCGATTTGGATTGTTCACAAAAGATTCGACACTCTTAATCATCACCTTCATTATGGTGCGTAAGAATGGCGGTAAGGAATAGAAAGGGATCGAACAAGAATAATTACAACTGGTTATTTGGAGCACACTTTTTCATGAAATTGTCGGTGCTCATCTGCGCAAAAGCAAATCCTAAATTTTAAGGATTTTCTTTATATATTTGTGTACTTTTTGTTCGTCGATTCATGTGTTACGTCTACCCTGTAGATCCGAATTTGTTTTTTTATTAATCGACAAATTCGGTTCTAGAGAGGTTTGTGTGGTACATATGTTACAACATTATCAACTGTAAGACAGTGACAAATATTTTGAAAACAACATTATTTTTAGGTTATAAGTCGGATGTGTGGAAAATGAAAACATTATGTGGAGGCCATTTTTTCATGTGCAATCAATCGCCGAAAGTAAGCCGTTTAAGAATTTCAGGTTTTTCCTTTCACTTATAAAATAGAAAAAAACGTCTTGCAGCAAATGAAAATTATTTACGTGATAATAGGGAAACAATTCTCCTACGAGTGGTGGCGGGAGCTTGCATTCCGAGCCTAAGGCGAGGACTGCATCAACATGCATCAACACTAGTTATGAAATATTTCCCTTTCTCACATTCAACATTTTTCATATTTTCGTTTTTCCAGGTAGAGAAACTTTTTACATTTCAAAGCACTTTCATAAAAAGCGTCAGTTTCTGGCGCAGAAAAAACTTCATATCCAGTGTGCATTGTCGATTGTCGGAGGGACCGGTTTTATCACAGAATAATTGAAACAATCGATCTCAACTCACTGAATTACTGAGCGTAAGAAAATTCTTGACGGATATTGACGAGAAAATTTACGGTAGGACAAACATGACTGGATATTTCTTTCTCACGAGGGGTCTCTCACTTCAATTTAGTTCATTTATTCAATTTATTCCTTTTAGTCCATTGTTCGCTAAATTCTTTTCGTCAGTATACATACACTGTGAATGAGGATGAACAGAAAGAAGACAATGAATTTCTTACTTACGTTGCTTCAAGGAAAGATGAAGGTTCTTTCGACATTTCAGTAACACCAGGCATTGTTTTTCAGGCGCTTCAACGCATAGAAATCAGCAAAGGGGTACTATTTAAATGTCAAGTTGAAAATGTTTTTTTGTCAAGTTATAACTTGTCAAGCTACGAAATTTTTATTACGCCCCGACAGAACACTTTGTATAAGGAAAATATATTTTGGTAGACGCTTTAAAGCGGGTAAATAAGGAATAAATGATAACAAAACATTTTGCATAATTAAAATGACCAACTTGACAAAGTAACAAAATAACTTGACAAAAAAACTTGACATAAAGTGAATTTTCATCTAGTGCCAATAAATAGTTCCCTCAGCAAAGGGGCAGGTCCCGATAGAATATCACCACTGTTTCTGAGAGCAGGCGCTGATTTATTGAATTCTTCCTTATCAATAATTTATTCTAAATCATTAGCTGACTTATACTATCCTAGAGTATGGAGAACTGGTTACTTAACTCGAATTTATAAATCTGGCAAGAAGTCAGACATCACTAATTACAATGGAGTCACCGAAATTGTCTAAAGTTTTTGAAATTATAGTTTTGGATCAGCTTAAATTCCACATTTTTCCTCAATTGTCCACCAGCAGTCACAGTTTTTGAAAGTTGAGTTGAGTCAAATCTGATGGCCCTTTCTGTTCTTATAAATGAAGGCTTTTCAAATACTGACATTTTTTATGCAGACATCCACAAGGCGTTTGATGTAATAAAGCATATATCTCTTTTATTCAAACTATCGGCTAAAAAATATCGCTTGAGCAACAATCTGTTTTTATGGTTCCGTTCATTCTTCCATAGTCGTAACCAAGTAGTTAAAATAAACTCATGTAAATCTGAGAAGTCGGCCAGGGCTCGATTATTGCACCATTGAATTTTTTAGTTTTTTTTGATGATTCAGACAGCGACTCTACGGTAACAAAGGACCTAAATTTTGCAGATAATAAAAAAATTGTCCATAACAATATTTCGTCAGTAAACGACACCATTATCCTTTAATCCTCAATAGATAAATTTGTAGAATGGTGTTCTCGGAACGGACTCGAATTAAACAGCGGAAAATGCAAAATAATGACAGTATCAAGAAAACGCTCACCTATAATATCTGACTACTTTATAAATGGTACCATAATCAAGCGTGTGTACAGCACAAAAGACTTAGGGGTGACCTATGATGACAAATTCTCCTTTAACGACCATTTTGAGATAGCTTCTAAAAAGGCATGTCAATGTTTTCTTTCGTTAAACGTCAGTGCTACGGTCGTTTTAATGTTGGCACAGCTAAGATGCTGTACTCTGAAATAGTCCGATCACACTTAGAATTTGCTAGTTGTGTTTTTTGTGATGTTCACATTCAAACATTTGAAAGCGTTCAGAGACAATTTGTTCTTTACGCCAACGGTGACCGATATGTTAACGGTAACCAAGAAAGTTACCAATTAGGCCCATATCTAGACAGATCAAATGAACTTAATCTGATTTCATTACTTAGACGTCGTACTAATGCAGCAGTATTTTTCATCCATGACATACTCACTGGCAAAGTCAATGATCAATTCCTCCGTGATCATATTCAAAGGTACGATGGAACAAGGTGCCTGAGAAATCCTTCATTCATTCGTATAAATGGAAGCAGAAACGACTATTCTCGTTACTCATCTTTCAACTTTGCATGTGAATTATTTAATATGGCTGCAAGGCATGTAAATCCATCATTGCCATCTATGAATTTTCGTCAAAGTGTTCTCCGGCACAGCTTCATTGAACTCATGGTTCTCACTCTAATCGTAACTGATTAGTCTTATCAAGTCATAACGACTTTGAAGTTAAACTCCAAATCCAATCGATTTGTGCAAAACTTCCAGACTAGCCGACTGGTTACCAATAACCCCTTCTTTTTCAGATAAGACTGGTCGGAATCATTTACAGAACAGTGACGACAGCATCATTACAACTTTCTAGCTGAATTTTCCTTTGACACTCTTGGCCAGTTCAAAGACACCTTGACGCTGCCATTTTTATGATTTAATAAATTGACAACCAATATTTATTGTTGGATTTTTTTTTATTTCCTTTGACTCATTTAAATTTTTATTTTTAAATATTGCTTTTAATAATTTGACAAGGCATCAAGCCAATTTTTGTGAATTTGTTCTTTTTTTGTATTTTCTTTTTTCGATGTTCAATGGTAATTGTTTTTGATGTTTTGTTATTTATTCATATGAACTTTTATTTTATGTTACCTTTTAAGAATTTTTTGTAATTGTTTTGGTTTTTTAATGAGAGCTATGATTAATCATAGCTACTCTTTTTTACCATGTCGGCTTTATAGTAGACAATAAAATTATTATCATCATCAAACCATTCAGTCCATTTATTCCACAAGCACTTTTTATAGTCTTGGCCAATTCCAACTGAATTATTTTTTATCTGTTAATTTCGCCAATGATGAATTTTTCTTCGAGTGATCGATGAATTCTTTCATACAAAAATGGAAAATTTGACATTCAAGTTCTGGTAAATTATGTAACGTGGCTCACAGAAAAAAAATATTAGTTTTGCGTTTGAAAACACGCTAATATTAATTCATATGCAATATGTGCAATATATAGATATTAATTTATAAACTACTCGTTGTCAATATGAATAATTGAATTCCTTCAAAAAACCCAAATTTTTATAGGCAAGTCGCATTAGGCCCAATATGGAATTGATATTTTGAGAAATAATATAAATTAAATCTAATACCGTCCGCTAATAGCGACTAGCGTTCGTTAATCGCTAAAATATTAAAATTTATCACAACATGTTTACACCAGGGACATTCCATCGTGAGTGACGTTACACACCCCCTTGAAAATATACTACTTGGGTAGCATAGGTAGTTGGCAATATTGAAAAACTCCTACGAAACCACATGCGGTAAAAGCCTCTCCAAACGCTTGAAATAAGCCCACAATTTAGAACCGACCTAGAGCACTTAGGAGGTGCCTCTGACCCTCGCTCTGACCCATGGCCAAAAAAGTTCACCAAAAGTTGTAGAGAAATAACACAGCACAAAAAACCTAACAATTTAAGAAATATTCACGAAAAATAACTAAATATCGTGTTGCGTCGTTTAACACTAAAGACTCTACAGCTCGAACCACGCGACAAATTTTCACTAATCTAATTTTTGCGATTTTCTGATGTCCATATCTTTCATTCAAAACCTTGAAAAGCGATTTCCGTTCAATTTCGTAGTGATACAAGTAAAAAAGTTCCACCAACCTTCAAAAAATCAGGTTTTTGACCACTTTTACGACCGTAACTTCAATAGCTTTCAAGTAATTTTGCCCAAATTCAATCTCGTCATCAATCAAAGGGGTCTATTGCGTTTACCACGACGCGACGGTTGTAACCAGTCGATTTTCAACCTGGGGGGTATACATATGAATATGACCTGGGGGGTAACATATGAAGGGACTCGTACGTATCAGAATAGATACGACAAACAGAGTTGACGTTACGAATAGAATCGAACGTATTTAAGTAAATATTGCCTTAACTCTTAAGTGTATGAAATTGCGTCCATATTAAGTTGTATAGGAAATTGCCGATATTGAAAAACCCGTCCGAAGAAACGGTGTAAAAAAACCTTTCCGAAAGCAAAAAATTGACCCCCAAATATAGAAAAACGTTCTACTCAAATTTCTCTATAACATAGAAAAAACCATCTTTTTTTTAGGACCGACATGGCCCACTTGCATAGGAAAAAAGTTTCTTTTATAAACTGTCGGTCATGCCTAGATCTTTCAAACAAAAAAAAATTTTGAAAATCGGAAAAAATTTACTGGAGTTATGTACAAAAAACACATAGAGCCCTAGCAGAGACTCGTTTTTAGTGGCCCAGCTAAGTCCAAGGACTCAAATTAAAAAAAACTTCTTCCACAAATTGTCGGCTATGCCTAGATCTTTCAACCAAAAAAAAATTATGAAAATCGGAAAAGATTTGCCCGAGTTATGGACAAAAAACACATGGAGCCCCAGCAGAGACTCGATTTTAGTGCCCAAGGTAAGTCCAAGGACTCAAATTCAAAAAAGTTTCTTCCATAAATTGTCGGCTATGCCCATGTCTTTCAAACACTCTTTGAAAATGAGAAAAGATTTACTCGAGCTATGTACAATGTACAAAAGACCAAAAATCACTTAAACGGCCCTAGCTTGGTAGCCCTTGGGCCGATAGTGCCCAGATTCAATCCCATAAAAGATTTTTCAATTACCTTTCAAAGAAAAAAAAGTTTTTAAAAATCGGTTGAGTTTTACCCGAGTTATCATGTTGACAGACGGACTTACGGACGGACGGACGGAAATTTTTTTTTTATTGCTGATTCGTCATCTAAGGACCATGATCGGTGCTCTTCCCCTAATCCTGAATCGAAATTCGACTGGTTACAAACGTCGTGGTAAACGCATAAGACCAATTTTCGAAGAACTTCGTTCTTCGTATGGATTTAAAAAATGTCCGTCCGTCCGTCAACACGATAACTCGAGTAAAACTCAACCGATTTTCAAAAAAAAAAAAAAATCCCTAAAAGGTAATCAAAAAATCTTTTATGGGATTGAATCTGGGCACTGTCGGCCCAAGGGCTGCTGAGCTAGGGCCGTTTAAGTGGTTTTGGGTATTTTGTACATAACTAGAGTAAATCTTTTCCGATTTTCATATATTTTTTTTGTTTGAATGACCTGGGCATGACCAACAATTTATGCAAGAAACTTTTTTCAATTTGAGTCCTTGGACTTAGCGACGGCACTAAAAACGAGTCTCTGCTAAGGCTCTATGTGTTTTTTGTACATAACTCAAGTAAATATTTTCCGATTTTCAAATTTTTTTTTGTAAGATCTGAGCATGACCGACAATTTGTGGAAGAAACATTTTTCGATTTGAATCTTTGGACTTAGCTAGGGCACTACAAACGAGTTTTTGTTAGGGTTCTACGTGTTTTCCGTACATAATCCGAGTAAATCTCTTCCGATTTTCAAAAACTTTTTTTGGCTTGAAAGTTCTTGGCACGGCCGACAATTTATGGAAGAACTTTTGCCTGTGCTTAGGGCTCAACTGGGTCTCATGTCGGTCCTAAGGTCGGCCCTAACAAAAACAAATGTTTTTTGCTATGTTGCAGAGCAATTTGAGGGAAACATTCTTATCTATGGAAGTATGTGTGCGAGGCCTCTACTTAGGGTCCTAGGTCAGTACTAAGAACGGCCCTAGCCCAAAAAATGGTTTTATGCTATGTTGTAGAAAAAATTGAGGAAATCATTTTTCTCTATTTGGAGGGCATTTTTGTGCGTTCGGAGAATTTTTCTACATCGTTTCTCCGGAAGGGATTTTCAATCTTGCCCTTCCGGCAATTTCCAATGCAATATTTACTTAAATACGTTCCAGTCTTTTCGTAACATCAACTCTATTTGCCACATCTATTCTGATACATATGTTTAGACCCGTACGCAGAACGAAGTTCGTCGAAAAGGGGTCTTATGCGTTTACCACGACGTTTGTAACCACCCAAATTTCGACCCGGGAGTAGGGGGAGCTTCGCTCATGGTCCTTAGATGACGAATCAACAATAAAAAGCATATGAAGGGACCTGTACGTATCAGAATAGATGCGGCGAACAGAGTTGATGTTACGAAATGACTGGAGCGTATTTAAGTAAATATTGCGTTTGAATAGTTTGAAACTTTGAATGACTCATAAAAATTACCAAAGGTAATGTTGAAAGCCCTCTTAAAGTAGGCATGGGACTTTCCGAAAAATATCGATAATGATTATCAAAAGAAATATATCGATATTTGATAATCAAAGTCATTATCGATTTTTCAATAAATATCGATTCGAGGGGCACCCTAAAAGTTTCGGGAATCGGCGATATAGCCTCGTGTAAACTTTTCGCCAATTTACACAAAAATTAAATTGGTCTTTCCTGATTTAAAAATGATGATCAAAATGAAAATCTATCGTATCAGTCAAAAGATACAGCAATTCCAAAAAGTCATTGCAGAGAAAAAATGGATTTATCACGTGAAAATTTTAGAGCCATGATTTTCTACGACTTTAAGTCTGGCTTGACTCCCAAATTGTGTGTTGATCGTTTGCAAAAAACATTTGGAGATGAGGACCCATCCAAGACCACTGTTTATCGGTGGTTCGCTGAGTTTGAATCGGGACGCACTTACCTCAGTGACGACTTTCGTGAAGGTCGACCTTCCACAGCCATCTCCGATGGAAACATTGACCATGTCCGGAACATGATTGAAGCCGATCGACATGTGACCTATGCTGAGATAGCTGCATCCCTTGGGATCGGGAAAAGTCAAATACAAACAATTTTACACGAACATTTACGCACACGGAAGCTTTGTTCTCGGTGGATCCCATACAAATTGACAGACGACCAACAGGAGGCTCGTGTGAAATGGTGCCGAGATTCTCTTAAAAAATTCGACAATGGGGCTTCTGATTCAGTATATAGCATCGTAACAGGTGACGAAAGTTGGATTTACAGCTATGATCCCCAAACAAAACAGCAATCCACCGTTTGGGTGTTTCAAAATGAAGATTTACCAACAAAGGTAATTCGCGCTCGAAGCGTCGCGTCGCCAAGAAAATGGTCGCTACTTTCTTCAGGAAATGTGGTCATGTGGCTACTGTACCACTTGAGGATCGTAAAACAATCAATTCAGAGTGGTATACTACGATTTGTTTGCCAAAAGTATTTGAAGAACTACGTGGAAAGAGTCGAAATCGCAAGATCATCCTCCACCATGATAATGCAAGCTCCCACACAAGTGCTCTGACCACGACGTTCTTGGAGAAGGAAAAAATCAATTTGATGCTGCATCCACCCCACAGTCCCGACTTGGCACCGTGAGACTTTTATTTGTTTCCGAGTGTCAAGAATAAGTTGCGTGGGAAGCGATTTTTATCTGCGGAAGCTGCTGTCGAGGCATATGAACAAGAAGTGGCCCAAATCCCAACTTCCGAATGGACTCGATGTTTCGAAAACTGGTTTTTAAGGATAAAAAAGTGTATAGATTGTAATGGTGATTATTTTGAGAAGCAATAAAATCGTTTTATAGCCGATTCCCGAAACTTTTAGGGTGCCCCTCGTATGTATCGGACTTCAATATTTCAAAGTTCACCACAGCCGCTGCAGCGGATAATAATAAAATCTTGAGTGATTTTTTTAAA
>CM055406.1:87774469-87805937 GCA_029228625.1 Pseudolycoriella hygida
AAAGCATATGAAGGGACCTGTACGTATCAGAATAGATGCGGCGAACAGAGTTGATGTTACGAAATGACTGGAGCGTATTTAAGTAAATATTGCGTTTGAATAGTTTGAAACTTTGAATGACTCATAAAAATTACCAAAGGTAATGTTGAAAGCCCTCTTAAAGTAGGCATGGGACTTTCCGAAAAATATCGATAATGATTATCAAAAGAAATATATCGATATTTGATAATCAAAGTCATTATCGATTTTTCAATAAATATCGATTCGAGGGGCACCCTAAAAGTTTCGGGAATCGGCGATATAGCCTCGTGTAAACTTTTCGCCAATTTACACAAAAATTAAATTGGTCTTTCCTGATTTAAAAATGATGATCAAAATGAAAATCTATCGTATCAGTCAAAAGATACAGCAATTCCAAAAAGTCATTGCAGAGAAAAAATGGATTTATCACGTGAAAATTTTAGAGCCATGATTTTCTACGACTTTAAGTCTGGCTTGACTCCCAAATTGTGTGTTGATCGTTTGCAAAAAACATTTGGAGATGAGGACCCATCCAAGACCACTGTTTATCGGTGGTTCGCTGAGTTTGAATCGGGACGCACTTACCTCAGTGACGACTTTCGTGAAGGTCGACCTTCCACAGCCATCTCCGATGGAAACATTGACCATGTCCGGAACATGATTGAAGCCGATCGACATGTGACCTATGCTGAGATAGCTGCATCCCTTGGGATCGGGAAAAGTCAAATACAAACAATTTTACACGAACATTTACGCACACGGAAGCTTTGTTCTCGGTGGATCCCATACAAATTGACAGACGACCAAAAGGAAGCTGTGAAATGGTGCCGAGATTCTCTCAAAAAATTCGACAGTGGGGCTTCTGATTCAGTATATAGCATCGTAACAGGTGACGAAAGTTGGATTTACAGCTATGATCCCCAAACAAAACAGCAATCCACCGTTTGGGTGTTTCAAAATGAAGATGTACCAACAAAGGTAATTCGTGCTCGAAGCGTCGCCAAGAAAATGGTCGCTACTTTCTTCAGGAAATGTGGTCATGTGGCTACTGTACCACTTGAGGATCGTAAAACAATCAATTCAGAGTGGTATACTACGATTTGTTTGCCAAAAGTATTTGAAGAACTACGTGGAAAGAGTCGAAATCGCAAGATCATCCTCCACCATGATAATGCAAGCTCCCACACAAGTGCTCTGACCACGACGTTCTTGGAGAAGGAAAAAATCAATTTGATGCTGCATCCACCCTACAGTCTCGACTTGGCACCGTGCGACTTTTATTTGTTTCCGAGTGACAAGAATAAGTTGCGTGGGAAGCGATTTTTATCTGCGGAAGCTGCTGTCGAGGCATATGAACAAGAAGTGGCCCAAATCCCAACTTCCGAATGGACTCGATGTTTCGAAAACTGGTTTTTAAGGATGAAAAAGTGTATAGATTGTAATGGTGATTATTTTGAGAAGCAATAAAATCGTTTTATAGCCGATTCCCGAAACTTTTAGGGTGCCCCTCGTATTTATCGAAATATCAAAATATCGGAAAATTAAAAAAGTGGAAAAAAACGCTTTTTTAACATGTCAGACTGAAGCTTTTCAATCGTTAGACCTAAAATTTTCGCGGACAATCTACAGACGGAAATTTTTCAACCGTTAGACCTAATTTTTTTGCGGAAAATCTGTTGCTTTTAAAAACTTGATCATTTTCAGCATTTGATATTTCGATAATTATCGATATTTCGATAATGATATTAAAATATCATTATCAAAAAGAAATATCGATAATCTATAATCGATACTTATCGATATTTGATAATCAAAGTAAATATCAGCCATGCCTGTCTTGAAGTACGTTTAAAATTTAATTCTCTACAATTTTGTCTTTGGAAGCAACTTTCTAACTGCCATAGTTCTAGAGATAGAAGTCATCCTTCTGAACTATAGAAGTGGCTGAATCCCATAATTGGGACATTTCTCGGGGAAACCCTGAAACACGTGTTCGCTAAAATTTAATTCTCTAAAGCTTTGTCTTTGAAAGCAACTTTCTAACTGCCATAGTTCTAGAGATAGGAGTTATCCCTCTGAACTCTAGAAGTGTCTGAATCCCAGGATAGGGACATTTCTCGGGGAAACCCTGAAATACGTCTTCGCTAAAATTTAATTCTCTACAACTTTGTCTTTGGAAGCAACTTTCTAACTGCCATAGTTCTAAGGAGTCGTCCCTGTGAACTCTAGAAGTGGCTGAATCCCAGGATTGGGACATTTCTCTGGGAAACCCTGAAACACGTGCTGAGATATGCGTGAAAAAGTTTCACCGACCTTTGAAAAACCACGTTTTTTGACAACTTTTCGACCATATCTCCGGAACTATTCGACCGATTTTGCTCATCTTCGAACTTGACCTCAGTTTTTCGACTACCTTTCAGGAAAAAAAGTTTTTCAAAATCGGTCAAGATTTACTCAAGTTATCGTGTTGACGGACAGACAGACCGACAGACGGACATTTTTTTCGCTGATTTGTCATCTGGAGGCAACAAAAAAAGTTTCCCCCTTACTCCCGGGTTCGAATTCGCAATGTAACAAACGTGGTAGTAAACGCATCAGACCTTCGTACTTCGTACGGGTCTAAACATATGAAGGGACCCGTACGTATCAGAATAGATGCGGCAAACAGAGTTGATGTTACGAAGAGACTCGATCGTATTTAAGTAAATATTGCCGTAACTCTTAAGTGTATGAAATTGCGTCCACATTAAGTTGTATTGGAAATTGCCGATAGGGCAATATTGAAAAACCCGTCCGAAGAAACGGTGCAAAAAAACCTTTCCGAAATAGACCTGTGTGCCGGCGTGCGCCGCGCCGAGCGCCGCCGAAAAAATGGCCTAAAAAGTGCGCCGCCGCCGAAGAAAAAAAAAGGTCGGCTAAGCCGTGCGCCGCCGCCGACGCTTAAAAAAACGTCGCGCCGCCGTCAGCCGCCGAGAAATAATTTCGGCGCAATATTTTTTTCGAATAAAAACGGAGTTAGTTATGTCACAATGTATTTTTATATATTTCTTTATTTAATCTATTTAATCTCATTCGATTTCGATTTAACAAAAGATCACTAATTTCGTTCTATACATTTCTTCATTTAATCCATTTAAAACTATCAAACTATCAATATCGACAACGTTCGGCCCCAAAGTACTGCGCTTCGTATTCACGACTAACCCTGCCGACGAGAATGCACGTTCGCTAGATGTGCTCGTAGCTGGAATACAAAGATATTTTTTACTAGCTCTGAGAGTTATGGCAGGGACTTGCTAAGGTTCTTCCAAAAATAAAAAAACGTCAAATCGTTCAATACCGTCTTTTGGGATGACATTAAAGAAATATTGGTGAATTTCTTCATCGACATGACCACTCGCCTGTGATTCGGTAGAGGATACATGTTTGGCTGCGACGTTCAGCAACAGTTGATTGTCTATTCTTTGAATTCTTTTTTGGCCTTACAGAACTTTGCGAAGAAGTCTTTTCGGGCGGATCAATTTTGAAACATTCTGATTTTAGAAATTCGAATTTAGAGAATTTTCTTTTCTGTAGCTCAAACAGCAATTTCGGTAAGTTTTGGAGCCGCGTATCTAGCAATGTTGCTATCAATATCTCGTGTGTGATTGGAAACCTGTAATCAAGGTTTGCTGCCATCCTTACTTTCAATGACGCTATTAATTACCTGTCTCTTTGGTCGGATTTCAATGAATTTTCAATCTCTATAGCAATGCATTTGAAAGAGTGGGCCATTTCTCAATCGAAAACATTTCCACAGATTCTCGAAATTTTTTTAAAAAACCTAACAGATCCTGGATTGTGTCCCACTGGTTGATGTGTATTGAAATTTACAAAAAAAAAAATTTTCTACGATTCACTTTTTTGCACCGCGCCGATTGCCGCCGAAAATATTGCTGAAAATTGCGCCGCCGACGACGAAAATAAAAATGTCGGCTAGCTGAGTGAGCCGCCGCCGAGGCTCGGAAAAAAAATTCCGCCGCCGCCGAAGAAAAAAAAAATTGCGCCACCGCCGACGTTTCAAAAAACACACTTCCACCGCCGCCGATATTTCGGGTCCGGCGCACACCTCTATTCCGAAAGCACAAAATTGACCCCCAAATATAGAAAAATGTTCTACTCAATTTTCTCTACAACATAGAAAAGCAATTTTTTGGGCTAGGGTCGACCTTAGTACCGATCTAGGGCCCTAAGTAGAGGCCTAGGACACATAATTCCATAGCCAAAAATGTTTCCCTCAATTTCCATTATTATGTAACCTGTCATAGGTTGCGTCAGTGGTCTTTCTGTCATGCATCCTCACTCTATTTAAATATATATAAAAAACCTAATAAAAATCAAAAGAAAAACAAGGGATCCTTTTTCCCGTCCGTCACAGGCAAAAGTTTCTTTTGTAAACTGTCGGTCATGCCTAGACCAGATCTTTCAAACAAAAAAAAATTTGAAAATCGGAAAAAATTTACTCGAGTTATGTACAACAAAGGTTCTTCCACAAATTGTCGGCTATGCCCGGGTCTTTCAAACAAAAAACAATTATGGAAATCGGAAAAGATTTGCCCGAGTTATGGACAACACATAGAGCCCTAGCAGAGACTCGATTTTAGTGTCCTAGCTAAGTGCAAGGTCTCAAATTCCAAATAGTTTCTTCCATAAATTGTCGGCTATGCTCAGGTCTTTGAAACAAAAAAAATTATGAAAATCGGAAAAGATTTGCCCGAGTTATGGACAAAAAACACATAGAGCCCTAGCAGAGTTATGTACAAAAGACCCAAAATCACTTAAACGGCCCTAGCTTGGTGGGCCTAGAGCCGACAGTGCCAAGATTCAATCTCATAAAAGATTTTTCGATTACTTTTCAGGGAAAAAAAAGTTTTTGAAAATCGGTTGAGTTTTACTCGAGTTATCGTTTTGACAGACGGACGGACGGACGGACATTTTTTTTATTGCTGATTCGTCATCTAAGGACCATAATCTGTGCTCCCCCCTACTCCCGGGTCGAAATTCGACTGGTTACAAACGTCGTCGTAAACGCATAGGACCCCTTTGCGAAGAACTTCGTTCTTCGTATGTACGGGTCTAAAAATGTTCTACTCAATTTTTTCTACAAAATAGAAAAAACCTTTTTTTGGGCTAGCGTCGACCTTAGTACCGACCTAGGGCCCTAAGTAGAGGCCTCGGACACACAATTCCATAGCCAAAAATGTTTCCTTCAATTTCCTCTGCAACATAGCAAAGCAAATTTTTTTTTGTTAGGGCCGACCTTAGGACCGAGATGGCCCACTTTCAAACAAAAAAAAATGTTGAAAATCGGAACAAATTTACTCGTCAGAATCTAAAATTCTATTACGAAAACGTTCGTGGTCTGAAAACTAAAACAAAAAGATTTAGAACGAAGTTGTTCTCATACTCGTACGATGTCATACTCCTCAGTGAGACTTGGTTAAAGTCTAGGGTTTTTTCATCGGAATTGTTTGATAACAGATATGTTATATACAGAAACGACCGGGACAACGTAGCATTGCAAAAGGATGACGGGGGTGGATGTTTGATAGCGGTTAAGAAAGAATTGCACTCAGTGCGTGTCACCAACTTTGAACTTGGAAATGACATTTGGGTAGCAGTTGATCAAGTGAACGGTGGGAAAACATATTTTAATGTAAAATACATCGAACTGGGGAGTAGGTTAGATACTTATGAGAAGCATTTTGATGAAATATTGAATACACAATTGCAATGTAACCTGAGCCAATTAAATGTTATTAGAGATGATCTTGGAAGAACGTTGGACTTAGTACTTACTTCTGCAGCACCAAATCAACTTCGCATTGTCAGATCAAAAGATCCGTTAGTAAAGGAAGATGGCCATCACCCTGCGCTCACTATAAGTGCTGACCTATCAAAATTAAAATTTTTGGTAGAGAAAAAACCTCCATATGCTAAAAGATGTGAAGAACTTCAGCTCGTTTCACTTTTGAGACGTCGGACCGATGCAGCGATATTTTTCATTCATGATGTTCTCACAGGGAAACTAAACTGTCAGTTTGTCCGTGATAAAATCATATTGAACGATGGCACGCGAATGCTGCGTAGATCTTCACTGATTAGAATCACTTGTAGTGCCCACGAGTCTTCACAATTCTCACCACTAAACTTTGCATGACGACTATTCAATATTGCTGCCAACCACATCGATCCGACCCTTCCGTCACGTGAATTCAGAAGAGAAGTCCACAAGCTTGATGACTCGGTGTTCGGTACCTTCGGCCTTGATGGATGATGTGTTTGTTTTGGTGCTTTCTTTTCACAAATATCATTTAAAACCGAAAGCACTTAAGGGCTCATTATATTGGAAGCGATGCGAATCGCTTCTGGTTAAGTTTGTGTGAAAGTTCAACTTGAAAAAAAAATGTTTGTTTTGTCAAGTTCAGCTTTCACACAGACCTTAATGAGCCCTTTACCCGGTGATTAACCTTTTTCATTTATCTGATGTTCTCCTAATAATTAAATTTATTTATTGCATTTGCGCGGTGTTTCCCCTTAAAAATTATTAATCTTATTAATCTTATTATCTTATTTTATTATCTTTATTCTATTTTTTTTTTATATTATTTATCTATTATTTTATTATCTTATTATCTTATTAATCTTAATAAACGAGAAATTATTAATCGCTGACAACGACATTTGTCGTTCTCCTACGTTTGTTTTCTCTTTTTCGCTCATGCAATAAAGCATCGGCATCGGCAAGCCTCGATTGTTCCCCTCAAATGGCAATAAAATACTATTTCTGATTACACAGTTTACTTTTCGGCGAAGTTTCTGTAATTGGCTGGCCGTTACTACATTCTAGCTCCATTTCGATGATAACACGACAACGTATTCTTTGACGACTGATTTATTTGATACGATTTACGACGACATACGATTTTTGACGATACGCTTTAGTTGAATTTGCTTTTTCACTTTTGACGGATTTTTTTCATTAGATTTTTGACTTAGATTTACTCGATCTTAACTATTAACTATTTGTTTGTTGTTTACTAATTTTTTTTTTTCTTATCTATGTCGCTTTTTGACGTTTTTTGATTTTTTAATTTTTGATTTGGACATTTGTGCAGATACGCTTAATTTATCGTATTGAAACGTTTTTATGGTTTTTCAACGAGATCTCTGAAAGCAGTCATAGACACTCTTTTTCCATGTCATCTAAAAGATAGAAGACAATAAAATGCAATTCATCATGTGAAATTAGAAAAAATGTGAAAATCACATGTGAATTTGCACCGATTTTTGGAAGCTTTCTTTTTTACTGAAAGCTATGCTTTAAATTTCAATCTCACAAGTAAAGTTGGGAAAATTTTTTGAGGTAAAAAGTTGGTATTAATGAAATGAGAAATATTAAAATTTCATTAAAAATTGTGTACCTTTCAGAATTGTTTTTGACTAAAAAAACTATAATTTCATAACATTAATTGTCTGTAGTATTGCAAAATCTCTTATTTTGAAATTTCCCGACTAAGCAAAGATTTACAACAACTTTTGAATCAATTAAATAAAATACTAACTTTCGTCCTATTATCAGGGTTACAGGTAAAATCAAATTTTTTTATGTGAATTCCACGTTTCCCACAGCTCCCCAAAATTTTGCCTATTTGAATAGAACTTTATTTGCTGGGAACAGTAAAAATTGTTTAATTTTAAAGTGTCATCTATTTCTTAAAACTAGGTAAAAAAGGAATGAACTGGCTGTAATGAAATTGAAGTCATTCGGCTTTTCATACAATTTAGTTCAATGTTTCTCATCCTACCTACGTCATCGCTCTCAGGTGGTAGTAATTGGGAGATCTAAGTCAAATAGCATTTCACCGACATCAGGACATACCGACATACGGGAATATGCTTTTTTGGAGGCTTCTCGTGAAGCCAATTTCAATCAGCACGTCCTACAAAGTATCCTATAATCTTAACAAAGTTAATACCTTTCAAACGAGATCTTACTTGCTACATTTGGACGTCTGGATCGGAATATATTAAGATGTGAAGTCGGGTGTAGATTTTTTTTTTAGATTAGATAGAATTTTTGGGTGTCAACCACTGAAGTTGACCAGCACCTGGATCGAAGATCCTTTGTACCACCCTCAATTCCGTTTATTACACAAATAAAAGAAAATAAAATACACATAAGTCAAACTTAAAAACTAAGATCGTCAGAGATAATGAAATAATGAAACTACGACTTGGAGCACGTAGAAGGGTTATGTAAGTCTCCTAGTTAATTTTAGAAATTCTGACAGCCTGCCAATCTCCAGGACTTCGAGCTTAAGGTCCGGTGGTTGCAGCTCGTGTTTTTTAAATATCTTCCATTTGAACGTTCTGTACCTGGGGCACTCCGTGATGATGTGATATCCGGTCTCTTCTCCGCGATTACAGATACATTGGGGACTGTCCGCATAACCAATATTGAAGAGATGCTTATTAAGCCCGCAATGGTCCGCGACCACCTCTACGACTCTCTTAATATCGGTTCTGCTGAGGTTCAGAAGTGCTTCACTAATTTCCTTGGACGGAGAACCACAGAAAATTTTTGTGTGCCTTGCACCGTTATAACCTAGCCAGGTTCGGTTGCGTTCATTCCTCAGCCAGTTCTTTACCAGGTGCTTTCTCGTAGTCATGGAAATGCCGAACTTTGGTTCGGGTCAGAGGTCTGCATGGTTAACTGTTTCACAAATTGGTCTGTTCTTCGACTAAAAACAATTTTCAATTGGTAACCAACTCCAACGTTCACGGCCGTTCTACTAGACGAAATTCACACATTCACGTATTCAACAATCATTCATCTATGACCTCTTCAAATGCTGCTCTTGCGACTTCAATTGTCGAGTACAACGCACTAGATAGCCAAATACGTCGCGACACATACCTGGTATAAAAAAATTTATAAGCCAAGTCAAACTGAAAGTGATGAAAAATAGCAGCAAATATCTGTGATATCGCCGTACCTGTTTATCAACTAGCCTGACTGTGACATTTTCTTTTATTTTATTCCATACGCGCGTCTTATGCCAACATTAAACGCATTTTCGCTGGTCGTTAAACGTGACGTTTATTTTCGAATTTAAGTCTCTAGGGGCTTAAATTTTTTGCCGGGAGTTAAATATTTGCTGTCAAACTCTTTGTTTACAACTGGTTGTAATGTGATGTTCTATGCAATGGATGTTCATTTTTTGTATCGAAATAAACATTCAACCCGCAATAATTTAGTTGTTTTCAACATCTTTCGTGCAAATTTTGGATATTTTGTGGATAATAGTGTATATTTTCCAAAGACATACGCCAATATGTGTGACAATGTAGTGAAACAATTTAAAATATGAATATTAAATACGTGTTTGTTGATGAAGTTGATGTTGTGATTTTGAATTACTATCGACCTGATATACATACCAAGAGTGTCGAGAAAGATCGCAATGGTCCAATGTAACTACTTTTGTTCATAAATTGTTCAAAAAGTGTTCACACTATGTTAAAAATGATCCTGAAAGTTGAACTTCATTTGTGTTTACAAATTTAAAATGGACGCCATGCATCTTTCTCTCACTACAAAAACACGTACTTCATTTTGATATTTTACATTGTTTCACAAAGGATAAGGATAAAAACAAAGGATAAGCAGGCGTGGACTAAAGTCGCAAGAAAAATCGCTCTCCTGAATTTAAATAAAAAACTTAACAAAAAAGGAAAAATAAAATATAAACAATGGGTTATTCTTCTGGAGGAAAACCGGAAAGTTCAAATACAAATGATTTACAACATCTACTGGAAGAAACAAAGAAAAAATTTGCGACATCAATTCAAGACAAATTTTGGCCCTGTCCTTTTTGTTTTAATAGAGAAAAGACTATTTTCCGCTGTGTTATGCATGTGAAAAAGGAACACCCGAATATAGCAATTCCGAGTATCAATTCAACACCTCAAAATGATGAACCTTCAACAATTGCTAATAATAATGAAATCTCAAAAGTTAAATCCGAATTTCTAAAATCGAACGAAATGAAACAAATAATAAGTAGTAAATCAACATCGGTAAAAGTAAATGAATCTAAACAGTCTTTCTTCGATAATTTGCTTTATGGCGATGACGATTATTTTTATTGTCCATATTGTGAAGAGGAAAAACGTTTTTTATCAATCAGAGGCGTCAATATTCACATAGGAAAGAAACATCCCGATAAAAATAAAATCAAAAAGGAAGATTTGGAAGGCGGTGTTTACAATTTTGATACGGTCGACGAGACAGATTTTGGACATAGACTAGCATTCCTCAGAAAATCGATCCCAACATTACGCAGGTGCCCGAAAGGAGCAAGACAAGACGTAGCAAATTGCTTGACGAATATTATCAACAAATGCGTCCGAGCGAATGATGAACAGTCATGGAATCAATTGTTGCTTTTTCCATACGTAATACTCAAAATACCAAACGAGAACAAGAACGTCACCAATCTTACCTCATATGTTCGTCAACATGTAAGATTGTGGCACGAAAGTGGCATTAGATCAATACCAACATTACCGCAAAACCAAACGAATATTGATAAAACTAAAACAAAAGGAAATAACATTTTTAAAAAAGCAGAAGCTAAGTTGGCAGATGGTGATGTAACTGGTGCATTACGACTAATTTCGTCAGATGATATCATTGCACCGAATAATGAAGCAACTTTGAACGCTCTTAAACTGAAGCATCCCCCACACCCTGAGCCATCATTTTTTCCGGAATCTTCATGTGTAGTATTTACAGGTCACACCAACGGAAGAAGAAGTCAATATTTCGATAACATCATTCAGAAAAGGTACTGCAGGTGGTCTAGATAGTTTAAGGCCACAAATCTTGAAAGATTTGTTGTATGTTCAAAACGGCGATACTGGCAGTAAACTGTTAAAAGCATTGACTTCATTGACAACGATAATACTGAAAGGGGACGTTCCAACATCCGTGTGTCCGTACGTATATGGCACATCTTTGACAGCCTTACAGAAAAAATGTGGTGGAATTAGACCAATTGCTGTTGGAAATACTTGGAGACGGATTGCAGCAAAAATCGTATGCCGTAAAGTGGCTTCAGCACTGTCAAATTTGCTTCTGCCTCATCAATTGGGAGTAAGAGTAAAGAACGGTGCAGAAGCCGGTGCACACGCAGCACGTATATATTACAATTCAAAACATTCTTCTACTCGAGTATTTATTAAAATCGACGTGAAGAACGCATTTAACGAATTGAGAAGAGATGTTATGCTGCATAAAGTGAAATCAAAGTTCCCAGAAATTTACAATTTCGTGGCGCAATGCTATCGTCATCCAACCAACGTATATTACAGAGAACACGTCATCTTATCGCAGACAGGAGTACAGCAAGGCGATCCTTTGGGTCCAGCCTTATTTTGCCTTGTTCTTCACGACATCGTCTCTTCACTACAAGATCTTGACCTGAATATTTGGTATTTGGACGATGGAACAATTGCCGGCACACCTGATTGCGTTTCTAAAGCACTGAAACAGATTATTGAAAAAGCAAAAGGAATTGGCCTTCAATTGAATCATGCAAAATGCGAAATGTCTGTTTTATCAGCATCATCAGAACAATCGAAAAATGCACTCTACGACCACTTCAACTCGATAGCAAATGGGATTCAGATTATGCAGAGTGAAAATGAATTTTTGTTGGGAAGTCCCCTTACTAAAGCGGCGTCATCTATATGTATGCAAAAGAAAACAACTGAATTGATGAATTTGACTGAGAAGTTGAAGAATATCAGCATACACAGCGCATATTATCTCTTACGCTTATCTGTGACTACACCTCGTCTCATTTTCTTTTTGCGTGGAGCACCATTGTGGAAAAATTCATCTGATCTGTTACATTACGATGAAACAATGAAGGCATCGATCGAATCGTTGCTCAATGTGCAATTCACTGAATCGGCTTGGATGGAATTATCATTACCCATCAAAAAAGGAGGCAGTGGAATACGACACGCATCAGACATAGCACTACCATGTTTTCTGTCATCTGTGTACAATGTTTCCGCCTTGTTAGATCAACTGTTACCTGAAACTTACCGACAGGACGATTTGGCAAGAGTTGAAGCAGAACAACATTGGAGTCATAAATTTGGAGAGCTACCGGATGTATGTTTGCGTCAATATCAAAGTCAATGGGAGTGTATTGAAATAACCGAAAAATTAACGAATATTACAAAATCCTTGACTGACACTGCTGATAAAGCCCGATTTTTATCAAATTCATCGGAACAGACAGGTGTTTGGTTACAAGCCCTTCCTTCTCCTCAACTAGGAACACACTTGAACAACGACGAGTTCCGAGTTTCTTTCACATTACGCTTTGGTCTGCCCATTGTACAACCTCACAAATGCATCTGCGGAAGTAAAGTTGACAAATTTGGAAGACATGGTCTGTCGTGCAGTAAAGCAGCGGGCACTAGCTCACGACATGAAGCTATCAACAACCTCATACAAAATCGGCTGAAATACCATGTACTCGTGAACCACCTGGTTGTTCAGGACCAGATGGGAAGAAACCAGATGGTCTCAGTCTTATACCGTGGGCTAGAGGAAAATCACTACTGTGGGATTTTACGTGCCGTGACACTTTTGCACAAACATACGTAAATCGAACATCACGTGAGTTAGGCTGGGCAGCGAAACAGGCTGAAAATCACAAGATAAATAAATATATCATCTAAGAGAACAATTCATCTTCGTGCCTGTGGCATCAGAAACATCTGGTGTTTTTGGAATGATGGGCTATAAATTATTGAAAGAAATTGGTAGAAAAATTTCTGATATAACCAAAGAAAAACGAGCCACATCCTACCTCTTCCAAAGAATTGGTATCGCAATTCAACGCGGTAATGTCGCTTCCATTTTAGGAACAATTCCACCATCGAAAAATTTAGCAGAATTATTTTATTTGTAAATTATATTTAATAAATGGTATTTTTTAGTGCTGTAAAAAAATAATAAACATACATACATTGTTTCACTATATTGTCACACATATTGGAGTATGGCTTTGGAAAATATACACTTTTATCCACAAAAACTTTAAAATCTGCATCTTACGTGCAACGAAATTATCGCGGGTTGAATGTTTATTTCCATACAAAAAATGAACATCCATTGGCAAGAAGTTTTCACATGTAACGTTGTGTCGTACGCAAACTTTTGTTGTCTCGTTTTCGCTTATGGAATAAGGTATAGTATTGTATTAGGGTTTCAATTCTCACGTTAATACCCTGTGTATATTACACATACTCGTTGCACTCGTATGTGTAATATCCACGCGGTATTAACGTTCGATTTAAAACCCTAATACATTAATGTACTATTATTTTTTTGTCCTAAGTGTCTTAAATATTTTTAATTTATTTTTATTTAAAATTTAAACCAACCTGACGATAATGATATTTGAACTGTGATATTTGTATTGTATTTTGTTTATTTATTCAAACATGATCAAATTCACTTTTAGAGTTATTATAGGTATTTCATAGGTATTAAAATGACTGATACTTAGCCCAGTAGAATCAAATTTAGCCCAGTAAAACTAAAACCAAACCTATACATGAGACTAATGCGGGACAATTTAAAGTATCAAATTTTATACAGCGAGAATTTTGTTAGACCAAATATTTGCTTTATATTGTATTCCACACATAATAAAATACGGAATGATAATAAATATTCTATTAAAAAAAAGCTATTTATTTTCTGGTTATTCGAGTAACCATTGAATTTTGGTTAAAGTTACCACTATAAAAAAATGGTTACTCGAAGAACCATCCCAAAAATTGGTACTCGGAAATACTATTAATTTATGGTAATAGAAGTAAATAAATATTTTTGGTTACTCATTTAACTACAAAAATTATGGTTGTATGTTTAACCATTTTTTTCCTGGTATTAAATTCAACCCGGAAATACTATTAATTTATGGTAATAGAAGTAAATAAATATTTTTGGTTACTCATTTAACTACAAAAATTATGGTTGTATGTTTAACCATTTTTTTCCTGGTATTAAATTCAACCACTTATTTTTTGGTTAAATATAGTACCAGAAATTTTGTGGTAAAATGCCTGAAACTTCCAAACATTCGAATAAATTTGAAGGTTTTCAAAATTACCAAAAAATATTTTGGTCAAATTTATTACTAAATTAAATTTGGTTTAATTTTTTACCAAATAAATTTTAGTTTTAAAACTTACTATAAAATTTTTGGTTAAAAGTAAAACCAAAAAATTTCGTGGTAATAGTTAGAACCACATTTTTTTTTGTTGCACCGATTATACTATATTTTGATTTTCAAAATTTAGTTTTATTAAAACAACTATCACGAATAGAACAACTATTTTAAATAAAAAAAATTAAAATAACGTAGTACAATTTTAAACCATTTTCCGAAATGAAAAAAATAGTTAAACAGTTAACCATGCATGGTTCGGGTCCTATAAAACGATTTTCAGTACCTAGACGAGCTAACTTATCTGCTTTCTCGTTTCCTGAGATACCTTCATGCCCGGGAACCCAGATCAGCGTTACTTTGTTTCGACTACCTAGCTCGTTGAGACGTTGCTTGCATTCGTACACCATTTTGGACCTCACAAGAGTGGAACTTACCGCTTCTAAAGCGGATTGACTGTCGGAGCAGATACAAATTCTTTTATCCACACAGCTTTTCCACGCTTCATTGTCGCAAAGTTCGGAAATTGCGAACACTTCTGCTTGATGAACAGTGGCGATGGAACCTGTTTGAATACTTCCGTTTAACTTGAGGTATTCACAGAAGTATCTAGCTCCAGTCAAACCATCGTTCTTGGACCCGTCTGTGTAACAATTTATGCAAATGCAAGTTGTAGAGAATTAAATTTAGGCGAACACGTGTTTCAGGGTTTTGGGGAAATATAACCCAATCCTGGTATATGGTCACTTCCATAATTAGGCAGGATGACCCAAATCTCTAGAACTATGAGAGTTAGAAAGTTGGTTCCAAAGGCGAAGTTGTAGAGAATTAAATTTAAGCGTACACGTGTTTCATGGTTTTGCGAAAATATGGCCTAATCCCGGGATAACGCCACTTCCAGATTCCAGAGGGATGATTCTTACCTCTAGAACTATGGCAGCTAGAAAGTTGCTTACAAACTTACAAAAGTACTGATATCCGCCAAAAAACCTCTTACAGAGGAGGTGTGACGCAAGTCTTTATGTCTGTTTACAAAAGCTGTTAAATCAGAAAAGTGTGACGCATTATTCACCAAAGGTAAAACTTTTTTCTTCCAGTTACAAAAGTTCTGAAATCAGAGGGGGGTGACGCATTAAGCTTCGATTCGCAACAAACATTTTTAAACAAAATTATGTTGAGTTCAAAAAATTGCGTCACAAATTCCAAACTCTATTCTCACTTTCGTTGTACTTTCTATTTTGTGTATTTTACTATGACAGTAGTTGCTATATGTGAAACCGCATTTACAGGTAAAGAAAATCTTTTATTATTTTATTTATTTTTTGAAAATTGTGCGCTGAGAAGAAGTTTTTACTAAAACTCTGCCAGCTATGTAGGGACGGTGATAAGTTAAAAATGAAATACGTAAGGTTTATAATCTGAATGTGAAATAGGCGAAAGATTATGAACACCGCATCTTTTTCTGGTAGATTTACCCCATAGATTATCATTATGCTTTTGATGGCTTTTTTCGTATGTAATGCAATAATATTCACTAATGTTTCGTGCAATCGTTACTTGTTCTATGACATTGCACTGCTGTCCTGTGTAAAGGAATGGTGGAAGCAGCTGAAAATAGCTAGCCCTTCTAGCTTTTGACCGCCACCATTACTTGAGGCCGAAACAGCTTCAAATTTCGATAGTAATAAAATCCTGTCAATATTACTTCACGTAAAATTAGGGTTGGGTAAGGGAAGGAAAGAACGCTTGCGCAACCTTCAATTTCCTGTTGTTGTACATATATTTTTGAATGTTTTAAACCGTGTCGAATTTAATTGTTCTTTGGGTGTAATGGTTGATGATGATCGTAAAGGGGGTCAGACGCCATGAATATCCGTTTCACCACAGGAGAAAATTAGTAGACATTGTTTGAAACGTTTCGAAAGCTCGTATGTTATTGGTAATATGGATATTAACTCATATACTATGCTTCACCTATATCATCCAAACATCAGAAGAATGACCTCCATACTTACTGGTCATTGCCCTCTCAACAAACATTTACACACCATCGGCCTTACAAACAACAATCTATGTACGAACTGCGGCGACATAGAAACCGCCGAACACCTCCTATATAAATGCCCAGCATACATCACAGCCCGAGCTAAAAGCCTAGGAGCTTATATTCTTCCTTATAACATCATCTGGAGCATTCCGCCCAGCAACATATTAGACTTCCTCAACCGAACTCCTAGAATGTAGAAGAATGTAGGTAGTCTAATGTGGGTATGCACAACAGGCCCAATAGAGGCCTGGGTGCTGGAGCTTTACTCCGCCCAGTTAAACTAACTAACTAACTTAATGAGTGTGGGTTCGTTGGAAAGCTGCTACGACGTAGTTTTTTTTAAATAATTTGGAGGGGGAGGGAGGAGAGTGGAAAAAACTCAAAAGTTCGCCTATACATCGTGTCTTGTCCCAAAGGTTTTTTGTATGGAGTTTTTTGGGTTTGTGGACGTTTTTTTGGGGTGTGGGGACTGCGTCAGGCTCTACGCTACCGCTCCGAGCATGATAGATGGATAGAACATAGATAGAAACCGACAGATCAGAAAAAAAGTTTTCATAATGATGAGAAAGAATAGAAAAATTGATTCTCCATACAAACATGTCATTTTCAAACCTCGATATCTCAGCCAATTTTCAACGGATTTTGATGAGTCTGGGCTCGTTGAAAAGCTGCTGCGACATAGTTTTTTGTAAAAATAAGGAGGGAGGGGCGAGGGAAAAAACTCAAAAGTTCGCCTATATATGCCTCCTTGTCCCAAATGTTTTTGTATGGCGTTTTTTGAGTTTGTGGACTTCTTTTTTGGGATGTGGGGACTGCGTCACGCCCTCCGCTACCGCTGTGGACATGACCGTTCCAAGAATGAATACGGCGTTCAAAATTTTCAAAATTTCAGTCCGTCTGTCACCGCGATAACTTGAGTAAAACTCAATCGATTTTCACAAAAAATTTTTTCCCTGAAAGGTAATTGAAAAAGCTTTTATGGGATTGCATCAGGGCAATATCGGTCCAAGGGTCGCTAAGCTAGGGCCGTTTAAGTGATTTTTGTTTTTTTGCACATAGCTCGAGTAAATCTTTCCCGGTTTTCATAATTTTTTATTTGTTTGAAAGGCCTGGGCATGCCTGTCATTTTATGGAAGAAAAATTTTTTAATTTTGAGCTACTAGGGCCCAACGTGTTTTTTCTACATAAATCGGTAATTCTTATCCGATTTTCATAATTTTTCTTTTGTTTGAATGACCTGGGCATGGCCGACATTTTATGGAAGATAAGTTTTTGGAATTGAGTCTTTGGACTTAGCTAGGGCATTAAAAACTAGTGTATGCTAGGGCCCTTCGATTTTCTTGGACATAACTCGAGTAAATCTTTTCCGATTTTCATAAATTTTTTTTTGTTTGAAAGGTTTGGGCATGCGTGACATTTTATGGAAGAAACATGTTTTAATTTTGAGCCTTTGAACTCAGCCAGAGCCCTCAAACTGATCATCTTCTAGGGTCCAACGTGTTTTTTCTACATAAATCGGGGAAATCTTATCCTATTTTCAAAAACTTTTTTCTCCTGAACGATAAATACAAAATTGATAAAAGGATTGAATTTAAGCAAAATCGGACGAAAATTTTCGAAATTACGGTCGAAAAAGTGGTAAAAAACGTGGTTTTACGAAGGTTGGTGGAAGGTTTTTTATGAAAAGAAAATTAATTGTTTAATGTTTTTTCTTATGAAATCCCAATCAAATTATTGTTTAAAGAATAAATCACCTTTATTTTGATCTCACCGGTGTAAATTTTATTAAAAAAGAAAAATTCACTTTTTAATTAAATAAAATAAAACGTTAGGATGCATTTCGAAAGGTCTACCTTCCATCATCAGCAACACGAGATTAAAGGGGGATTCGAAAATACAAAAAATCAAACAATTGATCTCAATTAATACATTCGGCTGATATCAAATCAAATTTCTTTTCTTTTTTCTCAATAGGAAAGGTATATCACCAAGTGCAATGTGACACCAGTAAAATCTATTATTGACTACTACGTTATAAAGTTATCATATACAATTAAATAAACATGATTCGATGTTACCTCGGTATCGGTGTTCATTAACTTTATAGTCGGGCTACGTTTGTAATGTCTGTGGATATAATAGCTCTCATACGTGTGTAGGGTTGCTTCGTTGTTTACCAATAATAAAATTTACACCGGTGAAATCAAAATTAAGGTGTTTTACTCTTCAAAGAAAATTAAATTAGTGAAAATATGTTGAGCGGTTCGAGCTGTAGAGTCCTCAGTTTGAGACCAACTCACGCTACGCTACGATATTTGGTGGTGAACTTTTTTGTTCATGGTAGTATTATGAATCAGAGGCTTCTCCTAAGTGCTCCGTTGCTTCGTACGGGTTTTTCAATATTGCCCTTCCAGCAACTTTCAGTCCAATTTAGTGATGACGTCATTGCATATACTTAAGAGTTAAGGCAATATTTACTCAGATACGTTCGATTCTTTTTACAACATGCCACATCTATTCTGCTACGTACGGGTCCCTTGCATATGTTTTATTTGTGAGAATCGTTAATAATCCTCAAATAGCAATGAAATATTAAACATATGCAGGGGAACCGTACGTATCAGAATAGATGTGGCAATGTTTTTTATTGCTGATTTGTCATCTAAGGACCATGATCGGAGCTCCCCGCTTACTCCCGGGTCGAAATTCGACTGGTTACAAACGTCGTGGTAAACGCATAAGACCCCTTTTCGAAGAACTACGTTCTTCGAACGGGTCTAATAAGACTTGTGTTGCTTAATACTGACCAATGTTTGTGAGTTTCCGACCCTCAGTACATTTTAAAAAAACATCAAATATTAAGTTTGTCAAACGTGTATCTACGCTTGAAGTCAGGGCTACGATCTGGCTCTTCAAATTATGTTAGTCATTTTATAGAAGACAGTTTTTTAAATGCGTTTTTCTACTGGCGCTGGGTCATGTTGAGAACGTCGTTTTCATTTTCGTCACACCTATATCGTTGAAAAATAATTAGAAACATAAAGTTAAATTCATCGAATATTCATCAAATTTACATACAATTTTCATGAAAATTATCATTTTGACAATTATCACTTTGAAGTACAATATCGGTTGATACAGATATGACAGCCGGCATAAAAAGAGTCGGCGGCGTCTAGCCGACCTTAAGGGGTTGGGCGGCTGGCGGCTACATTGGCTAAGCCGTCAAGTAAACTATGGCGGCGTCTGAGTCTAGCTGCCAGCAGAAAAAACAGGCGGCGGCTTCGGGTGGTGTCTTAATTTTAAAAATAAAACAAGTTTCAAGAGTGAATTGTCAGTGTTCTTTCAATGTTATTAAAATAATAAAAGTATAGTTATTCTTTAGTATAGTAGTCTTTAAGTATAATATAGTATATATAGTATATTACAGTATAAGTATAGTATTCTTTACCGTGTTGACATCAATTTGAGTTGGTTTTCTTCGGTATTGCAAAATTTATTGGATAATCAAATCAATAAAAAAAAATTGCTCTGATCGAATAATTAAAATAATTCTTACTATTATGACAAATAAAGAACAGAAACAACTTTGAAGTGTTGGAGCAAACTGCCTGTAATAATGACTAATTTTGAAGAATACCAATACAAATGAGGGTAAGAATGTAAATTCAATAAGTTAAAACCATATTCCGCGCCTACTTTGCAGAAATATAAGCGAAAAAATTTCACCGACCCTAAAAAAATCACGTTTTTGACCACTAATTGATATTTCAGTGACTCCGCCGACAGAAATATGATGTTTTACACCAAAACCTATTAGTTCCATGCAAAGTCAACTAAAAAATACTTTTGAAACATTCGCACATAGCCCCACCGACACGGCTTCAGGCTGAAAATGTATGCATACAAAATGATCATTGTCGGACTCTAACGATTGGTAAAATTCCCAGATACACCTATAGACCAAATAAACGTTTTATTGGGACCATACTGAAGGGATTAAATCAAACTTGCCCTAACACGACTCTTCATCATACTTAAAATATGACCAACTTAATGAAATCTTACATTTACATCGATTTTCGAGATTTTTTGCTCATTTCGTCGTTGAGCTACCCCTAAATCACCGCGGATTGAGTTGTGTCCATGGACACTTTCCTTCAGGGATACAAGTAGAGTAATATTCCACTTGGTGCCCGAAACAACTTCAACATTTTAATTTTCCCATACAATTTTGAACACCTCTAATGCACTGCACACACATTCAAATAAATGCGTTTCCGCCGAAAATATACATCACAACAAAAACCCTTTTAAAAGGGAAATGTGACGCAAGTCGTTGTCCCTTCTTCCAAAACAACTGATATTAATTTGGGTGACGCTGAACGCTTCGAAACGCAAAAAAACTTTCAAAATATTTTCACATTTGATTAAAAAAATGCGTCACAAATGCCGAACCCCCAGCGTTATAGTTTTTCTGTTCTTTCAGCTTTCACACTGCAAAAATTTGACTTTATGGGATGTATGGCGTATTTTTGTACAGGAAATAAAATTTTTGCGTATAAAAGCTGAAAGCGTAGAAAAATTTTATTGCAGAATTTGGGATTATCGCAAAATTTTGTGATAATTTCTCATTGCCAACTTCAGCTTCTATGTGGAAATTGTGTGAAGAAAGAGCGCGAATCACAATTTTTGGGATTTTGTAAAATGCAAAATACATTCAAACTAATTGATAGGAAGCTCTTTATGTTCGACTGTTAACGAGTTTATTCAAAAAAATCGAAGAAAACATTTTTTTTGGCATTGTCTATTAAAGTTATCGACATTTATTTGGAGCACATTCAGTCATTATGATTACGGTTAATGCAAATTTTACCTTTTTTAAAAGTGTTTCTTACAAATACAATTTTCCTTCTTCTATTCCCTTCCAGGGTAAAATTTTGCATTTATTGCTTCGAGTATAACCTAATCACTGTGAATATAATAATGAAGTTATATTCACTGTAATTATAATTATAATTGATAATTGATAATTCATTCATTCATTTTATTTCATTTTAGGTCAGCTTAAGACAAGCGTACTACTCATTTAACAATTAGATCATAGAATACATTAGGTTTCTCTAGGGCTGGGATTAAAACAAAAAACATAAAGTAAAAAATACAAAATGAAAAATGAACAAGGGTACTTCCAAAAATAGATAGGTCGTCAATAATATCACAGATTGAGGTTAAAGAAGGAATAATTCTAAAAATAAAAATAAAAATCACAAAATATCACAATTGTAAAAATTGGCTTAGGGCTGAGTCAGGAATTTGAAGAAGTACATTTCGGAAATCATTGTGTGGCAACGTAGGATCAATAATATCCGATATGGCGTTGAACATGCGACAGGCATCGTTGAATGGTGAATGGTTCTGCACGCTCTAAGCATTGGTGAGTTGATTTTGCCGATGAGCAGAGAGTGGATGAATAAAATGCACGCATTCGTTCTTCGTCTCACCAGTAAGTGTAAGTACGTTACGCTCAAGTATAAATAAAAACATTAAAAATGCCGCAATTGTATCTTTTCTTTGCGTGTAGGAACGAAACCCCCCCCCCCCCCCTAGAGCGTTACGTTATTTTAGGAACGGCCCCTTACTTGAGCAAATCTTTTCCGATTTCCATAAATTTTTATTGTTAGAAAGGTCTGACATGCCTGACAATTTATGAAAGAATTTTTTTTTTTAAATTTTGAGGGTTTGGCCTCAGCCAGGGCCCTAAAACTGAATCTCTACTAGGGTCAAACGTGTTTTTCTGTACGATTTTCGAAGAACTTTTTTTCCTGAAAGATAATCAAAAAATTAATAAAGATTTGGGCAAAATCGGTTGTAAACTTTCGAAGTTACGGTCGAAATATGTTGAGTGATTATGGCTGTAATGTCCTTAGTGTGGGCCAAACTCACGCTACACGACCCTACATGATATTTGGTGGTGGACTGATTCATTATCGTCGGTGTGTAGTCCAATTCCAAGCCATCAACGTCTTCCGACAATATCTTACCATCGAACACATTTCGCCATGTATTTTATTTGCATTGAAGCGGGTCTTGAGACTGGTCGTAGTTGGTTTTGTCCAATGCGATATTTTGTTATTGTTATTTGTTTATTTTATTATTAAATTAAAATTTGCATATTCTTGTAATTTTTATAATGAGGTAACTGAAAAGAGAGAAGATTAACACTGCTGGTCTATGTCACAACAACTGTTTCTAAAGCAAGGAACTTCAAAGCAGATGAAAAATATTTTTTAATTTTGTGCTGTGTGGTAGTGTTTATGCGAAAGCAAAATCGAAATTAGAAATCAACTTTTTTCCGCATGAAAACGTAAAATCGGTGTGTGTCTACGACTTAACAAAGCTTAGCTTCTTTTTATATTGAGTTGATAGATGTCTCTACAATGGTCGTACACGGACATTGTTGTTACAGTGGCATCAAAACCACTACACCACCACCTCATCTAGTGCCGCAATAATTGTTTTGCAGTGTTAATAAATCCATTTTCATGGGAATAAGAGGTTTTCAAAAAGCGTACGAGGTGGGGAAGAAGTAAATGAAAGCGTACGCACACTTCAAGCTGCTCGACAAACTTCCCAGAGTGAGACCCTTTCCGTCTCATTCTAAGTATTTCTTGTTCAATAAAAAGTTCAAGAGTCTAGACAAATCTCGAATCGACCGTTGATGATGAAAGTGGTCGCCAAATGCATCAATTTGTCGTTTCTCCAAATTTTTTAAAGATTATAAAAATGGTGATTTTCACCAAGAGTTTCTAGCGGCCATTCCACGCAGGTGCTAATTATGTTTTCTCCCTTGTATCGAGATCCCATTTCGCGATATTTCGTGGCATAAGTTAAAATTCTAGAATATTCCCCAGTACCGTGTAACTACTCTACCCACTACTTGCCTTTTAAACGTTGCCTTGGGGCTGTTCGTCATGTTTTTTAACGATTTTTGGTCCCTCCTATCGCCGTCACGAATTTTAAACTAAGTCTGACCCTAATTTGCATTGTATCAGAAACCTCATTGTAATAAATATACTTTCACTACCAAACATAATCTTAGACTTAACCTGTGAATATCTTACTTGGTGCCAGTACTCAATTCCTTGTAGTTGAACACATTGACTGCCCACCGTGCTTCCTGTCTTTCCCCTTTCCCACAATACCCTAACTAACTTGCCATCATCTGAGAAATAGTTCCTAAATATTTAAACACAGAAATCTGTTCCCGTTGCTACCCATTCAACCTGCCTCCTTTCGATATTTGTCGAAAGAAAAGCCGAAATTACTTTTTTAGGCATTTTGCGGGGTGGCCGAAATTATTTCTTGGATCTTAATTTCTTCTGACAAACAAATGTTGTGTGGTTCTACAACCACAGCACATTAAGGGATTTTCAGAGAGTGTAACTGACCCCCAACCCACCATATGGATTTGTCTTTTCAAATTTTCTGGCGAGTGACTAACCTACTTGTACGTGTTAAAAAAACAAAAAATTTGTCTGAGAGGAATGTAATAAACAAAAATAAAACATTTTTCCGCAGCTCATACATCGTTCTGATATTCATTTTTGTTTTGCATTTTGTTTACATAAGGAACGAAAAGCCACAACCACTTGGTGGGTTTAGGCCACCATACTGCCTTTGTCAGACTAGGTTTTACATTTTTTCGATAAAACCTTGTCAGACCAAGGCAGCCTGGTGCTTTTATTCTGACAACGCCAATATTTAAGAAGGAGCGAGGAACCAGGCTGCGTACTTGGGACCCTAAAGCTGGGAATAAAGAAAGCAGCCTGGTGCTGAAAATTTGTTTTCGCCAAAATTGGAGACAATAGTGAGTTGTATACGACACATAAGTTTTAATTCGGTACCAGGCTGCTGTTGCCCTCTGCATTAGAAAGTCATAACTCGACGCATGGTGCCGAGTTGAAACTTATATGGCGTATAGATAAATTGAAATAAATAGAAACCTTTTTGTTTCGAAATGACGTATAGATATCACTAATGTGTACACTTTGGTGAAAACAGATGCTTAGCACCAGGCTGCCTTCTATGTTCCCAGGCAAGCAAAGTACGCAGCTAGGCGTCGAATTATAAACTTATACAACTTAATGTATCGCTTCTTCCTTAATTTTTACATTTTCAAATTTTCGGCACCAAGCGTCCTGGCTGAAAGTGCAAACCTACCTTCTGACGAGGAGTTTGTTGAAAAAACTAAGCAATCTTAAAAAAGTAGCTCAACTACTGGGTGAAAAACAATGACTTTATTTAGCTATTGAGGTACTTTTTTGAAATTTACAATTTTTTTAACAAAAACATCGTTTTCATCTCTCGTGCTCTTAAGGTGAGAGAAACTATGTCAGTTACATTCTTGAAATCCCCTTTTCGATGTATGCAGGAAGAGAATCAAAAGATTGTGCAACGTTTCCACGAAAAGCATGAGTTTTACATAAAGAAAATACAAGCGATGGAAGCAACTATATTTTAGCATGTAATAACTATTTACGCAGAGTGACGACGCGACGCTCGTAAAATATGCTACTTAATTAGGGGTTATTCACAAAATTCATTCTAAAAAAGTTTTTTACAGACTCCTCCTCACCCACACGCTTTTCAAACACCCTCCCCCAAGAACGTGCGCGCAAAATTTTCATTTGTGAACGTATACGAAAGTTAGGCAAAGACTTGGCAATTTGCAAAGTTTGAGTGACAGAAATCAAAGCGGTATTATGTTTTTTATTAGACGAGTCACCCTAAGGAACAAAAAATCATCTGGACCACCTTTAATGACCCTATGGAAGTTGAGAAGTGTTACAGAAATCAGTTCGAATTTTTTTCATCTTTATGATTTCATACTGACTTGGGCTCTAAAAAGGAGAGACATCGGACCTATAATTCCACACAAAAATATTCCCTTCAATTTTCTTTAAAACATAAAAGCCCAAACGGTCAAGCCCTTTAACTAAATATTCAGGAAAAACCACTAGCCATAGTGTCAGGACGAGTGCCTACTCTATGAAGCCTACGTGCCCAAACCATTTTTTCGGTTAGTTTCCTGAGATCAAAAAATTTCATTATTAAAACGTGCGTTTCTCGGAGATGCGAAAAAGTTTCACCCACCCTCAAAAAACCGCTTTTTCGTCCATAGTTAATTCTAATGTCAGATGTTACCAGCAAACTGGAGAACGGTATGAACTGCCACTATATTGCATGCGAGGAGTTTTGGGTGAAATAAAGTGTAAGCAAGTGCAATGTTATGCATGTTTTTGGGAATTCGGATTGACAAAAATATACCTTGCGTGAATACTGGTTTATTTGAACAAAACGATTTTTACGTCGTAGAAAAATTACAAAAAATCACTTCCAGTAACGATTACCCAAGTACGTTATTTGTTCTGGAGGGGAAGCCACCAAGTTTTTCATGACATTTCGTAAAAGGAAAATCTTCCTAGCTTTGTTATCCACCTAGTTTTTTGTAACATTTCGTAAAAGGAAAATCTTGCTAGTGTTGTTAGCCACCTAGTTTTTTGTGACATTTCGTAAAAGGAAAATCTCACTAGTTTTGTTAGCCACCTAGTTTTTTGTGACATTTCGTAAAAGGAAAATTGTCCTAGCTTCATTAGCCACCTAGTTTTTCGTGGCTTTCATTTTTTAACGACCAGGTGAGGAGATGAGATGAGGGGATGAGACCAGGTGAGGTCGTCTAAAAGTCGCGCAATCGAATTGATTTTGAGACTCGCAGTTGGTCCCAGATAGTATCTTAAAACAAAATTTCGCAAACGAAATTTTTCGCTCATGATATACATCAATACAAAAACAAGAAAGGGTTGATTATGAACAATTTGATTTTGTCATTTTCATCAAAATTTCGAAAATGTATGAGGATTATTATTATTATTATCATTAAGATATTGTTTATTAAGATATTTTGAGCAATGAGTGCGTTTGGTGTACCAGTGTACTTACCATCGAGTTAAATTCATCTCTATGGATATTCCATAGAGGAAGTACAGCTATATCAACACTTACACAACACATGTCTTGCTAATTTTTATCGCCCACATACATTTCTTAGTGGGCGATAATCCAAACGTGGACACTAACAAATGTATGGAATAATGGTGGGCAATAATCCAAAATGGTGCAAGCTACTATTGGATTATCGCCCACTAACAAAATTCATTTTTTTGACAATTTTTCTGGATATCTGTGGGCGATAAAAAATAACAGTGCAATGCCTTGAGTGGGCGATAAAAATAGAGAGGGCTATTCCAGTTCCCCGGTTCTGGAGTGTTGGGCTCTCCATTTAGTAATCGCGTCTATCAAAAATCGATAAATATCGAAAATTATCAATATATACAGCCGGTTCATTCCTTTTTTACCTAGTTTGAAAAAATAGATGACAGCTTCACTTTCAAGCGTACCCTGCAAATTAAGCTATTCCCAAATCATAGATTTTTTGCGCTAAATTTGAATGCGAAATAGAAATTTCAAATTTTTCGCCGGGAATTGAGGGAAACGTGAACATTGCATAGACAAACTTGATTTTACCAGACACCACGATAATAGGATGAAAGGGGGTATTTTACTTAATTGATTCAAAAGTTATTGTGCATCTCAAAATGATATGAATTTGAAGCTTTTTTTTAGTCAAAAACAATTCTAAAAGGTAACGAAATTTTCATATTTTTCGATCAATACAACTTACCTTTTACCTCAAAAAAATTTTCCCACAAAAAATTGCAGGTTCTTTACTTGTAAGTAAGAAAGAAAGCTTCCGAAAATCGGTACAAATTTACATAAAATGTTAGTTTTGTAATTTTTTCTTGTTTTTCCTCTTCTTAACAGTTTTTGCATATTAATATTTTCACATATCTTTAAATGGTACTATTCACACAACGAATAGCAATTCTGAGGAAAATGTCGAAATTTGTCAGTAAAAGCTCTTGCCAGAAAAGTTTTACAATCCTGATCCTAGCAAATTTGCAGAAAAAAGTCACATTTGCCCAGATATGATTGGCACATTCGCCTATAGAAAGTAGGTAGGTCAGTGGTATGGTCACATCTCGGCACATTCATACCTAAAGTTTTGGCACATTTGCCTTACCAACCGTTCATTTCAGTGGTGTTAGTGCACATCTCGGCACATTCCATAATAAAAAAAAGATAATTGATGTCCAGCCATCGACAAAAGTTGAAGTGAAAATCACATGTGAATTTGCACGGATTTTCGGAAGCTTTCTTTTTTACTGAAAGCTATGCTTTAAATTTCAATCTCACAAGTAAAGTTGGAAAAATTTTTTTGAGGTAAAAAGTTGGTTACATTAATCGAGAAATATTAAAATTGCATTAAAAATTGTGTACTAAGTTACCTTTCAGAATTATTTTTGAATAAAAAAACTATAATTCCATAACATTAATTGTGTGTAGTATTGCAAAATCTCCTATTTTTAACTTTCCCGACTAAGCAAAGATTTGCAACAACTTTTGAATCAATTAAATAAAATACTAACTTTCGTCCTATGATAATGGTTACTGGTAAAATCAAATTTTTTTATGCGAAGTCCCCGAAATTTTGCGTATTTGGATAGAACTTTATTTACTGGGTACAGTAAAAAATTGTTTAATTTTAAAGTGACATCTATTTCTTCAAACTAGGTAAAAAAGGAATGAACCGGCTGTAAGCAATTAGCATTCTGTATTAACAGCATAATATTCACATCGTTGTTTTATTTCGCTGCCAAAAATCTCTATTTCTAACAGAAGTCTATGTGAACGTGTTGTGTTATATATTATGGAAATTTATGTTTTTTTTTTAAGAAATGAAAAGAATTCTTTCGACCGATGAGTATATAAGGTCCCATATTTATGCCGGGAAGGGGAGGACGTTTACATTTTAACTTTGGAATGGAGCAATAGAATTTGTGCTGGTCTAGGGATTGAATGACAACCAATTAAAAATTTTATTTTTTAGTCTTCGTGTTTTTTTTTTTACGAAAAGTGTTCAAAATGTTACAGTATATTTAAATATACATTCGATGTGTACTTTCGCTTGGGCTTCGCCAGTGTATTGTGAATGTATTGAAAGTATTTTTTTGTAATGGATGAGAGTGTGTAACTCTGACGACACCTAGTAATGGTAATAGTACATTAGGTGACATTCAAGTAATACGCAATCTCCAAAAACCTTATTTTTCTAACTAAGCTTTCGGAACCTCCACTCCAACCTTAAATACGCCCGACAAACAAAGTTTTCTCATGCTCACAGCCCGGTTTGACCTATCGAAAGCTAGAACGCTTTCAAAGTGTTGATTAGAAAGAGACAGATATAGTTGGTCTCTTTCTAATCAGCGCTTTAAAATAGAACTAGAACCCATTTTTTCGAAAAACGATCTTTGTAAACGTTGATCTAGGCTCGATTATCTATCAGAAAAACAACTCCACAAGCTAAAAAAGGAAGTCAATCTGAATTGTTTTGACGAATGTAGAGTCTACATTCGTCAAAACAACAGTTTCGAAAGCTTGTTGCTCAAAAACACTAGTGAGTTTGGCTCTTATCACAAAAATGTGTCCTTATGTAATGAATTACTTTCGCAGGGTCCAATGTGATGAGCTATAAGTCCCCCTAATACGCTCTCAATTTACACAAAAATAGTTTATTGGGTCACTTGGACCCAAAAGGTACAATTTTGACCCAGGTGTTGAACACGTCCAAGAAGAGCGTAGAAATACTATTGATTTTTGGGATGACTATACTCAGTTTTGTCGATTGCAAAATTTTAGGAGAATTTAGCAGTAAGAATATTAAAGGTATTTATTAATTGGAGACGATTATAGGAAGTAATCGGTAGCTGCTTCCTTTGACGGCTGTCAAGTGCTACTATTAGCAAAACGAAAACGATTTTACACAAAAAGCAATGCATATTAGAGACATGCCATAGAACAATTTTTTCTTCGGAACAATCTTCGCGCGTCGTTTAAAAATAACTTGTCTGGATGTCATCGAAAATTCGCATGAAATAAACGTATATACATTCTTTCAATTAAAACGACCGCCTTCCAATAAATTGAAGAAAGCAACATTTTCCAATTTGAATTAATTCTGGAAAGTTTTGTAAAGTCTACATTCACACTTATGAATATTGATAACCCTGTCCAGGGTTTGGCTCTAGATCATTACTTAATTTTAATAAGCATTATTATTATTTTTAAACAGATTTGCTATCAGAAGATCGAACAGTTAATTCGATTTGTAATAATAATAATAATCTGGGTTGTAACATGAAGGGTTAGAGGCTAGATCATTATTTACTAGTTTCGCTGTTTGTGGTTCTACTTTTTTGAGATCCTTTCATTACCGGAAAGTTTTACTTTGCCAGTGGTAAGCTGTGCGACAAACCCAGTGCCATCTATGAGATGTAACTAGGAGCGAAACTTACTGGAGTAAAATACCGGTTCTCCCAACAATGCCTTTTCCAGTAAGCCGTACGATGGCACTACACTCAACTTCACTTGACTTGAACGATTCAATCAGTTTTGTTTTGTTTACAAATCTAACAATTGGTACAAATCCGTCTGCAGTTTCGAACCAACGCACTGGCAACTCAATCTCGTAGTAGCAAGCAGACGTGTTAACCATTGCGCAATTCGATTTGTGCAACAGGTAAAATCAAACTTAAACCTCAAACTCCATGATGCCGTGAATTGGCATCTGCCATGCCACAAAAGACCACATAGGCTTTGATGAACATGATAATATTTTGAGACAATACTATTAGGATTAGAGGAAGAAATGTTTATTATATACTGGACACCTTATATGATTCTCTCAGTCATTCAATGTTAGTGTGAAAATGACAGACATAGTAGGTTGTCCAGTTTCATATGAATAGGTCCTGTATTTTAAGTGATGGCAGCAGAAATCATTTCTGTTACAATTCGCTAGACCCATTAATACCTCTAACCCAGGCAATCACAAAGTACGTACACCTGAAATTATGAGTTTTTGACACTCCTCTCCTCCCGTAAGCTGTTATACTCCCCGCCCCCTCCTCCCATAAAAGTAGGTACGAAAATTTCATCTAAAGACTATAAAGTAAAGTTACCTTGTTGCAGCAAGAAAAAAAAAGTCAATTGGGATATTCATAAACCGATACAATGAGGAACATTTCCGTGCAGAAATTACTTAGTTTTGTTTACCTAAATGAAATAAATATGTTTTTTAACTTGAATAATAGATACATTCGAATAGGACTTGAAGACTACGAATGGGTTAAACATAAAGCTATTCCTTACAGTTAGTATTAAGGAGTGGAAGGAAACTCATCTGGGAAATTCAAAACAAGGTAACTTCTTCAGTTGAACATTGAGAAAGGAAATCACATTTCACTAATTTTGGAATTCATGGCGGAGTTTTCCGCGTACACGTTTTTCATGAGTTACTGTACAGTATGTTTACCAAAAAGTTTGTAATTTCTAAAAAAAAATCTTAGAAGGAGTACGTTCGCCCCTCCCCATTAACTTTTCTCGTATTCTGTCTAACAACGTCCCTGTGGAATGGGTAGTTAGATAGGGTAGCGCCTGAGCGGAGTGTGGTAGTCCGTGTCATGTGCCAAGCGTGCAACTGTCTAACTATCAAGTGCTCTTTATACGTCCACGTCGTAGTCCCCGGGACCTCAATTCTCTTCGGAGTTTTGTGCTAAACTTAAGAGTGCTACTTGATGACTTGCCCACGGGTCATCGGGGAAACGGATTAGTGGGTAGTGCGTGTGGCTAGCCACCATACCACACTCAAAAAAGCGATATGATTATGAATTCAACAACAGAGCCTCGGACTGGTTAGATCTCTGTTACGGCGAGGAGGGTTGAGATCACTCACTAGTGCGCTAAGGGCGACTAAACTTGACATTACAGCAGTACAGGAAACTAGATGGCCTGGGGAGGATTCTATGATCAGGAGAGACTTTACGTTTTATTACAGCGGCAAGAGCAACGACAGCCCAAGAAGATACGGAACAGGCTTCATGGTCTTCGGTAGAGCCAGAAACGCGGTGATTGGTTT
>CM055406.1:87810342-87838884 GCA_029228625.1 Pseudolycoriella hygida
CAAAAATCCACACTACAGAATCGGCCCGGTTCGAATCATTTTGCTCCATTCAACATTTCACCAAATTCACGGAGGTCGACGTTACCAACTTCATCTACTAACATAAATTCATTCAATAAAACATGTCCATCGTTCGATCTCTTTCCCATGCCTTCATTCGGTTTTTACCTCTTACAGTTTTTATCGGACATCATTGCACATGGAGATCCTCTTTTGCTTACGCTTTCGACTTCAGATTCGATAGGATTTTTGGCTTCAGATTCGATAGGATTTTGGGGTGAGACTGGGTGGTCCTTTCCCGAAGGTTTTTCTCTTATTCCACATTGAGCAACGGAGTTGATGGAATTTACAGAAGAACCCGGAATGTCTTTCTCTGCAGGTTTCGCGCCAAATCCCTCAGAAAATAACAATTCAAAATCAGTGCCATTCAGTAAGTCAATTCTGTCCTTGTTTTCTGATGAAGCAGAACACTCTTTTACATCGATTGAACTGAGGATATCGTTTTTCAAGCGTTGTACATCAAATCTGATTTTGTTCCAACGTCCACTATGCACTCACCGTCCACTTTGCACTCACCGTCCACTATGCACTCACCGTCGCCGATAAAAAGTTTTAATAAAACCAAGGTTACATCAGAAATTTTACCTTCACAACATAAACGTCAAATTTCGGTAATGGTATCAACACCCTCAATGATCAAACAATTGCAATCACAAATAACAATACAAAAACCCTCGGCGTCATCATCTTCATCATCATCATCATCATTATTCCCTCACTCGATAATGGTATCGACGCCCTCGACGTCATCATCTTCATCATCATCATCATCATCATTATTCTCTCACAAGATAACTCATAAGATAACGCAGATGAAGGAACTACCACCAACCACACCGCAACCGCAACCTAAGATAACACGGACTTCCACACCACTTCCCACAATCCCAGGATCCCAATCCTTCTTACAACAATCATTGGTATCATCAAATAACATGCAACCTATGAAATCATCTACTAAGAAAACCACATTTTTATTGTCCCCCAAAATACCATCACATTCAGCGCATACCAGAGCATTACCTTCACGAACAAAACCAACCAACATATCACCATCATCAGAATTAACAAAAAATCTGATGGCCCAAATGAAATCCGAAAACATTGAATCATTTTCAGTCACTTCGTCCGTTGGAATGATTGACGAAAATTTATCAATTTTGGACGAAATGAAACAACAACGCTGTTCTCCGTTCAGTGAATCATCTAACAAAAGTGGCCAAAAACGAATAATTCCCTTGGACGATAATAAAAAGGATAAAAAACGCACAAAAATAGATGGAAAAGAAAATCTTTAACGTGTGGAAAAGTTTTTTAACAAAAAATTTTATAATAATAAAATTTTATCAAAAATTTTTTATAATTAAAATTTAGGCCGATGCTATTCGTACGCGCGTACGAGTAGTCATTCTTACGGTTGCCCACTATTCGTACGCCGCTTACGAATATCCGTTCCTAGAAGTTTTACTATTCGTACGCCGTGTACGAATAGTCATTTCTAGTACTATAGACTATTTGGACGGCGCGAAATCATATTCCACGGATTACTTCGTGTACGAATAGCGTACACATGAAGTATTGGCTTCATTAGTTAATACGTAAGACTTAGAGCCATATTCTACTGAATATTTGTTTTGTAAAAAGCAGGATTGCCTCTTTAATTATTAAGTAAAATAATGTGTAGCATGTTTTCATTAGAATCTACAAGAGCGCTCTTAGAAGCATGAAATTGAAACTGTAGTCACACAGAATTAGTGTACCAAAAAACCAGCCATCTGTCAACGTTTCAATGATTCCGCTGTGTAAACACTTTGGGAAACAGTTTAATTTTTCTATTGTGTTGAATCACACGCGATATGGAGATTTTTTACGTTAATAGAGAATTCAATAATTTTGACGAGCTTTCGAACGCTAAAAAACAATATGAACGTCAAGAAAGTGTTGTTTTAATGATTCGTGTTAGTCATTTGTTGAAAGGTGGCAGCGAAATTGCCAAACAATGTGTGTACGATCGCTTGTCTTTACAATGTAAAGCCGGTAAAGAACGCAAATCAGAGAGCAAAGGAATACGAAAGTCTGCAACATTCAAGAAGAACTATCCTATGAAGGTTGTTTTTATTAAAATAATTTAGAAATTTGAATCAAAGAATGCTAAAAAAGGCATTTTTCGTTGTCTTCCAACAGATCAATATTATTTTCAAAGAAAATAAGCTCAGAGTTTCTTCAATTAACTTGTCACATGAAAATCACCAAATGAACGAACAGACCTACAACCATTATCCTGAAAATATTCGTATGAGTATTCAAGAGCAAGATAAAGTTAAGATCATGCTTCAATCTGACGGCAAGAAAATGAAAATAAAAGCAAATTTGATGCTTGAAAGAATCGCGAACGGGAACCGTGCACCTGTCTCTATGAAATCGATTCATAATTTACAGACAAAGGAAAGAGCGAAAAAAGAACATTTACTTGAAGGCGAAAATGAGCTCGAAAAGTTATTGAATAGTATGCTTCAAGTGCCTGGTGCGAAAGTCGAAGTGTTACGTGACGAAAATAACGAGCTTATTTGTGTATATTTTCAAGACGCAAGGATGCTTACAATCTTCGATCACTATCCTGAACTTTTTGACGCTACATACAAGCTAAATAAGAGAGAGATGCCTCTATTTATTCAGTCAATCGTTGATGGAAATGGTATGACCGAAATCGTCAGCCTTACAGTCTGCAAAAGCGAGTCGCGAGTCGTTGTGGAATTTGTGTTAGATTGTTTCCAAAAATATAATCCGAGCTGGCAGAAAGTTAAATGCGTCATTGGAGATAAGGACTTTGCTGATCGCGTAGTGTATCGGGAAAAATTTGTCGGTGTTGTGTTACAAATATGTGTTTTTCATGTTCTCAGAACTTTTAACCGCGAAATCACAACTGCCAAACGGAACATTACAGCCGCTCAAAGAGAACAAGCTTTGGATATATTGCAAAATTTGTGCTATGCGCAGTCAGAAGCAGAATATAACAAACAATATGACAATTTATCTGCACTAAAGCTACAAGGTGTTATGGAATACTTTGACAACAACTGGCACAGTATACGCAACGAGTGGAGCCTCTTCGCTTTAAATACTTACGCTAATTACTTAAATGATACAAACAATCGCAGTGAATCGATGAACCAAAAATTGAAAATGATTGGTAATCGTAACGCCAGTTTGCTTTCACTTTTCGAAAATATTTCAACGTCGCTAACCGTTTTGTCTTCGGAAAAAGACATCAAGCCCGTTCGAATCGATATGCGAACACCTAGGATTCAATTTAAAGACGAAGCCATAGCGAAGTACCACGAATTTTTAACGCCGTTCATCTTTTGGAAAATGTACGACGAATTCGAATTTTCAAATCAAGTAAAATTTGCATCAATCAATGAAGAAGTTGGAGTTACAGAGCATGGACTTACTGTCTTTAGTTCGAAATGTTCTTGTGGATTTCACCTTAGAATGCTTCTTCCATGCAAACACATTCTGAGATTTCGTAAAGAAAACAACATAAATGTTTTTGCACCTGATATATGCGCAACAAGATGGACAAAACATTATTACAACTTTTCGCATCCGGCGTTACAACTGAATTCAAATCTACCTCCAGCTACACCATTGTATGTTCGAAAGGCCAGACCTACAGAAGAAAAAGATAAATTCAAGGCTGCTGCGACCGTTACGAAGGATATAAATTCGTTAGTTTCCACAATGGTGACAGGCGAATATCAGTATTTTCTCGAAAAACTAGAAGACTTGAGAAAAGAAATGAATGGAATTTCAGCTGGGAATGCGAACGCGAACTCTATTGAAAATAGTGATCATTTACCAGGTAAAACGTACACATTAAATTACAAGAAAAATATGATCTTACGTAAATATATTACTATATTATAGAAGTAGCCAATACAGTAACGAATCGTACTGCTGCTGATCTTAGCGTCGATGTTTTAGACTTGTCGGTGCCAAAAGCTCATTCGACCGCCATGGGGTCATACCTCGCTCCTGCTATTGTTGCTGAAAATATCAGCAGCACCATCGAAGACTCTTCGAAAACAAATACGAGTGATGATGCATCAACTTTAAACGATCTTCCAGTAAACGCTTCAATACCTCAATTCGCTGTTGTTGCGGCATCTAGCTCTTTAGCTATACGAGAAATAATTCTTCCGTCGAAAAGACCATCAATTGGCCGGCCAAAGGGTACGTCAAAGAACGTAATCGGAACAGAACGGAAGGCAGAAGCTAAGTCGTCAACTACTAAGATGGCTAAGGCTAAGGCTAAGGTAAATTGAATTCAAAAGCTGCAGCATTATTTTAATTCATATTTCATTACATAGCCGTCGAAGGACATGGTCCCAACTCTTAGATCAAAACGAGTACGTAAACTAAAAGCGGACGCTTTGGACATGATTGACAATAAATTGCTGAGATTGCGCAAGCTGCGCAAGTAAATCAAATATCAAACTTCTGACAATTAGTTCGTGACTATACAGGACTATGCTGTAAAATTAATGTTTTAGTAAACGAATTTTAATGAATTCTCCTCCTGTAAGAAATATCTCAAAATGAACGGCGTCAATAGCCTAGATGCGGAAATTTTGCTATTCGAACACGCGTACGAATAGCAGAAAGTGGTAGAATTGGCTAATAGTACACGCGTACGAATAGCAGAAAGTGGTAGAATTGGCTAATAGTACACGCGTACGAATAGCAGAAAGTGGTAGAATTGGCTAATAGTACACGCGTACGAATAGCCTACAAAGGTAAAAACGACTATTCGTACACGGCGTACAAATAGTATTATACCCGAAAAATGACTATGCGTACACGCGTGCGAATAGTATTTTCGTAAAATTTATTATAAAAGGTTTTTTTGGGTTTTTTTTGGGAATTTTTAAGAGTTTTTTTGGGAATTTTTAAGAGTTTTTTAGGGATTTTTAAAAATTTTTAAAAAAGTTAAAAATTTTTGGAAATTTTTTGGGAATTTTAAAGATTTTTTCATTCTTTCATTTTTTCATCATTTCATATTCAAATCTCTTAGTTTCTTAAGGCTATCATATTTTCCCACATTCATAATTTTTCTTAAGAACCCCACGCCAATAATCTTAAATAATATGATATTGTGGATATCATTCTAATGAGTCACTGAGCAACTGAGAGTTCCCCAGTACTAAATACTGGCGATTTACTTTGCTATGGAGTGTTAATAACCTTAGCTCCACCTAGGCTTATTTAAAATTGCCACTCAGTGAAATAGTTATAAGAATAATTACGTAACATGGTGAACGTTTAGAGTTACCTTTGCTTCAATGTCTCAAAAATTTCAATAATTATTGCTCGCGACGCCTGATTATTAAAAATCTAATTTAGTCCTTGAACTTATTACGGAAAATATACTAACGAGGATTTAGTTTATTCATAGTTGGAAAAATTGAAGTGCTTTCAATAGTTATCCGGTGTATAGGATCGAAATGGATGGGATGTCTGATTCTGATACAGGGATGTTACATGGAAACAACACTATTGGAAATAATGAGGACAATGTGGGCACAGTTTCAGGAGTGGAAGAGGTAAGCGCATAAGGATTCATATTTTTAAAAAATTTAGTGAGCAATCGTCTTGAAACGATTGTCTCAAAGTAACTTATATTGACCTCACACCTCACTTGAGTTATTTAATTAATGATTTTCTACTTATTTATCTAATTTCGTAAAACGGGAATTAATCAAGAAAATTTAGTTTTTCCACCTTTACCGTAGAGCGCATACGGTTTCAACAAACAGCGCATATTGCCGTTCCTGACGATGACCACGAATATGCTTGATTCACTTTATATTTCCCGTGAAATATAAAATTGAACTTCCGAGAGTTTGTTGAAACCAGCGGGTCGAAACGGTGTCTCTAGGTACTTTAGGGAAAACGCGACGTGACTAGACATAAATTCGAAATTTCATTTCATTTCATTTTGTTTATTGCCGCGTCTTGTGGACTTGATGACATTTAGTGTGGGTAAGGGAAGAGAAACAAATTCTCCGTTAAGAAAAACGTAAATGTTATGTTAACCATTTAATATAAATGTTATGTTAACCATTTAATATAAATATTTGTGATTGGGAGGGAAGAGGTAAAAATAACCCTCTGTTAAGAAATGTTACATTTACTTCCTGCTCAATTTTTGTATAGCAAATCATTGAAAGACAGGTAGGTTTGTTTTATGTTTTAAGATGATTTATTTTGAGTGAAATTCCGCTTATCGCAACCAATAAAGTGCGTCTCTACGTCCAAGCAACCGGTGAATGATCAACCTTTCACCGTCCTCCACACCACACATACGTATACCAACAGCGGACAACACCTGATACAGGCGACTCTACTTAAAACCTCGACAAAACACGCAAAAAAGAAAAAGCACTCAATTCAACGTCCGATCAAAACAAACACAGGGTGACTACTAAATAGATGTTTTTGAAATGGTCGAAGTTCAACAGGAGGGTGGTAATAGAATGGATACTAACAGACGAAGGGGTCGTGTTTGAACTGAGCGATTTTAAATTTCGAAATCTTCAAAAATATTTTGCAAATAGGTCAAGATTTACTTGAGTTTGTCGTGATGTAACAATTTGTTTGCATGTTTTTCAACTTTGAACCTCAAAACCCCATGTTGATATTTGAATGGTAACAAACCCAATGGTAGGCGGCATACTTCGTATTGGTCCAAAAAGCGCTGGTTTCACTGGCTTGACTTGTTATATTTGGGGAAATAATAGACAAAAGGCTGACCTAAAATGAGCATACGAAAAATTGGTTGCTGTGACATAGTTTGGCTCCACATGGCAAAAGCTCTGATCGCGGCGAAGGACGTATACAAGGTGGAAAGGTTTGCATGCCTGAGAATCACGGGAGCGATAACTTCGACTTAGTTGCGATGAGAAGGAATGTAGGCCATCTTAATAGTAATTATTACTAGAGCTTATTAGTGAAGGATTTCGGGTAGGTGTCAATGCCTTTAGGCGGGTTCTTTGGGGGCGGTGGCAAGAGACATAACCATCTTAATTGGCGGTTTTCTAAGAAGGCAGAAGGAACCGACAAATTGTTTCTTAATCTTTCGACATATGTTTCCCTAGCAGTAATCTAGCGGTCTAAAGGACTATGAGTTCCAGTCGCAGTTAGGTTGTGAATACGCGAATTGCTTAACGAAACCGACGTGTGCACTCACGAATCACCAGAAAGCAATGGCTTGCCCAGCTTTTTTACTGCAAGCAAAAGTAAACAGCTATTGTCGCTATTGTATGCAATTTACCATCTTCCTAGAGGATTGTTTTCAAAGTGTGGTGGGATCCCTATTTATATTCCTGTAATATATTTGTGATGTACCTACCCTGCATCTAACTGCACATCACGATGTATTTCAGCCAATAAAAATACAGAGACCACAATATCACTCGCATTGTGTATTATCGAAATGATTTTATAAAAGAATTCAAAATTGGTGTAAGCATTATTATGACAATATTACTTGCATTGTCTATTTTTGAAATGATTTTATAAAAGAATTCAAGCAGGTTTAAGCATTATTATACAGTATACAAAATAGATACAGTTAGGGCGAATACGCACGCACTCAAGGAAACCGTAGTTTACGAATTTTGTGACGAGTAATGCGAATAGTGAGCTAGTTTGTCTCAATGTTCTATCTTCAGAATGTATCACAGGTAATTTGACTTTTAGTTAAAAAATGGATTTAAAAATTGTTCGTTTTTTGACTTTACTAGTTTTCATTGCTATTGCTAAATTATGTTTAGATTTCATAGCCAGATTACGTTTATATTATATTTACTTTCCACAATTGCAGCCAAAAAGCAATATCCAGAAAATTAAAACTTCATTCAGAAATGTTTTTCTGCTATTCTCTTCGCTTTAAAGAAGTTGTAAAATAAAGAAATACAAATTAGAGTAGACCCGTGCGCCGGCGCGCGCCGGCGAAAACGCCGCCGAAAAAAGTGTCAAAAAGGTGCGCCGCCGCCGCCGAAGAATTTTTAAACGTGCGCCGATTTGCGCCGCCGCCGAAAGTTAAAAAATTAACGCGCCGCCGCCGCCGCGGAAGAATTTTATCGGCGCGGTAAAAAATACATCGAAATTTTTATAGTTGATAACTACAGCGTTTATATTGAAGTAAAAGATAAATATAGACAGAAAATTGCCAATATTGTGATTCTATATTTCGTAAGATTTAAGACTTCTGTAATTGCAATTTATAACACAAAAAAAAAATTAAAACATTACACTCACCATCTTTTATTTTTACCTTGTGACTCGGACCAGCTGGTTTGAGCGTTACACTAATGACGTTGTTTATGTGTTGGATATTCGAATTCGAATTCCAAGGCAATAAAAAAATATTTTCGGTTTGGTGCTTATAAAATTACTTTAAACATCAAACGAGGGGGTAGTCACGTTGATTTAATTTCATATGAAAAGTCGCACATCGCCTGTAGTGATTACCCCTTCATATCGATCTAATATGTGTCATCTATCAATGTTAACATTAACTACATGACATGACTTTAGTTTTGTTTTGATTATGGCAAGCAAAAGTGGTGTTTTTAAATTTGTTCTTCCCTTAAATAATAGCAACAATACTTCAATCTTCAAGCATTGATAATTCCTCTTAATTTCAATAAAACAGTGAAGTGAGAAAAGAAATATTTCTAGGATGTGATATGAACCTAACGGTGAACGTTTTGAAGAATAACTTTAATGAAAACTTTTGTTTTCGTTTCTTTTTACACTTAATGCATGCTTTGAACATTCCAATCAATCCAATTGTATCAAATATTGAGAAATTCTTCAGTGTTGTTTGATATTTAGAAATAGAAAAGAACATTTTGAAAAATAATTTTGCCATTATCAAAACAAAAAATGCTATGCGGACCCGTACGAATGGCAATGCGTTGCAAAGAATGTCGAGATTTTAATTAAATTTTATTTTCATAAAATCGCATTGCAATATGAGAAATCCGTCCTCACGGGGTCATAAAACATATGCAGGAGACACGTACGTATCAGAATAGATGTGGCAAATAGAATAGATGTTGCAAAAAGATTCGAACGTATCAAAGTAAATGTTGCCTCTACTCTTAAGTGTATGAAATTACGTCGACATTAAATTGGATTGGAAATTGCCGAAAAGGCCATATTGAAATACCCGTCCGAAGAAACGGCGCAAAAAACATCTCCAATCCTTAAAAAAGCTCGAAATTAAAAGAAAAATGGAAAATATTTGAAAAAAAAATTGCACTAGGCCCGATTCATATTTCCATGAACAAAAAAGTTCGCCTCTTTTTTGTCTGCAACATTGCAAGAAAACCTCATGATTCAAGAAATATTTACAAAAAAACAACAAATATCGTTTAGGATCGCGTAGCGTGAGTTGGGCCCACACTGAGGACTCTACAGCCCGAACCACTCAACAGATTTTCACTAAACTAATTTTCGTGATTTTGTGATGTCAACATCTTTCATACAAAACCTTCCTTAGCGATTTCCGTTTCCGTTTCCATTCCGAATTTCGCAAAGATATAAGTCAAAAAGTTCCACCAACCCCCAAAAAACCACTTTTTCGACCGTAACTTCGAAAGTTTTCGATCGATTCTCTCCAAATTTAATCTCGTACATAATTTTCTGATTATCTTTCAGTGAAAATCGGATAATATTTACCCGATTTACGCAGAAAAAACACGTTGGGCCCAAGGAGAGATTCAGTTTAAGGGCCCTGGCTGAGCCCGAAAGCTCAAAATTAAAAAAACTTTCTTCCATAAAATGTCAGGCATGACCAGGCCCTTCAAACAAAAAAAAAATGAAAATCGGAAAAGATTTACTCAATATATGTACAAAATCCGATCTGATGAATGGCAATATCGACGCACCTAAAATTAAAAGCAAGGTCATTCGTAATTCTAGACCCACTCGTGCCGATGACTTTCTCGTTGTCGACGAACACAGGACAAAATATGGTCTTTATGAGCCAATTAATAACATGTGCATGGCATTTAACCGCTTTTCACTACTGTGGTTTCCAAACATACCACGTGTATCGTTCAAGATGACTGTCAGGAAGTTGAAAATTGCGTACAAACTTAATGGTAAGACCAGAATTTCATAAACTGACAAACTTGAAAGCGAAAGCTCATTGCCAAATGGTTTAACTGTTCCAATGAAAATTGGTTCTTACTCGACTAATGCAAATTGGTTTGTAACCTAATCAAAGCCTGATTAGTCTCTGCTCACGCAGTCGATGTGACCGTAACACGTCACAGAAAACTAACCTTCACTTTCAGGTGGAAAGACCGCTCCCACCCAAGAGGCGTAGATGGGTTTTAAATGGAACAACGATGTCGTCATATATGTACAGTACATTCAACAAGTCTTTAAATGTTTAAACACATCTTAAAAAAATGTTTTGTTTAATTGTTAAATTTTATTTATTGTACAACATTTGTTTTTGAAAAGATCGATTTTTTACTGGCTGCGCCATTGTGAGCAGTCTTTTTTTCGCTTTAAAATGTATGTAGTCAGGATTATTTGACGAAATAAATAAATAAATTTAAAAAAAGACCAAAACCAGCCGACAGTGCCCAAATTCATTTCCATAAAAGATTTTTCGATTACCTTCCAGGGAAAAAAAAGTTTTTGAAAATCGGTTGAGTTTTACTCGAGTTATCTCGACAATATATTTTCGAAAAATCGAAATATTTTGAGAACTATAAGAGATAGAGGATCGGCAAAGTTATAGGTTTAGGTTAGGTTAGAGGAGGCCGGTATTCGTGAAATACGTCGGGCAGTTGGGAAAGCGATCAATTTTTATGGTTTTAGAATTGTGTTTAAAGTTATGGGAGATAGAGCATCGGTTTCTTTGGCAAATTCTTAGAGTTTTTTGAGTAGAAGAGACCGCTATTAACAGGAAGCGTTGAAGAGAAAATTGATGCGAACATTTTTGCTTATCAAAGTATAGGTCCGAGACCTCTCCTTAGGGGTTCGGTCGACATGAAGTAAATTTTTCTGCAATGGTTCTTCGGACAGGTTTTCCTATATCGGGGAAACGGGATTCGTACGGGTAAAACATATATTCAACTTTCGCCCTCAATAGCTTCAGGAACTTTCACTTTTTTCGAGCCTACGTTAATATTGTAAGGTCTTTCAAATGCCAGACCCAACGACGAAATAATTTTTCTGTACTTTCAGTTTTTACGCTGCAAAAATTTAACATTCGTGGTTTTTTGCGAAGATTGTTTTGAGTTTTAAATTTTTGCGTGTGAAAACTGAAAGTGTTGAAAAATTGTTACGCTGGTGGGTCTGGCATTTGTGACGCGATTTTTTGAACACAGGGTAACGTTGTCGTCAAGGAAATGTATGCGTATTTTCATTATCATTATCATTAATTTTGGAAGTAGACATTAGGGACTGTGTCACACTTTACCTTTTAAAAGGTTTTTGTTGGGATAAAAGGTTTAGGCACAGAGAATTAAATTATAGCGAACATGTGTCAAGGTCAAATCCGAGGGCGGAGCGCAGCCGGCATGGGTCTAAATGCACCGTTTTAGCTCCTTATGATGTAATGTACTATTTCGTGTAAATTTCGAAATTAGTCGTTCGTCTGGTAGTTCGTTATGTCCTCATAATTACTTATATGTCATGACATATGTAGATAGACGTCTTTATCTAGAGATGACGTTGTTCAAACTACTAAGTAGGGTATTCAATAACTCGTTGAAAACACACGTATGCAAAACGCATGCTTTTGTAATACGAAAACGTAGAATGTTCGGTGACTTTTTTAGGTCAAAACAAAAAAGATACGCTAAGGCTAAAGCAGTAATTAATTTGAAAGCTCAACCTGACAAAAATAAAAATAATTTTATCGAGGAGTTCGAACAAACCCAACGCGAGCGATTTTTATCGCGTCCAATATAATTACTGCTTAAGAGGACCTAGAGGACACCGTCTGGTAACTTCTGAGGATGGCTCACAATGGATTTTAAGGAAAACTATGAGGATTTCTTCAATGGTGAAGGAAAATGTTGTTAATTGTTCTCAAAGAATATATTGTGTGAATATTCTCACTTAGCTTGTTTTTAGCATATATGGATATTTTAAACATAAACTTATTTTCTCTAAAAAAACGTGACAGCCTATCACCGTACCCTCCGTACCCAAAAATGATTTCTTTGTAATTTATTCGACGTCATTAATGCAGAGGCATTTATGTCCATCGGTAAAACAGAATCTCAAGTCACAAAATGTCTACAAAATCTGTATTATGAATATTCAAAAGTTGTCAAATTGCTGTCGTTCAGCTGTAATGCTTCGTCAAACATTCGTGAAATGTCCACATGAGTTGGATGATTTAAAACTCTAATTGAGTGTGTTACAATTTCAGGTCGAGATCAAATTCAATTCATGTTTGAAAAAGTATGCTAAAATGGATGCAGTTCTCTTCTTAACGTCTAAAGTCATGAAAATGTATTCGTTTTTTTAGAAATGTTCAAAAAAAATATTTTCAATCAGCATGCGGTCGTATCAGTACCAGTTTTGTAAGGGCAAAAGTGATAAATGTTACTCTTAATAACCCACATGTTATCATTCTATAGATGGTTCATTCATTGATAAATTTATTTCTCAGCATATGTCATTTCCGTTGTCTAGTGTTGACTGCCTACCTTCATTTTCGGACCATGCTGCCATCGCAATTTCTGTTTTCGCCAACTTAAGGCCAACATCGGCTGATAAACAACGCCGAAGAAAACTATTCCATCAATGCAATTTTGACTCAATGAATAATGAAATATCTGATGGCTTTTCTAAAATTAATTTCCCACTTAACACCAACGTTACTCCCAGATTTCTTGACAATGCTGCTATCACCATTGAGAGCGTATTTACTAATGCCGTCAATAAACATGTTCCTACAACCACAAAAATTCGTCAACAGTTTATTCCATCTCTGGAAACTCGCACACTACAATGTAGATCTCGACGTCTTCAGCGTGCTCGTTTTAATCTGGGTAAAGACGGCCCCACTCACATGCGTTCAAAATTGTCTACTGAAATCCGTTTGCTTCGAAATATGATCACCAATTGTATTTCTCATGACACTAACTGCTATTTTGGTAACCTTTATGACTCCGTAGATACGGTTCGCGATTCATACAAATTCATTCGGAAATTCACTGGAATTAGGTCAAAACCATCTCAGACAACTGGGCTTTTCTCTGACTCAAGAAAAACCACTTGTTTCACTGAACCTTTGGAAATCGCAAACAAACTTGGCGAGTTATTCGCGGCCAACCATTCTCTTACTTTTCACAATACATCAGTGAACACTCTTCCGGCTACTATTGACAATCAATTTATCTCTTCGTTACCGTGTATTAGTTTCGATGATAGCATTTTTCCAAATATAGAAACTGACGCCGAATTAGCTGCAATCAATGAGATTATGCCTGCTGCTTCCTCTGGTTTACTCACTTCGTCCGAGGAAATGTTTGATGTTATTGAATCCATTCCCAATAAGAAATCTGCCGGTTGTGATGAAATGCCTTTTCCTCTAATAAAGCGTTTCTCATCAGCGAACGTCTTATTTCTGACCACCTTCTTTAATCATTGTATTGCTTGTGGTCACTTCCCTGATGTCTGGAAAAATGCCATCATCACTCCTATTCCCAAACCGGGCAAGGATGCTTCGATACTCTCAAATTGGCGACCTATTTCTCTATTGACATGTTTGTCAAAAATTTATGAAAAGGTCGTCATGAAGAGGCTTACCAAAATCATTTCTACGATGCCAATATTACAGACTCAGTTTGGATTTCTTGCTAATCATTCCACGGAGCATGCTTTAGCTCGCATTCAATCTGATATTGATGATGGACTAAATCGGGGGTACATCACTTCCATGATGTGCATTGATCAGAGGGCGGCTTTTGATGTCACATGGCATATGGGTCTTATTCACAAGATGTGCAAATTGGGTATAAACCCATTTTTGATTAAAATAATTCAGAGTTTTCTGGCCAATCGCCGTTTCAAGGTTCGGCTTAACGATTCTGTTACTGATGACTTCGACATGCCAGCTGGCGTACCTCAGGGTAGTGTTTCTGGCCCTACTTTGTTTAATCTTTATATTTATGATTTGCCGCTAAGCGATAAACTTGTTTGCACTCAGTTTGCCGATGATACCACCTACCATTGTGTTCACAACAATCCTAAATTAATACAAACCACTTTTAATGCCTTCATTGTTAAGCTATGTAATTATTTTAGGGAGTGGAAAATGCATCCAAGACTGAGTTTATTAATATTGTTGGCCAATGTAGAGACACAAGTCAAAGACTCAGGAAGGATGCCAAAAAAATGAAAATTGTTGTAAATGGAATCAGAATTCGTCATGCTAAATCTGTTCGGGTCTTAGGTTTGCATTTTCAGTCTAATGCTCGTTTCAATAATCATATCGCCATAAGACTGAAAAAGGCTGGAACTGCTAGATATTTTTTTAATCGTTTTTTTAAAAGACGGGCAATTCCTAATAAAGTCAAATCAAACACCTATAAACTGTATGTAAGGCCGATTTTAACATATGCTTCACCTATATGGTGCAGACAGCCACATACATCTTCACATCAAATGGAACTTATTAGGACTTTTGAAAGGTCAATATTAAGATCAACCACTAACTCTTTCAGAGATAGGGGTACCTTTAAACATATAAACTCCTCTTGTTTGTATGAAAAAGCCGCCACCAAAAGGATTGATCGTTTTATGGTCGATCGTAGCGTTGTTTTATGCCGGGTTGGCCAATTCATCTAATCCCAAGTTCAAAAGTATTATTCGAAATCGTCCACTGGGGCGATACCCACCAATAAACTATCTTCATGCTATGCATGAAGATGGTTTATTGGTTTGCAACGATCAAATTTCTATTTTCAATACCCGATACAACGGGCGGGATGAGTTGGTTTACTCGATGAACCAGTGAAGGAAATTTTGTCTTAATTTATTTATGATGTTAGTTTGGTTTTTATTTTTATTTTTCCTTCTCCTAACTGGTTTAAGATTCTTAGTTAAGTGTTTTATTAAATAAAGCAAATTAAACGAAAAAAAAAAGTTACTCTTAATAGAATTGCTATGATGTAACGCGAAAAATAATTGTGACAAACATGAGATTTCTTTCAGTGCGTAACGACCGAGTCGATTTTCCAACCTTGATGAGCTTTTTCGATTTTTGCGGGGTATGCGAAAAAATTTCAAATCCTTTCGAAAAATTGCACATTCGTTCACTTTTTCAGCTTGTACTTGAGATCCATGTCCTGTATTTTCTGGAATTTGTTTCCTTAAGTTTCCTTTAATTTCATTTCCGTAATTAGAAAATGAACTGAACAAATTTTACTTATCTACTAACTTAGGGGTGATCCACATATTACCTACGCATTACGTACGCTACATTTATTTCGAGATGTTTTTTCATACATTTTTGAGTACAGGGGGAAGGGGGTCTAAAAATAATATTTTTTTGCGTAACGTAATATGTGGATGTCCCCTTAGCCTTCTTTTTGATTGATATTTCAGAAAAGTAAAGAAAAAGAAGTTAGTAAGTTATCGGAGTAACAGACAAACATATGGATTTTTTTGCTGAATCAGCATCTCTAGACCATGATAATTGCATCAACCTTACTATCACAAACTAGAACAGAGTGGTAAACGTTCCAACACAAAACCATAAGACCGTTTTTACTCGTACTGGTCTAATGATTCATCGACTGGGACCATTCTTTGATTCGAGTAAACAAACACACACCGATACAATAATTGTTAAAAAGAGATTGAAACCAGCTGGTTCAAATTAGTACGTAAAACTGAACTCGCGTCAACTGTAAGTTAAATTGGCCGACATTCTCGAACAGTGGATTCTTCCAGATTGGGAGTCTTGATTCGAGCCTGTTGCATCCACGGACATTGACTAGGTCCTTGTGTATCGGTAAATCCTTGTTTAGTACGATTTTGTTCAGCTCTTTGCAAAGTACGGCATTTCGGCGGATGTTCCGTGAAGCAATGTTCGACAATGCTGATAACCACGGTAAAGGAGTTGAAGAGATCGTTCCAGATATATTTCGCATACTGACGTATAGTTGAGTGTCGACTTTTTATGTGTGAGCGCTGTTAAGCCACACTGGACTGCAGAACTCAGCCGTTGAGAAAACCAAAGCCAACGCTGCTGTTCTCAGAGTGCTTCCATCTGAGCCCCAGTTCGTTCCTGCCAGTTTGTGCAGTAAGTTATTTCTCGACTTTAACTTTTAAGCGACTTTTTCCAGATGAGGTCTTCCATTTAGAGATCTGTCAAGTGTGAATCCAAGGTAGGACGAGTGTGGATCATGTTCCAAAATATTACCACGAAACAGCACTGTTAACTTGTTCGCTTGTTGGTTACACAAATGGAAATAGGACGTAACTGTTTTAGCCGGGTTGAGAAGCAGTCGCCATTTAGAGAAATATTGTTGCATAATTTCTAGGTCTTCTGTGAGCGCTCTCGATGGCTGATTTTGAGTTCGATTGAACACCTAGTGTGTTGTCGTCTGCATATCCGAATTTACGAGCTTTCGTATATGGCATATCACTGATGTAGAGGTTAAATAACAATGGCGCGAGTACTGATCCTTGCGGGAGTCCGTTGTTTAGTGTGCGGATTCGACTGCTTTCTGCTTTTGTCATCGACGGACACTCTGATTCGCCTATTCGTGAGCATGCTTCCAATCAGGTTGCTAAGTTTTCTGAATGGTACGACGTTGATAAATTTCAGCAACAGACCGTTTTTCCACACAGTGTCGTATGCGAAGGAAAGATCAATAAAGACCACGCCTGTTCTTTGCATTCGTTCGAAACCTGCTTCTATAAATGTCGCCAAGGCCAGCACTTGGTCACAGCAGCTTCGTTTTTCTCGGAAGCCAACCTGTTCAGGAGGGAGGACGGAATCGATGACTGGGTAAATGCGATTGTAGATCATGCGTTCCAACAGCTTGAAGGACATGCTTAGTAGTGCGATTGGCCTAAAATTTTCAGGTTTATCGGCTAGCTTTCCTGGTTTGAGAATCGCAACTACTTTCGAGAATCTGAACTCAGGGGGAATGTCGCCATTTTCCAGCAGGTCGTTCATAAAAGATGTGAGCCACATCTTCGCTCTCTTACCAAGTTGTTTTAGGAATTCTGTGAAAATCTGATCTGCTCCTGGTGCTTTGCCGCATTTGGTCATCCCTATTGCCTTTTCGATTTCCCATAGCTCGAAAGGAGATGAAAATGCACTGACAGTTCTGTAGGCTCGTTTTTTCGCTTTCAATTGTTTCTTCACATCCCGCGTGCGCTGTTTCTCCAAAACCACTCCATTAGAAATTTCAACGATTCTGGACGCAATTATATTCGTATTGATGTTCGTTTTTTGTGCTTTTGGTTTTGTCGCTGCGTAAAATAATGGACACATAATTACGGTAGAAACACAAGGATTTGTAGGTGGCAAAAAGCGCGTGTAAAATGCTAGCAACAAGTAATATCTGTGCATTGCCCATATTACTGGCATAAAGTACACGGGCCATGTGGTTCTGGGCTCATGTCCCAGTCGTAGCAAAAAATTTTTCATTTCAGATTTGGTTTCAAGATGTTATTTCTATCATAATCACATTCCATTTTGTCAAAGTTTTGCTAAAATTTAATGAAGCTGCGCTCAGACGAATACAATTGTATTAGAAAAAGGATGTTGATCAAATCGTGATAATTTTTTTTGGTTGAATTATGAGACTAAAGCTTGCCCTGAATATTATGTCTTGATAGGGTCCCACAATCAAATGATATTTACCAGAATGACTTTCCACATTTTCCCAAATTGTAGAAACGATAGAAGTCTTTTGAAAATTTAAGGCGAATGAGTGAAAAATTAATCGACACGTTACGAAATCATGTTTAAGTAGTGTCAATGTGTTTTTCAAATTTGTTGCGAAATTAAGATGGGTAAGTTTTCTACAAGGTTCGATGATGCATCAACCATAATTTATGGAACTTTGAAATTTCCCATGCCATATTTCTTACAGAAATGTGAGTACGCTGTCATGGTGAATTTTCTATACATTTGACTAATGCGTAATAATACTTTGCGGCTTACACAAATGTATTGCAGTGGTTGTTCGTATGAAATATTCTGTTTTATAATCACAGAACCAAATCGGCGCCATTGCTTTCAAATCAAAAGAACATTTTTTTGTATTAAACAGAAGAAAAAAAACTCCAATTCTAAAAGTATACACTTCGTATATCCACAATAATCAATCCATCCCTTTCAACCGAAAATCCCACCCATGTACATATATAAAGATCTTGAATTCATTTATTTACAGAGTATAGTAGATACTTGCCAACCCTCATCACACATAATATATAACATTCATACAGGGGTTCGTTATACTCGCACATACATTTTCCCTTTCCCAAATGCTTTCTTACTGTTTTATAGCAGCTTATATCACATCATACTCACGTATAATGTGTGGATTTGAACTTTTCGAGACCAATATTGGTTCCAATTCAAATACTTTCAAGTAACATTCACATTCACCCTCTTGTTTCATTTCGTTTTGTTGTTTATTTTTGATGGCAACTTCCTTTGTAATTTTATGTACGAGGATTTTGTTGTTGTACTTTTTATAAAAAGATTTTGTGATCGTTATTTATATTTTATTTTAGGCAGTGTGAGAAGAAAGAGCTACCTCGCTAAGTGCGGCTATATAAAATGTTGAAAATGGTTGAAAAGTACGAAAAAATAAGAATTCTTTTTTAGATCATTAATTAAAAACATTAAATAGAAAATGTTTATCTGAGGACTTTGGAGGGGTCGTTGGCCATGACCATGACCAGTTGTGCAACGTAAATCTAGATCCAGCGCGCGTTTTATTATGACGGGCGGGGGAGTGGTTCGAAAACAGTGATTTTGGCCGTTGGCTTGGCAATCAATGATTAGTTTTTTCTTAATTTTCGACTTTTTCAGAGTGATCTCCCTCTAGTGTTCCTAACGGACGGGAAAGTGGGCGGAATGTCATTTACACGGACTGAATCCTTAGTTGTGAAATACATTGTAAATGAGCAACGTCATAAGCATAAATCATTTTTAACAAGAAAACGCCGTTAACGTAATCTTTGCAGCTTTATAGCAACAGTTGTTATAAAGCATAACCAAATACCCGTTGGTATCATAATAGATCTGGCAAACAGAATAGATGTTACAAAAAGACTCTAACGTATCTAAATATAGAAATGATAAACAATCCAATGTTTTGTGCTCTTTTATAACTATTAAAATTTTAAAGATCCGTAGAAGTTACCCAAGGTAATGTCTAAGGCCGTACCGAAGTACGTCTGCGACCATTGATTTTAATTGCCTGAATGTTCTCATATTAAATATAGGACCAACGTACTTTCTTCAAGAGATCCTGAAACACGTGTTCTTTACAATTTTGCCTTAAACGGCACTACAGCCATTTAAGGATCTTGCTCTTCTCCAACATGCTTCTCCAACAGGGCCTATCCGCAGCTAACGTCTCCCAGCTGGATACTCCCACGGTTTTTAAGTCGGCTAGAGCTGCATCGTACCATCTGGATGTTGGACGCCTTGCACCTCTCTTGCCTTCGGGTCTGTTCTTGAAGATTTTTTTCCGAATACGACGACTTTCGATTCGCTGTATATGACCGAGCCAACGTAGTCTGTTTATTTTGGTAGTTTTGACTATGTCCGGCTCTCCATAAAGCTGACTACGCTCATGATTGAATTGTCTGCGCCATCGGTTCTGCCTGATATTAAATAGCTCTTCCGATGTTGAATGACCTACACGAAAACCACCTTGGTATTCACCCCAGAGTTTCCCATGTATGGAGCAATCCTCAGTAGAGCGATTACTCGAAAATTGCCACTCTAGAATTTTTCTCCTTTTTTGTATTTGGACATAGTATACAGGTCTTCCACTCTTCCGGTAACTCTTCGACATTCCATATATATGACATAAATAGCGCGTTGCTGCCGTTCTTAATTTCACCGGGTAGATTGTCTGCCCCGGGACTTTGAAATCTCTGAGCCTCGAAGTTTCAGCTTCAACTGCTTGCATCGTTGGTACTTCTAAGCGGTGTGTTCGGATTGAGCAGTTCTTTAAAGTACTCAGCCCATCTCGCAATGCACCTTCCCTCATCTGCTAACACCAATCCATTCTTGTCCTTACACAGCAAAGGTTGCTGACTGTAGCCATTTTTGAAAAGTTTTTGAGCAAAATTTCTCTTCGAACGATACTCTGCGTGGCATGCTCGAGTGAATCGACTTAGAATTTTTAGTCGAGCTGCGTTTTTGTTCTCTCGCTGCGGCGCTCTCTACTATGCTATCTTGTTCGCTGACAATTTCTTCAATAATTTCGCTTATGAAAAAGAGTCTGGAAAACTCAGCTGAAAAAATTGAAAAAAATTCGAATACAAATTCGAAAAAAAAATCTCTCTTTATCGCTTTTAACGTCGATGCATTTCTTGAAATTATTTATATTTTTTGAAGCGAAATTATGAGAGAAATGGTATTTCTGAAACTAAATCTGAAAGAAAATTTTAACTCCACGACTGGAACCCGAACCCAGAATCTTCCCCTTTCCTGGGTGCTGCTCTACCAATTGAGCTACCGTGGACATTTTCAATTCAGATCTAATTTGAAACCATTGCTTACATATCAACACATTTGTAGCCAAAGCTGACGCATTTTCGTTCTCACGAACTGCGCGCGCTTTTTTGCCACCTAAAATACCTGAGTCTGTTTATTCTCATGTCCATAATTTCGTATTTGTACTTGAATGTCGACATCAATTACTAATACGAATTAATGGACATGCAGTTATGAGTTTCAAAATTCCTTCCGATACCGAATCGGAAAACAGAAGAATCTTTCGAAGAACATAAAACTTTACCAATAACGAACATATTTTTGATGTGTAGTCAGAGGCTTTTTTAACAACCGATGCGGATGTCACATAAAAGGAAAAAGAACCAAGGGTCACAGTCAATCTTGCATTAGCCATGCCCGAAAAAAAATATTTTGCAAATTAATACCGTAACCCCACACAAAATATTGTTGGATGTCAGAAACGAGGAAAATATTTTGTTAAAAATTTTTGAGACAGAACTGGCGTTGGAAAAAATCAAAAATTCCATTTTTTAGTCATTTTCCAACTCTAACGATTCGCCAGCGCCGCGCCATCTGCTTGAGCCTCTTAATGAAAGTTTTTTTTTTTCAAATAGCAAATTTCATTATCTTTCCAACGACACCTTACACTATGGATTCCAGAGAAAATTGAATTTTACACGATAATTTTAGTGCATGAATGACGCGATCAATTTAATATGGAGAAGAAAATTTCATAAAGAAAATTCCAAATAAAAATTATCACGACTCACTTCAAAAAAAGTGATAACGTAAAATTGTTTTCTCGAATTTGTAGTGGAAGTTGTTGTAACTGGAAAGATTACAAAATTTCTTGTTTGAAAAAAAAAATTTCATTGTCTAGTTTTACAACAGCAATTAGATAACGCGATTGCATTCAGAAAAAATTGAATAGAAGGTGTCTCTCTCTCAAAAAATAGTCAGACAAGCAATGAAATGGATGGAAGCTGGAGGTAGTCGTAAGCGCTATTTGACTAAATTTTACGAATGACCTTTGGAAGTAAGACCTACTAGTATAGAGTCCGAACGAGCTTTCTCATTTTATGTTTATCTGTGTCTGAATATTAGGTGCAAAAACTCTGACAACATACTTGATTTAACTTTCTTGCGTAAATTTTATCAAGAAATTAAATATGTAGAATCTGTAGCTTCTAAAAGACTACATTTACATTTAGTTCAAGTAACAAACACATATTTTTTTATACCAAAACATTGTGAATTCATCATATCGAAATTTACCGTGCTTTTTTGAAAAGACGGTATTATCGTTTACCGGTTTTTGAAAATAAGAAGGTTTTTGCAATTTCTAAACCCACTTGAGCGTTTCGAGAAAATTGTCCTCAAATGTCTACTGACTCCAACTGCAAAGTAAGATTTTTCATACAAATTTTTCTAGCTTGACTGCACTATATAGAATTCTATAGAATTCTGAGAACTTTGGTGACATATTTTCCATTTAAAACAAAAGTGACACGTTGCTTGCAACAATCGAAACTCTTCACCTTCGACAACAAATTAAGTCGGTTCTGCGATTCTGTAAATCGTTCCTAAAACATCATGGTAGAAGAATTGGATATGCTACAACTACCTGTAATATTTGAAGTGCGAAATGACAAGGATTGAATCTCTACAAGCACCAGACTCCGAAGTGTATTTTGTCAAACGGGATGATCAGCCGTTGAGACGACACTGCTAACAAATCCAGGCCATCGTAAGAAAAGCGAACGTAATCCGCTCGAAAAAAATTGAAGGTCGATCTCTCTGAATTCCTTCATGAATATTACCGAGCTGCGGATGCGGACAAATCGATTGTGTTCAGAGCTACTAAACTAATCAATCAGCAGAAGGAGAGAGTTAAGGAAATGAGAATGAACAAGGAGCTTGCTGTCATGAAGCGTAAAATAACGATGGCCAAGAATAAAGAGGCAAAGATTACCGAAAAACGCAACAAAATGCTGGCAAAATTAAAGGAAGATGAAGAAAAATTCCAAGCCGAGCGTAAGAAGCGAATCGATGAGTTAATGGAAGCACCATGAGGAATTGGAAATGGTAGAGGCGATGGACATTAACCTTTCAGTAACTTCGTTGGTCAACAATCACCGAGTAACATCGTTGGTGAACAGTCCTTCACTACAAACGGTCTGTTTCCCAGTCACATGAGGATTCAACACTTCGGCAGTCGTTTCCAACATCACATGTTGACCATGCAACGAAGTCATCAAGTAATTGGTGACAAAGCCCCGGATGCTCTAGCCGAAAATGATGATGAGATGGATGATCAGTAATCTAAACAGAATGATAAATTCTTTGAATAAACTTTAATACATTTTTCGTTACAGTAAACTTTTGGTTTCACAAAGGATGGGATTCAATTGTTGAATTGATTCTATAGCATATTATTCCTGGGATTAAAAAAAAACATATACAGGGGACCCGTACGTATCAGAATAGATGTGGCAAACAGAATAGATGTTGCAAAAAGATTCGAACGTATCAAAGTAAATGTTGCCTTAACTCCGAAGTGTATTAAATTACGTCGACATTAAATTGGATTGGGAATTGCCGAAAGGGCAATATTAAAAAACCCGTCCGAAGTAACGGTGCAAAATTCTCTCCAAATATTCAAGCAACCGTCAAAATAAAAAAAAGTTAAAATAGTTTAAAAAAAAGTAAAAACTCTTTTTTCAGACATATTTTAAAAAAATGTTATTTGCACTACCGCTGATATTAGAACCGACCTATAGCACTTAGGAAAGGCCTCTCACCCATACTTCCATAGACAAAAAAGTTTGGCACTGACACCGATATTCTCTCCCTTAAATGTTTGAATTTTTCGAAAATATATTGTCTAGATCGATCCACGCTAACATTAGCGGCCATATTGGGAGGCATCATGACATGCGTATCACCGAAACCAAATAATTTTTCCTTTGACACCGTTCTTCTATCTATAATAGTTTTCAGAATATTTGAATTTTTCCAAAATAAATTGCCCAGGTCAATCCACCCTAACATTAGCGACCATGTCGGCAGGCATCACGACATGCACCACACCCAGAGATGGGTCGGTAATATTACCATGTAATATTACCCAGTAATATTACGTAAAATTACGTAATATTACCCAAACCTTGGTAATATTGGTAATTTAAAGATTTTTTTATATTACTTAAATTACGTAATATTACCGAAAAATTTATAAATCATGCCATTTTTCATTATTTTAAGACAATTTGGAGACACTCAGACTTGACTTCTTCAACTTAGTGAGCATTCTCCGATGACACAACCTAGTGTCTGTGGATAAAAGATAAAATTTTAGAAAATTCGTCGCGCAATTATTTCCTCACTATTTGGAACATAAATTTCTCTGCGCCGCCATGAACACTGACACATGTTTTGATCATCCTAGAATCTTCACTAAGTTGATACTTAGCTTCAAGTGCTTAGCACTATGGCTCCCGCACACTTAATTCTCATTAATCCGTCAACAAAATGGAGGTTAAACGGAGGCTAAACGCAAGGGGAGAGAAAATGTCAAGTCTGCAACAGTAAATTCATGATTTTCTTATGGTTTGTTTCACTGGTGAAACTTCCTTCATCAGTTTTAACTTCAATCTGAAACCAATAGTTCTGTTGACGATTCTGTTAACAAGGAAAATGATTTCTTAAGTGATAAAAGTTCATTGTCAGATATAAGTGTTTCTGAAGATGATGGAAATGTTTTATCTGAGTCAGAATAAATCAAAATTTTGAAATAAAATATGAAAACCTATCCCAATTCTTGGACGAGCAACGCCGCTTGTTGTTTATTTTAAGAAACACACTATACAGCTCTGTCTACAATGATTGTATTGTGTCAGTAGATAATGGCAATAAATTAATAATTGTGGACTTGATAATGATCTCGTCGTGACAAGCTCAGCATTGGAACTCACGCCCAAGCTCTTCATGCACCAAGTCGTATGATGTCAAGTTAAGTCAGAATAAATCGAAATTTTAACTCATTTATTTTGATACAGGTGTCTTAATACCACATTTTCTGGGCTTCCTACCTTAATTAAGTTCATGTTTCTAAGACTTCTACAAAATGTACATAAAAAAATCATCGGTAATTTACGTAATATTACCATGGGCACGGTAATATTGGTAACTTAAAATTTTGGTAATATTACCCAATATTACGTAATATTACCGTAATATTACGTAATATTACCGAGAAAAATAAATTACCGGTAATTTCCCATCTCTGACCACACCCAAACCAACAACTTTGCCTTCGACACCGATCTTCTATCTCTTATGTTTTCAAAATATTTTCCAAAATTGCCTAGATCGATCGACCCAAACATAAGCGGCCATATACCAACAACTGGTATAATTGTACACTGCATCGGGATATTTGTAGCAGAGACAACGAAAATAACAAACTTATTTTTTAAACAAACGATGAAAAAAAACTCAAGTACCTCTGGCTATTATAATATAATATTACCTATGAAAAAGAAGTGTTATCAGTTTAAAAGTTCGGTTGTTTGTTTCATCTCTTGAAAATAATTGCGAAAATTAATCAAAATAAAAGTCCAAATGAGTCAATTGTTATTTTCAAAACGAGAGGCGAAGTATAAAAGAACAGAACAAAGATTTTCTTCAAAACGCTTCTTAACGTTAAGCGCAATGTGACAATCTGTTCAACGAAACAAAAGCTACTCAGGAAAATATTTCAATCGAACTATCGCAACCTCATCCAATAGCTTAGACTCGTCATAAAAATGTGAAATGTCGTCCAAGTCAATTCACACCAAAACCGTTTACGCGGAAGTGCATTGATTAAATTTGACACATTTTCACGAGAGTCCGAAGAATTCGTCGATATATGGAACGATCCTAAAATAAGTGTAATCATTTGGGCTTTTTAGATGTTGATGGTGGAAGTGTTGATGCGGTTTTTGGCTTGATTTTGGAATTATTGGCCCATTTCAAAATCGTATTTGATCGGTACAGTTTTCCGCCATAAATGTGATATTGGATGCACGAAATGCTACGTAAACAGGTACCTTTGGCATATGATTTTCTACAAAACTGAAGCTCTGGTGAATAGCAGATTTCATTAGAATTGGAAGATTTGTGCCATACTTCTCCCAGAAACCCGGAATTTCGTAAATCACTGGCTAATTTGATCAGGTTCAACAAGTGAAAATCACTAAAAAATCAAGAACGTTTGTTTACTTTTTTTTGTTATAGCAGGCCACAGCCCATTGCTATTATTTATATTAACTTATTCACTCTCGAAGGTAGTGGCCCGTTTGTCTGTGTTCCTTGTCAATTCTAGTCCTTTTCCTAAAAATTTTGCCTTGTCAGACTGTAAAAGCTAGTGATTTCTCTGAAAATTTGTAATAGATTAGTGTGCGGGTGTTCGGTGTATTATTTCTATAAATTTCTGCAAACCCTTTATACTTTGTGATGGTGTTGAATTTTATTCTCCGATCATTTAATTTTTTACATTCAAAAATAATGTGATCCATAGTGTTGTTGACTAGACGTAGGTCGCAAAGAGGAGAGTCTATTTGCCCATATACCTAAACTTTTTTTTTCCACACATGCCATGCCCGGTCATCATTCTATTTATTATTTTTATAGCAATCCCTGGGAGTGGCATCCCACAAAACCGCGATTTGGTTTTCACCATTGGGTGGATCTCCAGGAATTCTTCTCTTTTAGTGGTCATTATCTTTCTATAATCTTCCTGCCATTCTTTTAGTATTTCTTCCCGCAATGCCCAAATCGCATCCGTATATGTCATCGGTACAGTTTCCTCAAAGATGTGCTTTGTCCCGTCGTTGGCCAGGCTATCCGCCATTTCATTCCCCTCAATGCCGTAGTGGGCGGGTATCCACTGCACTACTATTTGTTTATCTACCATTTCACTTATTATTTTCCATATAGCCGGAATCAAGTAATTGTTTTTAACTTCCGTTCCCCCCAGTGTCCTGCAGCTGTTCATAGAGTCAGTATATATGTGGGATCCAAAGAATATTTAGATCACGAAAACAACTTCGAAATTCATTTAAACAAACAAAATTTAATTAAGTTCAAAATTATAAAAGCTTTCAGATCAACGTTTCATACCAGACTGACCATTTTGATCTACTTTGCGGGAACCGTTTACTGAATCTTACTCGCCTGTGCCGATGTGTCAGTACCCGAACCCACACGTGCTTGTCGCCCTGTGTATTCCGAATGTTTCCTATGCATTTCAATATGGCCAACAATTCCAGATTCGTAATCTGGACCCTTTTATCTATCCCAATAGCTGTGAAAATATCTACCATGTCTGTGACACCTATTCCGTTTCCCTCACCTCTTTTCGAGCCGTCCGTGAACCATTTCTTGAAGTCAAAGTGGAATCTATCTTGGTTTTTTTCAAAATTGAATCCAATATACGTCCAATATACGCTTGGTAATTCGACAGCCGTTCCACTATAGGAAGATTATACAACTTGGCCCTAATAATTTCCTTTTGGGTCACCCATTTTTTTCTTATTCCTATTGGCATATAATCCGTGGCCACGTACAGAGAAGCTACGGGTGTGGACGAGAGTGCACGAAGGCATATCCGAAGCCCGTTGTTATACAGTATAGTTAACTTATTTAGTTCCTTATCTTTTGCTTTCCCGTAAATTGAGATTCCATAATCAATGATGCTTCTAACCGTAGATTGGAGAATATTTATTAAGGTTCGTTTTTTTTATAAGGGTGAGGAAATCTTCATAGACACCCGGTCTTTCTGAACCAAGGTAGTGTTGGATTCCATTCTTTAATGACCTACCAACTAAAACCTCCTTCCTTAGTCTTCGTGCTCTCTTCTCCCCGGAACCGCCTCACAGCATTACTTCGGGGGGGAGCTGTGCTTTCGCACCTACTCTCTTAGATCAACTGCCAGTCTTCTTTGATCGTCTCTCCATGCAATTTGCAGCTTCGTCATTATTTTCGCAACTACATTATCCGCCACTATCCACACCTCCTCATCGCGGCACATCTCCGCTATTATGTTTTCGGCACTTACATCTGGCCTACTCACAGTCAACAGCTCTCCTCGTTCTTGTTCGAAGCGGGGGCAGACGAATAACACGTGCTCCGCAGTCTCTTCCTGCCTATCGCATGTCGTGCAGAAAGGTGACTCCGTGAATCCAAACCTGTGCAGGTACTTCCTGACGCATCCGTGACCAGACAGAAACTGTGTCAGGTGGAAATTAACCTCTCCATGTTTTCTCTGTACCCATGTCGTTATTTTTGGTATGAGTCTATGGGTCCACCTTCCCTTGTCCGAGGAGTCCCACTCTTGCTGCCACTGTCTCAGTGCTTCGGCTCTTAATTTCGTCCTAACTGTTTTGGTAGTTTGACCCTCCATTCTCTTCTTTCTATGACATTCACTGTCTTCTGTCAGCGTTATGCATATGGGCATCGTCCCGGCTATAACACATACCGCTTCTAAGGATATTGTTCGATATGCGCTTGCTACTCTTATGCTTGTCAGCCTCTGGGCTCTACTAAGCCTTCTCCGATTCTTCTTCGTATCTAGCGCCTGTATCTACGCTGGTGCTCCGTAGCGCAATATCGATAGGGTGACACTTGCAAGGAGCCTCCTTTTGCTGCTGTGCGGTCCAAAGCCG
>CM055406.1:87839384-87861847 GCA_029228625.1 Pseudolycoriella hygida
TGGGGATTCCATCTGGTCCTGGCGCTTTGTTATTTTTTGGCTTTTGTGCAGCCATCTGGATCTCTTCTACAGTGATCGACCGTTCAAGTCTGTCTTCCGCTTCCTCGTCATAAGGAGTTTGCGGCCATGTGATCTGTTCGTGCTGTGGGAAGAGCTCTCTCACTATGACACCTAGCCTATCCGGGCACTTTTCTTTTGGCCCCAATGTACCTTTCATCATCGTCATTACTGTTCTGAACACTTTGCCCTACGGGTTCGTGTCTGCCTCTTGGCACAGTTTCTTCCAACAATCCCTCTTACTCGCCCGGATTGCTCGCTTCAGTGCTAGTTTTGCATTACGATGTTCTTCGGACCTCTCTATTCTAACCTTCTCGTTTCTGGCCCTTTGCATCCTCCTTCTTGTCTTAAAACAAGTTGTTCGCAAAAGTCTTATTTCGTCGTTCCACCAAAATGCCGGTTTTCGCCCATTCCTCGGTTCCATCCTTCTTGGCATCGCCGCGTCACATGCATTCACCATTTCTTTCGTCAATTCTTCTGCAGATTTCTCTTCGTGATCGTCTTTTGATTGGAGATATTCCTTACAAACTTCTTGATCGAAATTTCCGGTTCTCCATCTTCGCTCTCTTCTATGAGTCATCTGTCTTGTTGCCTCTGTACACTTTTTCACGGTGTACCTCAATGCCTGGTGATCGCTGTGTGTGTAACTTTCGTCGACTCTCCAGTTCAAACTTGGAACTAGTACTGGACTGCAGAATGTCACGTCAATAATCGACTCTCGCCCATTCTTGCGGAATGTAGTTGCATTTCCCACGTTTGCCAGAACCACATTTAATCTAGCTAGCGCTTCTTGCAGACTGAAGCCTCTATCATTTGTGAATCTACTACCCCACTCACCTGCCCATGCGTTAAAATCACCTCCAATATGAACTGGGTTGAGTCCCGTCAGTTCTCCTGTGAGTAAATCTAACATTCGTTCAAACTGCAGAATCGTCCATCTTGGTGGTGCATAGCAGCTGGCAATATACACTCCATCAATGTTCGCTATCACGAATCCTTCGTGAGCGTCTGATACAACTTCTTGTATGGGGTACTTGCCCGTTGTCAATATTGCGGCCATCTCGGCTCTGTCAGCAGCCCATTTACCGTTGTTTCTATATACACGGTACGGTTCTGAAATAATCACTACGTCACATTTTTGTTCCGCTGAGGCTTGCCACAGAAGTTGTTTTGCCATGTCACAATGATTTAGATTTATTTGTATCACTTCCATTCTTGTCCTGTTTTAGATTTAAGCGCCTGTTTAAAGACTGGACATCTCGCTCCACCAGTCACGTGGTCATTTTCTGACGTACACAGCAGACATCTCGGCGGGTTTGTGCAATCTTTGACTAGGTGGTTCTCTCCCCCACATCTCCTGCACAGGTTGGATCTATCCTCTCCCCTACAATTCCTTGCCTGGTGTCCAAAATTCATGCACTTGAAGCACCTTTCTAACTGCTGGGTTACCCTTATCGGGCATACGGTCCAGCCCACCTTTACCTTTCCGATTTTCAAAATCTTTATCGCTGCGTCCACCGGGAGTTTTATTTCCGCCGTTGGGAGTTCGTCTCTCGCTTTCCTCATACGGATCGTCATTGACTCTATCTCGTCATTTATATTACCTTGCTCTTTCAGAGCTTTTCGAAGGTCTTCGCTTGTCGTGATCTCGTCCATATATCTACATTCGATCGTGGCCATGTGGGACACCGCTCTCACTTTTGCTGACTCGCCCCGTGATCTCTTGACTAGATCTTTATAATCTGCACTTTTAATCTCTGGGCCCTTCTTAAGTTCAAACAACATTTCACCCTTCTGCGTTCGTCTTATTCTCGAGACGTTTTCGCCCAGGTCCTTGAGAGTTTGGTCGTCCTTTATTTTTTGAGGATTTCAGCGTACGTTGTTCCTTCTTCCGCCGCCACTATCAGAGCATCAGCCTTCGGTCTCAGTCTTTTAAGCTTCGGCTTCTCTTTTTTTTTCTCCTTCTTTTTGTTTCTCACCTCTCTCCACTCATTAAGACTAGGCTTCGGTGTTTGTGTATCTGGTCTCCTTGTGGTCCTTTCGTTATTTTTCTTGTCTTTTTTGCTCCTTTTCGCCGTGTTTGTTGCTGTGGGCGTAACCTCCGGCGTTTGTTTTCTCTTTGAGGAGAGTGGGGTAGCTAGCACTTCGTCATCTCCGTCTGTTTTCTCCTTCTTGTCAGCTGTTTCCCGTTTCACATCATTTAAGCAGGCCCTAATATTGACCACCATCCTCTTTATGTCCTTATGCACGTTATTCTTATCATAAATTCATGCAACTCTTTCACCATTCTTTTGGCTTGCTCCAATTTTGTCATCTTCGATTCGCCGGTATCGCTGGTCTGAAGCGCATTTGTTCTTTCCTCGCTTGTTCTCACGGGCGACCTCGTTATCTTCGCGCTTCTTACGAACACGTCGTATATCTTAACCTCCGATTGATTTTGATCTGATTTTGTCTGCTGATTTTTGCTGTCATTCTTATTCATTTCTTCCATTTTGTTGAGTCCCCCCTCCAAACCGCTATCTCCATCTCGTAGTGTAGTTACCTTCATGATCCCATGGTTACCTATGCAAGCAGTGAGGCCATGCTAGGGTTGATACGATCCTTCTTGGGGCACCGTATTCAGAGCCAGATCGGTATTAGTCAGGAGCCTACAGCTTAGTCTGAGCCTACACCTCCTATTTTCACAGGACGAGCTTTCGAACGTACTTGGAGGCCTGCCAAGGTTTTACCGGGACGGGGGCAACCATGGTATTAGCCCACTAGCCGTTTCGTGAAAGTGTCACCCTTCCTTAGTAAGGTAGTGGAATACAATAGTTGTCAGCCCTTGCCTACTCATCACAACCATTTAACCAAATTCATTGTCCGTGTTCGATGCTTTGCCAGTATGCCATAATTAAGACCTCACTGGCGTTGGCCTTAATGTGCCCGTAGCACTCCATCCGTGTTTGTTGGTTGATGGTAGTCCATCTGACTAGGACTGTGCATGCTGCCGTTGTCTCTTACCGTTGAGATCCTCCGCCACCATGCTAAGTCGCCATCCCATCTTAATAGCGCCTAGCTGTCTTCGTAGCGTCTAGGTACTACCCGAAGACAGCCCCCCTCATCCTTCAGCTAAGTGACCCACACTACTACACCAGGGTTGGTTATCTGATCGTTCATGGGGTTGCTCACTATAACAGGTGTCACCACGGGTAGGTAGGATGTAGGAGTAGGTGGACAGAGGCTAAGGTACATAAGGAGTACTATATTGCGCACAACACACCATTTGACACCCTAACACACCATTTGACACCCACACTTGTTACCTGCAACCATTTTGATTATATTAAGCCTGGCTTCTATTTTCAGGATGTGAACCTTAAAGCTAAGCCCTTCGTCCAGCCATATGCCCAGGTATTTGATCTCTTTGACCCATGTGACGAATTCTGTTCCCATCCTCAAAAAGGGGCCAAACCTGGTCTGATGTGGGAAAAACCATACCGCCTTGGTTTTTTCCTTGCTGATTGACATTTCTATGTTGTCCACCAAAACAAGGAATTTGTTCTTTGCAGCCTGCAGGTGCCCCCTCGCGTCGATCGCCGATTCACCCCAGGCCAGTATGGCTATATCGTCAGCAAATTGATATATTTTAGAGTTGTTGTTTTCGCATTCAAATAATCTCATTGTATATAATACAAATAGTAGGGAGCTCAGAACGTCTCCCTGTGGTAGCCCTTTCCCGGTATTACACTTCAGGTTTCCTTCATTTGTATCAATCCTCAAACGCCTATCGCGTTTCACATTCACATATCCATTCTACTATTTGAGGTGGAGTGTTTATGCGGTCTAGCATATTTTTGAGTTTGCTTAGATTAACTTTATTGAATGCGTCCTCTAAGTCTACAAATACCGCCATGGTTTCCATTCTTTTTTCTTTCATTTCATGAAGGATAAGCAAGAAGTGATTTATGCAATCAATTGCCGTTTCCTTCTAACGAAGCCATAACTAGCCCGGGGTAGAATTTTTTCTTTTTCCAGCCATTGTACAAGCCTGTTTTTTACCAGAGCATTCGTGAGCTTAAGGTAGACAGATATAAGTGATATTGGCCTATGACTGTTTAACCTTGCGTAGTCTCTTCCCGGTTTTGGGATTAAAACCAATAGTATTTCCCTTAGCCCTTCTGGTATATTGTGAGAAGCCCACATTTTATTAATAACTTCGAGTAGCTTTCCTTCAGTGTATCTGGGAGCATTTTAATTGTGTCATGCCGTCCGTGCCGGGTGCCGTTGACTTCTCAGAACTAATTTTTTTTTCAAATTCTTCCCTAGTAAAGGGAGCTTCCCTTTGCTCCAATGGGCTTGCCTTCCCTTCCTGCGCCGAACCCACTTCACCTTCCATTTGTTTCAAAAATTCTACTGCCATCGTGGGATTGTCATACATATAATTGGGTAAATTTAAATTCCCACCATTAGCTAATGCTCTGGTAAATCTTTTTGATGGGTGTGTGTGGTGAAATCCTTTCTGACCACTCCCTCCAAGCTTTCCTTTTCCCTTCCCTAATCAGACATTTGAGCTTGGCCTTATTTTTTTTAAATACTATAAGGTCATTGATTGATCTCGTTTTAAAATATCTTATCAGTGCATACCCCACAGTACTGCTTTTTCATTCAGTTTTTTGTTTATTGGGGGTATGTATTATAACTAAATTTTGTAACAAATTTTTTGTTTGTATACCCACCACTTGAACAGGTGCTAGTTCAGGTAGGTCCAGCCTGTCAAATAAGATGCCTGTTTTACATAAAATTTCCACCTCACCAAAGCCGTCATTACCTCCACATTCATTTACCACATTATAATTTTTTAGATGAAATTTCCCGCTATAACCACCCATGTTGCCCAATTTTAACTTATATATATATATGTATGTTGTTTTGTCCCAAGTAGTGTGCTAATGCATCTTTGTTTGTTGTAAGACCCCTAATGTTATGTTGTCCTAAATTTAGATTACTATATTTGCTATTTACATGTTCCTCCTGCTGTTGATTTTTGTTTTTTTTTATTAGACATAATATTTTGTTTTATTATTTTTGTATTCCTTATAACTTAGAGGTCATGGTATTTACAGTACTGTAATCTAATTTCTAGAGTGATCTCCAGAGCGTCCCCCATTTTCCTCCAGGTCGTCGTATTGCACCAGCGTACGTTCCCCTTTATTCATTATCATGTCAAAGACTTGCCGAATGTCATTCAATAGTTGTCCCAATTTCCTTTCAGATTTTCCTCACTCAATATTGCTTCTAATCTCATGTTCAATGGAATAAACGTTAAATGGCGGGAATTGATTACATTTTGAATTTCCATCAACAAATTTCGTAACGTTTCATCGTCCGGTCTTCTACTTGGCTAATATCATACAACGACGTCTTCACTGCTCTCACCAGTCGCTCCCATACACCACCCATATGTGGAGCATGTGGTGGATTAAAATTCCATTTTGAATATGACGTCGTAAATTCTGTAGCCACTTTGTCGACATCGATTTGTTTAATTGCACGTTTCAATTCCGAATCAGCACCCACAAAATTGCTTCCACAACATTTCATTCGGTCTGCCTCTAATGTGAACTCCACGTATTTTCAGGCATGTGAACAATGATACCCAACGTTTCTCGACTCGTCGTCCAATTGTCACTTCCAATGGGCCAAAAAAAAACGACGCCTGTTTAGGTAAAAGGGCGGAAGCCGACTGCCAATCGTCCAAATGGTAAATTTCCCATTTTAGGAATTTTGGGTTTTGCTTTACGATTTTTGCATGCCTGGCACTCGTTTTTGATGATTGACTTTAGTATCACACGCAATTTCGGTATGTAATAACTCTGACGCATTTCATTCACAACTGTTTTATTATTTCTGTGGTGGTATATTCGGTGGTAACATTTCATCAGCAATTTTGTAATTGGATTCTTTGTCGGCCATATGATTGGCCGCTTCATGTTGTGGTGTATGTTCTCAGCCAAATCTATTCGCCCTTGAAAGCGCATGCATGATGCCATCATCGTCCAAATACGGTGAGCATTGGTACAAAGAGCTCGATTTTTCGATGAGTCTTTGCCGATTCGGTGATCGATTCTTATTCAATGCCAACAAAACCACTTCTTCCGGATAATCGTCAAATTGTGCTTGCTGGAAGATTTTGTTCCTGGCCATAATCATTTCGTCTTGACATTAAGGTCCTTGCTTGAACGGTTCTTTTCGGATTTTTGCTTTCAGTACAGATACAAGTCGAATCGCATATGCCAATGCGCGGACCATCCTATTCCAATTTGAAAATCTGTTCAGATCGATTAACTGATGAATGGCCAATTCTGTGTGGACGAAATTATGCTGGTCGACAATCGAGTTCCAAGTAAGGCGGCTTGAAGCTCTTTGCGTGGTATCGACAAATATTTAATTGGTGCTACTCTTGATTTCGAGCCGACCAAAACACAATCCACACCATTCGAATCTTCCACTCGCAAGTAACACACTGCTCCAAATGCGTCTTCGCTGGCATCCATAAACATATGCAACTCCACCGAAGTTGATGTGTCCGGAGATAGTTTCGCACTGTACAGCCGTGGAACTTGAATATCTTCCACTTTCGGTAGCAAATCCAGCCATCTGGTCCATAATTTGATTACTTTTGGATCAGAAATTTGTTGGTCCCAGTGCAGATCGGATAGCCAAATTTCTTGGATTTTTATTTTCAGATGAATGAGGAAATGTGAAACCAAACCAAGCGGGTCAAATATTGACATGAGTACCCTCAACATTTCGCGCTTTGTTGGTAATTGTGTGCCATTCAATATGTTTCGATTTATTGTGGAGAACTTTAAAGAAAAAGTAAAACGATCAGTATCAATATTCCACCACATACCTAGGACCCGTTCGATGTGTATGTCTTTCTCAGGCACAATGCTTTTGATTTTATTGTTAGATCCACCAACGGCTTCCATTACGGTCTTCGAATTGGACAAAAAATTGCGAATCTCGAATCTCCCTTCGGCATGAATCGATTTGACTTCATTGATCAGCTGAATCATTGATTCCTCAGTGTGCTCAGTTTCCATCATGTCGCCAACGTAATGGTTTCTCGTTATCGTAGCCACAGCTTGAGGAAATGGTTCGGAATATTTTGATGCGTTGAGATTCTTTACAAAATGCGCAATTGACGGTGAACAAGTGGCTCCAAACGTCATCACATTCATCACATAAACGTCTGGCTTTCGATTTTCACCGTTTCTCCACAGAAATCGTTGGCAATTTCTGTCTTCAGCTCGAGTCTTTATTTGATGATACATTTCTCGGATATTTCCACAAACTGCAATTGATTTTTCACGAAAGCGCCGTATAATTTCTACAAGCGACACAAGCTGGTCAGGTCCTTTCAGGAGCATATTATTCAGCGAAATTCCATTTACTTTGGCCGCTCCGTCGAAACCCGTTCTAATTTTGCTAGGTTTCTTGGGATTTGTTACGGCGAATATTGGCAAATACCACTCACGAGAACTTTTCTGTCGTACTTGTTCTTCGGATAATTTCGTAACATATCCCTTCTCGATGTAATCATTAATTGTGTCGTTCACCACTGGGACCATCTCTGGATGACGATGTTCTAGACACTGTAATCGTCGCAACGCCATGCCATAACTATTCGGAAGCTCAAATCGATCATATTTCCATAACGATCCGAACTCGTAACCATTTTCGATTTTCTTCGTGAAATTTTGTAATTGTTCCATCGCTCGTTCATTTTCTTTGGATTCTCGGTGCAATGATTTGTTGACTTGAACTCCAAAATTTTCCACCGAAAAATACAGAAGGAGAATCCTTAGGTGGTGCAACTTTTCATTTCAGCTTTTATCGTCAGCTGGTCCACAAATACATTGAAAATATGCTACGTAGCATACAACATTCTTCGCTACGTTAACGTCATCTACATGAAATTAATTTTTTTTTTGTTTTGGCGTGTGTATTCAAAAAAAAATCGTGTCAGCCAATTTTTTAATTATTCTTAAACTGCAAAATTTTTCTTTTTGTAAAAAAACTTTTTATGTTACAAGTTTTATGTAACGAACAAACATAATATAATTCGTGTTATGTTTCATAAGAAAGATTGTTGTTTCGATGAAACGTATCGGTCAGCGTCGCAGAGATGATAACAGGTGGCGTTGCGTTCACCTTTTTGTATCCGTCAAATCAGCCTGAAAATTTTTTTATTTTGAACTACAACTTTGACATTCTAAAATTTTATTGTCGACGTTATCAATCGTTTTTTCATGGAAAATTACGGCACTCACCTAACAATCGCAGATAAACTGCAAATCGTACAACTGCACGTCAGAGGATTCAAAAACTCTTTTATTTCTGCACAGATGAAATGCCATCGAAATACAGTTTCACGTGTGATTCAGAAGTGGAAAAAAGGCCAATTCTTTCCTTCAAAAAACACTAGAAATCGTCGGTTTAGTTTATCTGCTCAACAATTTCATCAAGTTTTGAGATACTTTTTAGTCCATCCGTTTAATACGTATAAGCAATGCATCCAGGACCTTAAGCTTCTCGTTTGTAGGAAAACCATTGCCACAGTGTTGACCAGGAATGGAATCAAGAACTACGTAGCCTGTCCAAAGCCATTTCTGTCAATGCTAAATCGTATCAAACGGCTACGATTTGCAATGAAATATCGAGACTGGAGCTGGCAGCAATGGACCAATGTAGTTTGCATCGACGAAAAAACTATTCAAACGTATGCAAACGGGAAAGTAATGGTGAAGCGAAGGCGAAATGAGAGGTACGAGCCACGGAATTTGGTTTCACGAGAGACCCAAAATTCCAAAAACAAAGTGAATTTGGTAGGAATGGTTTCGTGTGACGGTCCGAATATTATTTATTCAGTTTCGACTAAACTGAACGGAAACCGCTTCGAACAACTGATGAAGAAGAAGGTTGAAAAATTGCTCGGAAACAAAATTGTTTTGATAGATAATGCAAAAATACACCTAAAAGGTCTCAGCTATTTACGAAGAGCTGGTCATACTATTTTCGATTTCCCACCAAAAAGTGCCGACCTTAATCCTATCGAAAATGTTTGGGGAATACTACAAAAGATTCTAAACAAAAAAATGAGAAATGTTTGTATTTCAACTCGAACTGAGCTTCTCGAGCTAATCAGAGAAAGTTGGAAGGAGATACCTGTCATTTTCATTCAGAAATGTTTGTTGTCGATGACAAATCGGTTGAAAGATGTTATCAGAATGCAAGGTGGTCAAACGAGATTCTGATGTAAAATTTCGATAACAGGTTTTCTAAATAAAATGTTTTGAACTTAAATTGAGTCCTTTTCTTCGTATAATTTGGTAAGTTTGCCCGAAATATATAAAGGAACAACTTCTGCTGGGTTTTCAACAAATTATTTTTTAACAATTCACACAATTATATCCACTGTTTTAATCCATAAAAGTTGGGGAAATTTTATTATTTTCGTTTTTAAGTGAAATTATTCGACCATTTGTTGGATGCTCTCATTTTCCCGGCTTTTAAAAAACTCGGCAATGCGCTTAGCTCGCTCAGCTTGAAATTCAGCTTCTTCACTCTTCCATTTTTCACTTAATTTCTTATTTTTCTCTTCCAATTTCTTTCGTTTTGACTCTGCAATTGTTTCCTTTCGTTTTATTGCTCCAATCTCTTTATTGATCAGCCGCTTAAAGACTGTAGCTTTTTCATTTTTCGTAGAGTTCAGTTGAACTCCTTTGAATTCAAAGGCATTTCCATTCCAATAATGCCGTAGTATATCCGTAACAATGACCTTTATTGTCTTGGTTCTTACCGTCGGCTTCGACGCTGCAACAATGTTTTGAATACTTTCCGGATGTTGGGAGATGGGTTGATGTTGATATTTAAAAAACCAAACGTTATCGTCTCCCGCTTTGCGAACGGTTAACATAAGGTTGCCGCGGTCTTTGTCGTTTCTGATTTCAAATAATATTTCGGTGGTATTTTCTTCAGCCATTTTCGACTACAACTGTATTCGGTTTACGCTTCTGAACTGAACTTTTTTATTTTTTTTTACTTTTATATTTTGACATATTCACTAACGATAACACCCATATAACCGATAACATTAGTCTGTCAAGGGAAGTTATGGTGAGTTGCGCTACTACTAACAAAATGACTTATTAGTGACTTTCATGGCGTATGCTAATTTCCCAAAATTACCTAGGTTTGTTGTAAAAATCAATCAAATCATAAATAATTAAGAAGAAAAGACGCTAAACTTTATGATATATGAAATGAGAACCTAAATCTACAAACTCAAAATGTGACATGAAAGTCAGCTCCCAGTCAAAATTATTAAAGTTAGCTTAACTTACCATATTTTACCTTAGATTTCGAGTATCTGACATGACATTAATTTCAGTTATATTTATGTGCTTTTTCTATAAATTTTTTATCATGGACGAGGAAGCTGATGAAGAGATTTATCAACGCCTTAATAGCTTGGAAGTCGAGAATTCATTTCTTTCTCAACAGGTGAAAGACCTGGAAAAAGCTTTAACGAAGCAAAAAACATTTCATCGGAAATTCGTAGATGATGTGACGGAGGCAGAAGAAATGCGTATCAAAGATTTCAATAATGAAACCAAAGAACTTCGCGAAGAAAATAAACGATTCAGAGCTGAGATACGTGATCTGACGAAAGAAAGAGATTTTTATGAAACTGCATACAATTCACTTGCGGAGGAAGGAGACAGTAACGTAAGATCGAATAAAGTACACCAAGTGATATCCAAGCCTATACAACACCCACACAATATTGAACACTCTTCAACCGATGTTCATCCACTTTCCACAATGCCGCCGCATTTCTTTATCAACGTCAATGAAGCTGCAGTTAAACCACATAAGAAAAAGAACCAAAGTTTGAAAGAAGTTACTAAACAATCGGAAAAGTGGTTCAATGATTACAAGAAATTGAAGCTTAAACTGACGAAATTTTCAAGTGACAATAAGCATTTAAAACTGAAGGTCAGAAAACTGGAAAAATTCAAAGACAGTATACAAAAAAAGAAAATCACCCAAGAAGCACTGAGAAATGAGTTACAAAGTTTGTCTAAACAAGCTGTGAGAACAAACGAACAAATTTTCAATGCCAAAGCCCTTGCCAAATTAGGCGCACTTTAAAATGAGTCACTATGCCATCACCCTATATTTGAATTCAGTTTAATATTTTCAATAAAAAATGTGTAATAAAAACGTTTATTTCAAACTTTGGAAAGCGAAGTTGTCGATGATTGACTCGACTCAGTACCTTCAGCAATAACTCTCACAATTTTAGACGGGCGAGCTCGATTGGCCGATTCATGACCTTTGCGACGCTTTCGACTGCGATTTGATACTGAGCTGTTTGAGCGTTCTGTTTCAGATGAGCAAATTTCAGTTTGGTCGTCTGATGAATGAAACAATTCCAAATCTTGAGCGTCATCAGTTTGACTTTGTTGAAGAGTTAAAGTTGTGTTGCCCGAAGCTTCAGAATTTTCAAGTTCATCCACATTATCTTGAACAGTATCACAGAATACCAAGATTTCGGTTTTCGTGGCATTGAGTTTGAGGTTTCTAGTGAAAAGGGACGAAATCTGGCTGGGCAATTCAGCCAAGATCACCTCCAATTGATTTTCCAGCTTGAGAGTTGTGTACGTTGTCAAAGCAATAATTTTTCTGTGTACAAACGACCGCAGACTTGTGTCTGCTTGAAGTTTAAAATCCAAGGCTTTTCGTTTGTTTTCAGTGAAAGCGTAGGAGTATTTCTTTAGGAATGCTTCTCGGGCGGCTTCCCATTCGCCTTTAAAGAAGTACTTACTAAATTCCGGTTTGTGTTCTTCAATAACAAAATTTCTAATTTTGTACAACTTGTCTTTGTCGGTCTTAACATCGACGCATTTTTCAAACCGATCCAAAAAAATTAATGGATTCGATTCACCATCGATGAATTTTAAATCGTATGAGGACAATCCTTTCTTCGGATTTGGTCTTCTCGATATTCGCAAAACTGTAATTGTAAAAAATATAATTAAATAATAGACGCAGGCATATCCAAAATAATTGCTTACACGTCTCCAATTCTTTTCCTTTAAAAAAAAATTTATCATTGATCATATAGTTTGCGAGCTGGCTAGCATCCAAAGAGATAGGTATCGTTTCTACATTTCGCAATTCTTTAATAAGGTTTTTAAGGCCTGATGGAAGCGAGCTATGTTCATCAATAATTGAATCTGCTTCTTCGAAATAGTGCCAATCACCTTTACTTTTTACACCATAAACAAAGCACAAATTTTCGAAATAGCCGCAAAGAAAAGAAATTGTTGTTTCCATTTTCGGTTTTAGTTTAAAATAAAGAAATTTTCAGGCTGATTTGACGGATACAAAAAGGTAAACGCAACACCACCTGTTATCATCTCTGCGACGCTGACCGATACGTTTCATCGAAACAACAATCTTTCTTATGAAACATAACACGAATTATATTATGTTTGTTCGTTACATAAAACTTGCAACATAAAAAAGTTTTTTTACAAAAAGAAAAATTTTGCAGTTTAAGAATAATTAAAAAATTGGCTGACACGATTTTTTTTTGAATAGACACGCCAAAACAAAAAAAAATTAATTTCATGTAGATGACGTTAACGTAGCGAAGAATGTTGTATGCTACGTAGCATATTTTCAATGTATTTGTGGACCAGCTGACGATAAAAGCTGAAATGAAAAGTTGCACCACCTAAGGATTCTCCTTCTGTAATCTTTCACGTACTGATGCAAATCATTGTCATGCTCATGTTCACAGGAACATTCTTCTACCGAGTGATAATTTAATGACAATGGCTCCACTTCATCTTCCGACATCGTTTCCGATTTATACGTTGGACCGTGTACTGTCCAACCAATTCTCGCTCTGGTAGCAATCGGACCCGATTCTGTACTCTCGACAATTTCCAATGGTATTCCAATCTTTGGATTATTTAATCCGATGAGTATTCCAGCTAAACCATTCTCGTAATCCTCGAACGGTACGTCTCGAAGATACGGAAATGTCGCAACCAATTCCGATTTATTCAACCTCTGTACTGGAATTTCTAAGTCGTCCACTGTTTTCACATCCTTAAAATGATACTTAATTGCATCCTTACTGACGGATGAATTCCCGACCACAACAAACATAATTTTTTTGGTTACCTTTGATTTTTAATTTTTCGGCAAGTTTTCGATCGATTAACGTCGTTGTCGATCCCTCGTCGAGGAACGCAAATGTATTTATCGAACAGCCAACACCAAATAGTTTCACTGGCACAAATCGCAAAAGAACTCTGGTGTTAATTTTAAAATGAGGATGGTTTAACTCCATCAGAGTTGTATTTGGCTTATTCGCGGATTTTCTTTGCGCCCACAGATCGTCGTGAAGAAGTGGATGATGTTTCCTTGTACAAGCATTTACACCACAATGTTTAACAATTTCTTACTGTTGACTAATTTCCACCGCTGACTAAGTTCTATTGACTTAAACTCAGCACAATCAGCGAGGCTAACACAACTCTTTTGACAAATTGCACAGATCTTCGGTTGACTTTGACGATTGCTCGAATCCCCTTCCTTTTGGACCTTTGGTGCGGACTGGATTTCAGATTTGGTACTTTCATGGTGAACGTTGAAATATTCAGTTTTCTTTTTCAAATTTTCCGATGATTTTTTCGAATTTTTGTCTTTTTCTTCGGATGCTGTGAACACGGGCTCTGTTACCGTTGCGACAATCTCAGCTAAGGTGTTCAACAAATTGGCAAGCGTCGACAAAGTAACGTTCCGTTGTGATGCTTTAAATCTGGCCCAATCCAATCGTATGTGAACGGGAAGTTTATTAACTAATTCCGTCATCAGAGTCGGGTTAGACAAATGTTGGGGCAACTCGGCAGATTCGATCGTAGCACTAACATTCTGAACTAACATGGCAAAGTAGACAATGGTATCTAATTTATCTATTTTTGGAGGGTCCAATTGGTGACCTTTTTTATAAGATGATTTACAATGAATTCTGGCCGTCTGCACAGCATCTGAAGCGTTACTATGACTTGAGGTAACGATTATAGCCGTGAAATATCGCCAAAGTTAAATCGCCAAAAAAAAATATATGGCGGTACTTCACAAATTGGCGATACTTCACACTTTGACGTTTTTTCTTGGCGATATTTCACACTTTGGCGATTTTTCTTGGCGATTTGACACGCCGGCAAAAAATGATGAAACGCCAAGAAAAACCGCCAAAGTGTGAAGTATCTCCAAGAAAAAACGCCAAAGTGTGAAGTATCGCCAAGAAACTAGACAAAACACCAAAGAAAAATAATTACATTTTTTGGCGATATTTCACACTTTGGCGGTTTTTCTTGGTGTTTCATCCTTTTTTGCTGGCGTGTCAAATCGCCAAGAAAAATCGATAAAGTGTGAAATATCGCCAAGAAAAAACGACAAAGTGTGAAGTATCGCCAATTTGTGAATTTGGCGATTTTTCTAGGCGTTTCATAGTTTTTTGCTGGCGTGTTAAATCACAAAAATAAATCGCCAAAGTGTGAAATATCGCCAAGAAAATTCTAGAAGTGGTCATATCAAAGTCGAAGCAACTTTTACATCTTATAGTTCTAGAGATATGTATCATCCCTCCCAATTCTAGAAGTGGTCACATAACAGGATTGGGGATTTTTAACCAAAACTCTGAAACACGTGTTCTCTAAAATTTCATTATCTACAACTTTGCCTTTGACAATAAATCTACATATTGTACAGTTAGGGAAATATAGACGAAAAACTGTTTTCGTATATGGCCAAGAAACTCAATTTCGTCGATTCGATTGATCACGGTGCCCAGACCCTTGATCCGATTCGGTTGATCGGTTGAGCCGTTTCTAAAAAAGTGGAGACGGACAGGCTGATATTTTTTATCACATTTGTTAGGCGAAAATTGATACTTTCTCACCTCATTTGAGGTGCGAAAATTGAATTTTGCATGGGTAGTTTGTGGCGGGATGAAAAGTATATTTTCGCCCCTCATTAGGAGGTGCGAAAATAAAACGAGGTGCGAAAATATTTTCGCACCTCCAAATGAGGTGAGAAAATAAATTCACATCAAGTTGGTTATGCTTCATATTCAGTCATCAAAGTGTAATGAACAACCCAGGGCCTATTTTTCATATAAAGTTAATGAAACTTAATGAAACTTAATGAAATTAAAGAAACTTATTGAAACTTAAAGAAACTTAAAGAAACATTTAACAAATGTGATCAAACTTAAAGAAAAATGTGACGTAAATTAGAAAAAATCAATGAAATTTAAAAAAAATAATGAAAATAAAAGAAAATTCATAAAAGGTTTTGATTTTTTTTAAATCAAAATTTGACTGATTAATTTTCTTTGTTTTCTTTTCCTTTGATTCTGGAACGCCATTAAACCACTCTTGTTGATGGAAACAAACTTTAAATCAACACAACTTTAATTATTCTTTCCTATATTTATTATTATTTATTATTTATTTTGTGATTTGAAGCATAAAAAAAATTAATGAAACTTAAAGAAACTTAATGAAAATTAATGAAACTTAATGAAACTAATGAAACTGATGAAACAAAAATAGGCCCTGGACCAACCTGATCATACGAATTTTTTATTGACTAGCTTGGTTACCCGGGCTTCGCCCGGGATATAGTTTCAGTAATTTATGAAAATTGGGTACCAGTAAACATGTTTTTGATTTCAAACCTTTACGTCTGCAATCAGTTCTTTGCTGAAAGTTTCTAGGAAATCTCAAATTACATAAAATACTTTAGTATTCTACTTTGAGCTCTGACCCGGCAAAAAGTTGAAAATTTGCTTCGTATCATGCGTACATGGCCCATTCTATGCAAACTGCGACGCCTGTAATGTAAGGAACGGAAATACCGCCTTAACCGTAGGAGATAACGAGATCATTCGTTCGGCAGAAAATTAGATATGACAATTTTGAACAATTTTTTCATAGAACACAAAAATTGGACCCTTGGGTGACTCAGGAGAAATTTGCGTTCCTTACATTACATATATTTGGAATGGCCCACATGCGTATCGTTAGGCCCACGTCAACTACATAGACCCTCCTACCGACAACACTCAACAGATTTCCGAAAACTGAGATCTTCTTCACAATTTGCGTGGTGTACTTTTTACCCTCAAAGAAACACCTTTCTCATATAACTCCGCCCGTCCGATCGCCAGCTCGTCTTTGAAAGTCAAATCGCATAAAACAAACCTGACTTTTCGATTGAGGTGAATAAGAAGACAGATGACAAAAGTAATTTTTCAAGGTACAGCCATTTTCTTTCTTACCTTAAGTGAAGTTATTTTTGAGAAGGATAAGTTATTTAGACATTTGTAAGGCAAAATTCTCCTACAGTTATAAATAAAATGAAATGGCGATACTCAAAGTGTCATGAAATTTACAAAACCAAAAGTTAAGCAAAAGAGTCCTCTACCATCTATCAGAAATCATTTTTAGGTCCTCGGACGACCGTAGTATCTTAGTTGGTTTCTGGGACCAATAGTTTCATGAGAAATTGAGTTCCCTCTGACGTCTACTGCAGCAAATCAAAAATTAAATTTTGGATCTCAACCAACCAGCCTTTTCGTGATGCCCGTGAGCCCGTGTTCGCCGGATTGTCTAAACTTTGTTTACCTGTATTTAAAGGAATTAGCTTTTTATATGAAGATTTACTGTGATGAGTCCTGGAACCAAGACTCGTATGGGTAAAAATGTTCCATTTTACATCCTCTTAAACACTTCAATAATTTATTTTTCAGCCATCGGGTGACCCTGGGTTAGACCTGGACGATTGACAAAAATATTTCACTCGTAGTCCTCCACAAAACTTCAAAAATAATTTTTTGGTCCTTAGATGACGATGACGTCTGGGACATTTGAATAGACAGAAATGTTTCCTCGACATCCTCAACAATGATTTCAAAATTATTTTTCTTATACTTGAATGACTCTAGGATCAATCTGGATGCCCGAGTGAAGCGGAACACATTGTTACATTGGTAAAATGCTCCCCTCGACTTCCTGTACAACAATTCGAAAATTAATTTTTTGGTCCTCGGCTGACGATAGCGTCGACCTGGACGCCTGGGAATCACACTTCAATGGGCAAAAGTGTTTCGCCCTACGTCCTCTACAACACTAATTAATTATTTGTCCATCTGCCTTGCCATCAACCAACCGTTCCATCGACCTTGGGCCTCGGTTGAGCTGAGTGACTTATTGTACAGAGATGCGTTCCAAGGTGCACCAAGGTGGAGTAAGGTGCACCAAGGTGTAGTGAGGTGCACCAAGGTATAGTGAGGTGCACCAAGGTGCAGTAGGGTACACCAAGGTGCACCAAGGTGCAATGAGGTGCACCAAGGTGCAGTAAGGTGCACCAAGGTGTAGTGAGGTGCACCAAGGTGCAGTAAGGTGCACCAAGGTGTAGTGAGGTGCACCAAGGTGCAGTAAGGTGCACCAAGGTGTAGTGAGGTGCACCAAGGTGCGGTGAGGTGCAGTGTATTTTGGGTTTTATATTATAGATGAAGGAAGTAAACAAAAAATAATTAATTCTCGACTCGACGGATTCCAGTCAAACAAAATGCCAGGACACAGTTTAGGATCACAGGATTACTCTAAAGTAGTTCATTTGCTGATCTGGCAAATATTTCTCGAGGTATAGAAGTTTGGAAAAACAACACAGTCGAATGTGTTTATGAGTACTTTCTATGTTTTCTGTGAAATTCGTCCTTTGTATGCTCAAATGTGTTAAGTTATCTACAATAATTGTAATAGTGATAAAGAGTGTGAATCTTTTTATAATATGAATTTTCGCCTAACAAATGTAAAAAGTTTAATTCATAATTCGGGGGAAAATAGAAAATTCTTAACTCGGTTGAAGTCTGTGGCCCTCGCAGAGAAATTGCAACGAGATTAAAGTTTGTGGTACAAGCAGAAAAATTGCAATTCAAGTGAATATCGGCCCTCGCTGCGCTCTGGCAACAAACCTCACTCTCGTTGCAATTTTTCTGCTTGTGCCACAAACTTTACTCTCGTTACCATTTTCTCTGCTTTGGCCACAGACATCAACCTTGTTAAGCAATTTTCTATTTTAAATAACTATTTTTTCATGACAAGGGGAAAAAATAGAAAATTGCTTAACAAGGTTGACGTCTGTGAGAGAAAATTGCAACGAGAGTGAAGCTTGTTGCCAGAGCGTAGCGAGGTGCAAAAATTTACTTTTCATCCCGCTTCGAACTACTCAGGAAATTTTTAAATATATCTTCTATGAAATGAAGAAGATTTGTAAACGATGAGATTATTTTGTACAAAATAATTCATCATCGTATGGACACGAAATTTCATGATTCTATATTCTATTACACACATGGAAGGAGTACGCGAAGAGATAAACCGACTTTTTACACACCAAATTATTCAAGCAACTTAGTGCAGAATGAGCCGCTCCACAGAATGCAGGATCATCATGATGAATACTTTTTTGAATGTGATATTTTCATGGAATCATTTCAATCATTCAAGAATTCAGTGATGAATGCGAAGATCCCTGGTCGTGATATTGGTCGATTCCTAAATTGTATATTGGATTGTTTTGGACTGTTTCAGGAATTGTTGTTTTATCTTGTTTTATTTTATTTTGTCACCTCTCTTTTAAGGTGAGAAAATATGAATTTTCGCCTAACAAATGTGAAAATGGACTTTCCCTATACTTCTCTTCTTTCCTTCGTTTTCGGTCATTCCTTCGTTCTTTCTTTCGTTAAGAAACGAAGAATTTCATTGACTTGAAAATGTGATCACTTCTCGTTGTCGGAGATATTTCATTAAAAAATTGGAGACATTTCACATTTCACACACAAGTTTCAGCTGATTTCAAAGTCTGCTATAGAAAAAATACATGGAAAAAGGAGACAACGTCTACAATGTTGAAAATAGCATAACAAGTAAATTTAAAAGCACATGTTTGTACCATCAAAAAATTATGAAATAAAAATAAAAAAATAAAATAAAAACCGACAAAGTTTGAAGTATTGCCAAAAAGAATCGCTAAAGTGCGAAATATCGCCAAAAAATGTAATTATTTTTTATGTTTATTCTAGTTTCTTGGTGACATTTCACACTTTGACGTTTTTTCTTAGTGATACTTCACACTTTGGCGATTCTTCTTGACGATTTAACATGCCAGAAAAAAGGATGAAACGCCAAGAAAAATCGCCAAAGTGCTAAGTGTCGCCAAGAAAAAGCGCCAAAGTGTTAAGTATCGCCAAGAAACTAGAAAAAACACAAAAGAAAAATAATTACATTTTTTGGCGATATTTCACACTTTAACGATTTTTTTTGGCGATTTAACTGTCCAGCAAAAAACGTTGAAACGCCAAAAAAAATCGCCAACGTGTGAAGTATCACTAAGAAAAAACGCCAAAGTGTGAAGTATCGCCAAGAAACTAGAAAAAACACAAAAGAAAAATAATTCAATTTTTTGGCGATATTTCACACTTTGGCGATTTTTTTTGGCGATACTTCACACTTTGGCGATTTTTCTTGGCGAATAATATTTTTTTTGGCGATTTGACTTTGGCGATATTTCACAACCGTGTAACGATTCTGGCATGAGTAGTCGATGTCTCACTCATTCCAATGCTCTGCCCTTTAGACACTTCTGCAAACGATCCAAATTTTCTGCGTTGGAATAGCCACAAAGTTCTGTGCTATTTTTGTAACGACTATAAAACAATGGCCAGTCTTCTGGACTGAGGTCGAATGTTGGTAAATCTCTCGTAACCACATGCCTCGCAGCTATTTGATTTTTGTCCAATACTCGCAGATGATTTTTTGCTGTAGTTGAAGCAAACTCGGCGCTTGAAGGAGACTGTGCTCGTATCGGAACAAAACTCGGCTGCATCTTATTTTCATTAGTTTCGCTGGTTACAGGTGTAAATTTTGTGACCCTCGTTTTCAATGGACGAAAGACTCTCGGAGGTGTTCGTTGACATTCGATAAACTTTGTGGATTTGCTCTAGCTGCCTTATCGTCATCGAGAAACTCGTTTAATCTATCATTACTAGTTTCATCGATCCATTGCTCAGTAAATTTACGACGATCCGTAAACTCTCTGTCGTCACATTCTCCAGTTAGGATACGATATTTCTGTTTGATGTATTCTTTATGAGCTCGAAGTTCTTCTTCCAGCCTTTGCAATTCAATTTGAATGAAGCGACTTGTTGACGCTGTTCGAATGGATGACTTCACTGAAGGAGCACCATTTTGACGATTAGCCATTTGCATTGTTGGACGTTCACACTGCGAAGAATGTTGTCGACGTGACACTTCCACTGAATTCACTTCACTTTTATTATCTCGATTCGCCGTGTAATAAAGTGTTTGTTGACCAGCAGCTGAATTTCTTTCATTGAACGATTTAATTGTTGACTTCGATGTTCTTGAGCGACTGAATGTGGTTCTGGCCGATTTGATTGTTGAGTTCGATGATCTTGATTGACGAATGAAACTGCTTCTGTCGATTTGATTGTTGACTTCGATTCTCTTGATTGGCGACTAAAACTGCTTCTGGCCGATTTGATTGTTGACTTCGATTACCTTGATGGGCGACTGGAAATACTTCTGGCCGATTTGATTGTTGACTTCGATTACCTTGATGGGCGACTGGAAATACTTCCGGCCGATTTGATCGTTGATAAAGTACAGCGAATCGATTCCACTGTGGTACTGGGGTGCTATGTATCAACTGAGGTCGGACCCTGTACTGCACGAACAGTCTTGGGTCCATAACAACACCCTGTAATCCAATCGGCATTAATTGAGCAGTTGCCAAACGTCGGTCAGCGTTTTGACTGTCAAACGTTGAATTATTTGGATAAAATATTTCCATTTGACTGTTGACATTATGATTATACATCTCCGAACGACTTTGTGGACGTGCATTTGGTAGACTCGCCAAGTTTCCCTGCGCATTAACTTGATGAGCTTCGTCGTTATTATGACCAGTATTCGTTAATGTTTGACGCTCTTCGACCACTGTATTCAGAATGTCAACACATCCAACTTTCTTCTTCAGTTATTGAAACCAGATCCACACAACTAAAATGACACCACGTATCACATTGATCACATTGCACCATTTTATTGTTATCAGCTGCCGTACACAAACCACAGCTGGGAGCTGCGGGAATTCGATAAAAATTCGTTTTTAGAAGAAAAAACTGCTTACTTTTTGGAGACTTATATTTATCATGTGTTTTATTTTTATAAAGCAATTAATTTGAAACGGAAAATAAGGGATGTCTATTTTCAATCATTAGTTGGGTTAGGTTGAGAACCGCGTGAAAAACCTGTGGATGCTTCTTTCGTTCATGTCTGTAAGCGTTCTTTAATATCTTAAATTGTTTCATTCGTTTATTTACCGTCTCATGTCGGGACATGATAACGCTATGCTCTTGAACATTGCAAGCCGTTTTTGGAATGAAATTTTGAGCATCATTGTAGCCTTTATCAGCGAGAGTCAATTCACCAGGATTTACCGACAACGTGTACGCTTCACGCGCTAGCTTTAAATCTGGGAACTCACCACATGGGTACCCTCCATGGCCCCATACTATTGCGCCTGATCTTATGTTCAATGCAATTTCGTATCGTATAGCCGACGAACGAAGTTTGTGGCTGAACCACTTTGTACTGAACGGGGAGGGCTCTTGGATTAAAAAATCGACCCCATCCAGCGAACAGAAACATGTTTGTCCACTTGCCGCTTGTTCGAACCGATTTTCCCAATGAATCTGTTAAATATAATAAAAGTAGACCATACATACACAAAATCTAAGCAAGAATTTATATCGCGCTTACAATGCTCATATTCGACAAAAGTTTAACAAAAATCCAGGTCCATTCTCGCATGGTTTTTTCGTCGGCCTTAAAAATGGATCTTCTATAATGTTCTGTCGAATACTTCTTTAAAAATGACAAGCAATACAGCAAATGCTGTGGTTGAGCACCTCGAGGTGCTTCATCTTTTATTTTATTCCATGCTATCGAGCATACATCGGGTGTCACCCCAAAGAATGATTTGAAACGCCGTAATGGAATTGATTTACTCGACATTTTTGATCTTGTGTAAGTATTTCCCAATTTCAAAAACATATGTGAATCCATGTCTATTGATAGATTGAGAATGGTGTAGTAGCTGTTAGTTACGAAGAATTAACATGAACTTAGAAAATTTGAAACAATTGAAAATATTACTACCATTAAACAATATTATTTAAT
>CM055406.1:87862347-87874260 GCA_029228625.1 Pseudolycoriella hygida
AAGAAACTAGAAAAACAGTCGAAAAAAAATTAATGTCAACTTAATGTTTAATAATTTACAGAAACTTTTATCGGCCATTTTTGTTTTCGCTGATCATCATATTTTTTACGCAAAAACACAATTTTGACTCGGCCGATAAATATCACTGATCACTGTTATATTTAATTTAAATTTAATGATATTTCACTTCAATTGGAAAAATAATAACTTTACGGTAATCCTAGCATAATTTGTTACGTATTTCGGGCTTTTTGTTTCACTCAAACTAGAAAATCGACATAACAAACAATCCTCGGAATAAAACATAACATCAAAAAATGATTTTCTAATTTTTTCGTTAACACTTTTCGTCGACTTAAAAGTGAAGCTGTGTCGATTTATAGTTCTCTCATTATTAGAAGTTACAATCGATAGATAACGGGCGCTGATGTCAATTTAACATCGAAAAAACAAGATATGAAAAAATAGACCGAAAAGTGACAGGAACCAAAAATGCTGGTTCAATGTTGTTGTCACCTGTCGATTGTATTGCATGAGAATGGCATAAATTATTCTAATTCTTATTCTAAATTCTAAATAAAATTAAATATCAATCAAATTCATTCACGTTTAAGTTGATGACAAGTCTGAATGAAGAAACTACAAGAAAGTTGTTAAGATGAGGTTATGTGTTCTTCGTGAAATCAAATTTTCTTACAGGGGTTCGATAGTAACGATGAATTTTCAGATGGGGAGGTAAAAAAATAACTCACATTGGATGCTGTGAAAATAATTCATTACATGAGGGATCAATTTTGTGAACTTACGAGTGAGTTTTGAAGCAACTCGCTTTGGAAACTGTTTTTTGACTCGTGTAGTTGTATACCTCGCCTTCGGCTCGGATATACAAACTCTACCGTCGTCAAAAATAGTTTCCAAAGCTCGTTGCTTCAAAACATACTCGTAAGTTCCGCTCATATTACAAAATTGATCCCTCATGTAATGAATTATTTTCACAGCATCGAATATAATCTACTATTTCTCGGTAATATTACGTAATATTACGGTAATATTACCAAAATTTTAAATTACCAATATTACCGTGCCCATGGTAATATTACGTAAATTACCGATGATTTTTTTATGTACATTTTGTAGAAGTCTTAGAAACATGAACTTAATTAAGGTAGGAAGCCCAGAAAATGTGGTATTAAGACACCTGTATCAAAATAAATGAGTTAAAATTTCGATTTATTCTGACTTAACTTGGCATCATACGACTTGGTGCATGAAGAGCTTGGGCGTGAGTTCCAATGCTGAGCTTGTCACGACGAGATCATTATCAAGTCCACAATTATTAATTTATTGCCATTGTCTACTGACTGAATACAATCATTGTAGACAGAGCTGTGTAGTGTGTTTCTTAAAATAAACAACAACCGGCGTTGCTCGTCCAAGAATTGGGATAGGTTTTCATATTTTATTTCAAAATTTTGATTTATTCTGACTCAGATAAAACATTTCCATCATCTTCAGAAACACTTATATCTGACAATGAACTTTTATTTTTTTTAAGAAATTATTTTCCTTGTTAACAGAATCGTCAACAGAACTATTGGTTTCAGATTGAAGTTAAAACTGATGAAGGAAGTTTCACCAGTGAAGCAAACCATAAGAAAATCATGAATTTACTGTTGCAGACTTGACATTTTCTCTCCCCTTACCTTGCGTTTAGCCTCCGTTTAACCTCCATTTTGTTGACGGATTAATGAGAATTAAGTGTGCGGGAGCCATAGTGCTAAGCACTCGAAGCTAAGTATCAACTTAGTGAAGATTCTAGGATGATCAAAACATGTGTCAGTGTTCATGGCGGCGCAGAGAAATTTATGTTCCAAATAGTGAGGAAATAATTGCGCGACGAATTTTCTAAAATTTTATCTTTTATCCACAGACACTAAGTTGTGTCATCGGAGAATGCTCACTAAGTTGACAGAAAGGGCTTTGTGTTTTGTGAATGTAATAAACATCAGTTTTACGCAATGATGGTTGGGAGTTGTGATTAAGTTAGGTTACAATACATCGTACCATAGTTTTAAGGCGCAAGTGCACTCGTCCGTTTAGAAAAAAAGTTCTTCATTTAGCTCTAACGGTAAACGCCTCTAGTCTGCAAAGGATTTCGCTTGAAATTTCGAAGAATGAATAATGAAATTCTGATACATTTCTATCAAGGTTTCTCAGCTAATTGAAGAAATCAAGTCTGAGTGTCTCCAAATTGTCTTAAAATAATGAAAAATGGCATGATTTATAAATTTTTCGGTAATATTACGTAATTTAAGTAATATAAAAAAATCTTTAAATTACCAATATTACCAAGGTTTGGGTAATATTACGTAATTTTACGTAATATTACCGGGTAATATTACATGGTAATATTACCGACCCATCTCTGCACACAAATATTTACGAAAAAGTTTCACCAACCTTCGAAAAACCATGTTTTTCTTCACTTTTTCGACCATATTTGCTCATCTTTGAACTTGAATTATGGGAAAAAAATTTTTGGGAGATCGGTGCAGCCGTTTAGAAAAAAATGACGGGACGGGTAAACAGACCGACGGACTTTTTCGCTGATGCGTCTTCCCTAAAAGATATTAAGTGGATCCACATCACTTCCGTCTCGAACCGCATGTTACAATAAAATATCTTAGTAAATATCTTAGCAAGTATAGCACGGATATGCTTCACTTTGGTGTCAAATGAAACCATTTGATCTCACAAAACTTAAAAAAAAAAATGAGGAAAATCGGGTCAGTCGTCTGGGCACTGGGACCAATGGAATGGACGAAATTGAGTTTTTTGCTCAACCATTCAATATGGAGATTTACTATCAAAGGCAAAGTTGTAGAGAATACAATTTCAGAGAACAATTATTTCAGGGTTTTAGGGAAAAATGATCCGATTCTGGGATGTGACCACTTCTAGAATTGGGCGGGATGACCCATATCTCCAGAACTAAGAAATTTAGAAAGTTGCTTCCAAACTAAAGTTGAAGAAAATAATATTTTAGAAAACACGTGTTTCAGAGTTTTAGGGAAAAATGGTCCAATTTTGGGATGTGACTACTTCTAGAATTGAGAGGGATGAACGATATCTCCAGAACTATGGAAGTTAGAAAGTTGCTTCCAGCGCCAAAGTTGTAAAGAATAAAATTTTCGAGAACACGTGTTTCAGGGTTTTAAGGAAAAATGGCCCAATTCTGATATATGACCACTTCTAGGTTTGGATTGTTTGCTCATTTCTATGTTTAGATACGTTCGGAAGAATACGTGAATGTTGATACGAGAAGTAGACTCTACTCTACAATCTTTCCAATCTCGAAATTATACAATTATGTCTTTTGAGAGTTATTTTTGTGGGTGAATAAATTCCAATTCGGTGTTGCCGCTTTTGGACGAATGTATGTAAACAAATTGGCCATGTCATGTCATTTGTCAACAAAAATACAAATCAGAAGATGATCAAAAATTAAATTACATTTTTTATTAGAAAAGTTAATTCGAAATTTCACAAAATTTTACATCTTTTTCTAAATAGATAAACGTTTCTAATAAAAATAAAATTCTCGAAAATCCACTAGAGGAAAGCGAAATAATGCTTGCAGAAGCTGGAAGTTTAAAACACTTTTCACACGATAGAAATTAGCGATTTTTTGATGGATACACCAATCTATTTATTAAAAAAAGATTCAAAACTACACAGTTAAACACAGCACAACAAATGATCAAAACGTAATAACAATTGAAATTGTTTTAACTGAAGTAAAACAATAATTTGTGAGATACTTCACTAGAAAATCTAAAATTTTAAAAAATATACTGAAGTACTGCTACTGTCAAAGTCGTCAATCAAAACAATGGATGATAATGTAGATAAAGATGATGAAAATCAAGATACGGTTGACCCGTACGGTTATTTCAAAAATAAATTGAGTTTTCGAAAAAATTGAATTTTCAAGAAATTTAAAGTTTTTGTGAAAATTCAAAATTATCAAGAAGACCCACATTTTTGAAAAATCCCAATTCTTTCTCCAAATATAAATTTTTGTGAAAATAAAAATTTCAAGGAAATCCCAAAATTACAGGAAAATATAAATTTCTAGAACAATTTTAAATTATCAAAAAAATTAATAATTTCAAAAGAATTAGACTCTCTAAGAAAATTGGAGTTTTATAAGATATGCGAATCCCCGAAATAATCGAACTTTCTGCAAAATTAAGCTTTTAGGAAATATACAAAATTAAACAAAAAACTACATTTGCAAGAAAATTCAAATTGTTGAAGTAAATTCTAAATCCAACATTAAATAAAAAATAATGCGAAGAAACAAATATGGATCTATTCCGAAATTTGCTAACAACAGAGTAATCAAACAAATGTGCAAAAATTTTAATTCAGAGAACGTTTGAATTTTACAAAAAAAAAAATGCGTCAATTAACGAACTCAATGAAACTGCATTATCGATATACATTTAGCAAAAGCCAAAAGCGACAACACTAAAACTGGGTGTGGGTTTTAGATCTCAAAGAACTCACAGAACCCACAAATCGCAAGTTTTGTATAATTTTTCAGTTGGATCGATTGTACATCTACAGATGGTATAGCAGGCGTAGAAAATTCCAAATTCTAAAGCCAAGCATCTAATCGATCGATTTAGATGATATAAAAAGCGAACTTGTCATAGTTTGCGTAGCATTCTTTGAACAGTTGTGCTGATATAAAGATTGTCTTAGGTGTAGTGATGAGTCTCTCCAGTTTTGTTTAACAATTTGGATGCATTATAAAAGAATTGTTGATGGCTTTTTTAAAAGCTGATAAACTCGAGTCTTTTTGCAACATTTCTTCTGTTCTTCTCAAGGTGTCATGGCGCCAAGAGGAACGTGTGCTCTTTATGACGCTGCTGTTAATAATCGTACTTCTAAAGGAGTTATATGTGTTTAATGTGATCAAACCTATCATAGAGACTGTGGAAACATTACGGTCGCTAAATATAGCGAGATCTAACAGAAAAAACTTAAATGGCTGTGTAGTGTATGCATCTCGGAAAAGAAAGATCAATACCCTGGTACGAGCGATGAGTCTCCAACTTCATACGGCAATGCGGTGGATAACAACTTATTAGGTGAGATTAATAAGAAATTAGAAATGATTCTACAATTCTACAACAGCAAAATGAGTTTAAAAATGAAATAGCTGATGTAAAAACTGCAATGGCCGACCTGCGGCAAACCGTATCTAGTCTAATAACTGAAAACGTGAACATTAGAAATGAGAACGAACACCTGAAAGAACGAGTTGCAAAGCTTGAAGATGCTATTGGAAGCTTTCAACAACAGCAAGTCAACAACAACGTTCTCATTTACGGCATACAAAAAAAAAAAAAAAGATAACGAAAGCCTAGGTGAAATTGTTCAAAACATCGCCAAGGCAGTTAATATTGAAATCAAGCCTACCGATATACAAGCGACCTTCAGGATTGCATTTTCGTCGAAATCATCGTTAGCAACACCGGCGCTACACGTTAACTTCAATAAAAATGAAACAAAAATGAAACTCATGTCAGCTATAAAAGGCAAACTACTTGATACTAGTGTGCTAAATTTCAACGATAAACGTCCAATCTACATCAACGAGCAACTAACCACACCCAACCAACTTCTATACAAAAAAGCAAGGGATTTGAGTCAAATTTTCATCGGTCAAAAATGGAGTAGTATACGTCAGGCAAACAGAAAATTTTGCAATAACAATAACATCCAAAAAAAAGTAGACAATCTTGAGTTATATTATTGACAACATAGAAAAGAAAAATAACACAAAAATTGACATTGTAGCCTTCACTGATCACTGATAGTGCTTCTAAATGTTTCACTTTCGGTCAATATAAGCCGGTCTTTAGCTATAGACCTGATAAAGGTGGTGCAGTTGCTGCACTTTTCATTCACAATTCCATTGAACACACAGTAAAACAGTCTTTCAGCAACAACTCCAGTAGCTTCTTACGCATTACCCTAAAACGACAAAACATAAATACCACATGTGTTTACCCACGAACCGAATACACTCCCACCGATTATGAACAATTTTTCGCCCAACTGGAGGATCACATTACCACAAATTGTATGACAGGAACCTCTTACGTATTCGGAGACTTTAATATAGATGTAATGGAAAACACATCGATAACAAACGAATATATTGGTCTAATGGAACGGAATGGCTTCGTAATCTGCGACACAAAAAATAACACAAGGCCATGCAGCAACAGCAACCTGGACCACGTGTTCACGAATAATATCACACACGTAATACAAATAAACACCTTCTCTTACGACAAATTTGACCACAAACTAATGATGATTAAGTTTGTCACTAAAATTACGAGAGATAAAGTTAATCTGTATACTCACACTCGCATTGATCAGGAGAAGTTAGATGATGCAATCAGATATGACGCGACGCAGCTCTTTCACACAATAGCCAAACCTTCCTCTCCTATGACAACTTCATCTCCATAATACAATCACATATAACAGCAAGTTTGACCACCACACAGAAACGAAGAATTCTGAAAAATTGGAAGCCATAGTTGACCAAGCAATGATGGTATGCATCGCAACCAGGGATTTTTGGTTTAGTAAATCACAGGCTGACCCAAATAACGGAAACATTAAGAGAGAACTGAAATATTGGCAAACAACATCATTGAAACGCCTAAAAAGAAAGAACTATCATGGCAAAAAATTCGAAGACGCCGTAGGAGATGTAAGAAAGACCTGGAATTGCATAAAAGAAGTATTGCGTAACGGGAAACCAAGGAAGAATAACATAAAAATATTCTCCACGAATGACTCAGAGAATATAAAAACTGAGAAGTTTAATGACTTCAACTCATATTTTGCCACAGTAGGTCGGAAAAATATTGAAAAAATCGAACACGTTCCCTACTACTCGGCTCCTGATCCAAAGTGTACCCTTTTCCGACTCAAACTCACTGACGCTGCTGAGGTGCAGAGGATGATTTCGGGAATGAACAGCTCAAAATCGCAAGGATTTGACAGAGTTGACATCGGAGTATTCAAGAGAAACAGCACCGAAAATAGCAGCAATCATTAACGACTATATCGAAAATACAAAAATTGACCAATCACTTAAAACTTGTAGAATACAGCCCGTTTTCAAGGCCGGGAACAAGGACGATCCAGAAAATTACAGACCGATCAGTATACTCCCTGTAGTCGACAAAGTCATGAGCAAAATTATCAACAATCAGTTAACGTCGTATCTCGAAGGCAATAATGTTACAACCCCGAGTCAATATGGTTTTCGAAGGTCATCGAATACTCAATCAGCCTTATTTGACCTGATAAAATCGATTCAAAAAGCAAGGGACCTAGGAAGAAAAGTCATGTTAATATTCTTGGATACGAAAAAGGCATTCGACACAGTCTATAAAAAGAATCTACTACAGGAAATGAATTCTATTGGAGTGACCGGTCATGCTCACGAATGGTTCCAAGAATATCTGCGGAATAGAACTCAATATATCCAAGTGGAAGACCAAAAAATACTGAGGAAATAGTAGAAGAAGGGATTCCACAAGGAAACAGCCTGTCATCAACCTTGATTTCGATTCACACCAATGCCAGGTCGTAAGCTTGATCTAAATGGACTCCCATACCAATTTGCCGACGGCACTGCCTTGACAATAGTTAGGGACGATGAGGCAGGCCTTCAAAATGCAGCAAACAGCGACATGGAACTCCTACATAACTGGATGATACAAATCAACTTTTAAAACAGGTTAACTTTTACATTATTTTGCTTTTTAGATGTATTTTTGTTATTTTACTTTATATGCGACGATACGTCTCACATTAAATGCCAATTTTTGAGACGGAAAATGAGAATTTATTGGATTATTCTCAGTATTTATCCGTCTAGAGGGAAAAACCTATAAGATAAAATCACCCAATTTATCGACATGAAATGAAAACCAACCAAGGACGCGGGGTTTATTCGTTTAATGATTCAAACGACTGAGTGCTACTACGTTAAAGTGATCTCATGTTAACAGCCTTAACACAAGGATCGATTACGAAATCTCGAATTCATAAACTTCGCCCTTATGTTAACGGCTGATTACATGATATCACTCGTAAATGCTAGAAAAATTAAACGCGACATTTGCAACTGCTCACCTACAGCATGTATAAATAATTCTATGATAGACGAATAAATAAATAGAAAAATTCCAGTTACGAAAGTCATTTATATTTTTTTTTATATTGTGACTCGTCCTCATAACAACGTATGCCGGCCATAGAAAGAATGTATATAACGTGACCGGGTACTCCGATTGCCCTCATGTCAGAAGCAAAAAACTTAAAGAAAACTAGTAGAACAATAAACTTCTCTGGCGATGTTCACCTAGCGAACGAAACCGATTGCTTATTGAATATTTTACGTACAATTCAAAATAAATTGAATCTTTAATGTGATCCATCCTTGCTCAAAAATAAATTTCTGTTTAGCGAATACATTAAACAAAAGAGTGCTTTTTTCAGTTACTCAATAGCTCAATCCCTGTCAGCAGCACTTCGATATGAAAACATATGCAAGGAACCCGTACGTATCAGAATAGATGTGGCAAACAGAGTTGATGTTACGAAAAGACTCGAACGTATTTAAGTAAATATTTCCTTAACTCTTAAGTGTAAATTACATCCATATTAAATTGTAATGGAAATTGCCGAGAGGCAATATTGAAAAACCCCTCCGAAGCAACGGTGTAAAAAACCCTTCCGAAAGCACAAAATTGACGCCCAAACAGACAAAAATGTTCACCTCAATTTTCTCTACAACGTAGCAAAAAACCATTTTTTCTAGGGTATAAAAACTTATCAATTGCTGGAACGTTGTCGTAAGGTTGTGAACGATTATAGGACCGTGTGTGCCGGTTGCATCGGCAACCTAACTTGAGGAATCGTTGTTCAACTGTAAAACATAACTAAAAAGAAGCAGAAAACAACTTTTTAGTTGAATAACGGTTGAACAAAATTAATTGTTTTTTGGGGAAGACCGGGGAAGATCATCGAGTACTTTTGGTCTTCCCTAATTTGAGTAAGCTACGACGAATATTTACGCTGCTATTTCATTTTGAAAATTTGTGGTCATGCACGCAAAACTAAAATATACGAATACATTTGAGTATTTAGTTGTACGCACACATTTGCGCTGTGTATTTTGACACCATCCAGTGTTTTCATTCATTTGCAGTACGAAAGGTTTTATTTAAAGTGTAATGGTGGCAGTGAGATATTTTTCGATGTAGAAGTGTGTTCAAGAAATATTAAATTACGACATACAGCCAGCGTGGCCCAACATTTTTTCATTCTTCAAAATTAGTTTGTACTGGAAATAAACTGGAAATCATTATATCAACATCGTCATAGGAGTTTTATTTTTGCTTGTGAGAAACACAAAAATTCAAAACTAAACGAATTTCCCAACTGAAATTAATTAACAAAATTTTTATTGAATGTTTTTCTAATTTCTCTGCATTTTATACAAGAATCGACTTCTTCCCTTCAGTTCGTAAAAAACATTATGGCATTTTTTTATGTTCCTGAATTATTCCTCTTTTGGGCGATTTCCCGCAGTTCCTAGTTGAACTTTTATTATTATTCGAGTTAAACAGTAGAGTGCTTTTCTCACTTACTCAATAGCTCAATTCGTGTCAATGATAAAGTAGCCAACTCGACAAATATATGCCACACAAACAGAGATGGGAAATTACCGGTGATTTATTTTTTTACCTCCCCCATCTGAAAATTCATCGTTACTATCGAAATCCCCTGTAAGAAAATTTGATTTCCCTCAGAAGATTTTTGTCATCTAATTGATCCTCAAGTAATAGTTATTACTTCCCAAAAGTAATGGCCATTACTTGAGGACCCATTACTTGCGATACCACAAAATGCATATGAATTGTTTTAATTCATACAAAAACTATTTGTATTTTTGTTGTTGTTTCATTCACTAAAAACTTTATACTAATATTGCTTGAAGTGACAAAAAGAAACTAGAAAAACAGTCGAAAAAAAATTAATGTCAACTTAATGTTTAATAATTTACAGAAACTTTTATCGGCCATTTTTGTTTTCGCTGATCATCATATTTTTTACGCAAAAACACAATTTTGACTCGGCCGATAAATATCACTGATCACTGTTATATTTAATTTAAATTTAATGATATTTCACTTCAATTGGAAAAATAATAACTTTACGGTAATCCTAGCATAATTTGTTACGTATTTCGGGCTTTTTGTTTCACTCAAACTAGAAAATCGACATAACAAACAATCCTCGGAATAAAACATAACATCAAAAAATGATTTTCTAATTTTTTCGTTAACACTTTTCGTCGACTTAAAAGTGAAGCTGTGTCGATTTATAGTTCTCTCATTATTAGAAGTTACAATCGATAGATAACGGGCGCTGATGTCAATTTAACATCGAAAAAACAAGATATGAAAAAATAGACCGAAAAGTGACAGGAACCAAAAATGCTGGTTCAATGTTGTTGTCACCTGTCGATTGTATTGCATGAGAATGGCATAAATTATTCTAATTCTTATTCTAAATTCTAAATAAAATTAAATATCAATCAAATTCATTCACGTTTAAGTTGATGACAAGTCTGAATGAAGAAACTACAAGAAAGTTGTTAAGATGAGGTTATGTGTTCTTCGTGAAATCAAATTTTCTTACAGGGGTTCGATAGTAACGATGAATTTTCAGATGGGGAGGTAAAAAAATAACTCACATTGGATGCTGTGAAAATAATTCATTACATGAGGGATCAATTTTGTGAACTTACGAGTGAGTTTTGAAGCAACTCGCTTTGGAAACTGTTTTTTGACTCGTGTAGTTGTATACCTCGCCTTCGGCTCGGATATACAAACTCTACCGTCGTCAAAAATAGTTTCCAAAGCTCGTTGCTTCAAAACATACTCGTAAGTTCCGCTCATATTACAAAATTGATCCCTCATGTAATGAATTATTTTCACAGCATCGAATATAATCTACTATTTCTCGGTAATATTACGTAATATTACGGTAATATTACCAAAATTTTAAATTACCAATATTACCGTGCCCATGGTAATATTACGTAAATTACCGATGATTTTTTTATGTACATTTTGTAGAAGTCTTAGAAACATGAACTTAATTAAGGTAGGAAGCCCAGAAAATGTGGTATTAAGACACCTGTATCAAAATAAATGAGTTAAAATTTCGATTTATTCTGACTTAACTTGGCATCATACGACTTGGTGCATGAAGAGCTTGGGCGTGAGTTCCAATGCTGAGCTTGTCACGACGAGATCATTATCAAGTCCACAATTATTAATTTATTGCCATTGTCTACTGACTGAATACAATCATTGTAGACAGAGCTGTGTAGTGTGTTTCTTAAAATAAACAACAACCGGCGTTGCTCGTCCAAGAATTGGGATAGGTTTTCATATTTTATTTCAAAATTTTGATTTATTCTGACTCAGATAAAACATTTCCATCATCTTCAGAAACACTTATATCTGACAATGAACTTTTATTTTTTTTAAGAAATTATTTTCCTTGTTAACAGAATCGTCAACAGAACTATTGGTTTCAGATTGAAGTTAAAACTGATGAAGGAAGTTTCACCAGTGAAGCAAACCATAAGAAAATCATGAATTTACTGTTGCAGACTTGACATTTTCTCTCCCCTTACCTTGCGTTTAGCCTCCGTTTAACCTCCATTTTGTTGACGGATTAATGAGAATTAAGTGTGCGGGAGCCATAGTGCTAAGCACTCGAAGCTAAGTA
>CM055406.1:87874760-87906694 GCA_029228625.1 Pseudolycoriella hygida
TTTTTTTTATAATAAACAAAAGTATTGCTCCACGTATCTACAGGAAGTCATTATATAGTGCGTGGCTCTACGCAGAAATTGATAATAGTGACGTAATGTAAACAAATACATTCAACTCTTTTGATTTGTTAGTGATCTAATGTGTGTATCTTGAATTATTTTTAATGACAAGAACCAACAAAAATCAGTTTGAACATACTTTCGTAAGTTGTTGAAGTAAATAGAGACCGTTTTTCGAGAAAAAAAAAAAACGTGATGCGGATCATTTATTTTTGATTTTGTAAATTTAAAATGGCTGAAACTGATTTTGTATACAGTGCCCTGCTGTGATTGGTTGAGTTATTAAAACAATTCTTCGTGAAAAATTTTCTGTTAGTTTAACGCACTCACACATTTACGATTTATGAACGAATCCGTTGCGCCAACATCATGTTGTGACTCGGTACAAGATATGACATACGAGTCAAAAAACAGTTTCCAAAGCGAGTTGCTTCAAAACTCACTCGTAAGTTCCCGAGTTCACAAAATTGATCCCTCATGTAATGAATTATTTTCACAGCATCCAATGTGAGTTATATTTTTACCTACCCATCTGAAAATTCATCGTTACTATCGAACCCCTGTAAGAAAATTTGATTTCACGAAGAACACGTAACCTCATCTTAACAACTTTCTTGTAGTTTCTTCATTCAGACTTGTCATCAGAATAATTTATGATGGATGAAATACTGTTGTGTTGTCTTATTAACAAAAAAAAAGAGCGTGCCATTCTCATGGAATACAATCGACAGGTGACAACAATATTGAACCAGCATTTTTGGTTCCTGTCACTTTTTTCGGTCTATTTTTTCATATCTTGTTTTTCGTCAAGTTATTTTTGCGAATAAACCTGAAAAGGATGTTGAATTGACATCAGCGCCCGTTATCTATCGATTGTGACTTCTAATAATGAAATTGGAACGAACCAACTATAAATCGACACAGCTTCACTTTTAAGTCGACGAAAAGTGTTTACGAAAAAATTAGAAAATCATTTTTTGATGTTATGTTTTATTCCGAGGATTGTTTGTTATGTCGATTTTCTAGTTTGAGTGAAACAAAAAGCCCGAAATACGTAACAAATTATGCTAGGATTACCGTAAAGTTATTATTTTTCCAATCGGACTGATGATCAAATGAGCACTTTTTCGAACGCCTTTGTAGCGGCAGATATTGTTTTGAATGCAAAAAATGATGACTTTACAGCAATCCTGGGATCGCTAACATCTTTTTAACATTTTGTATTATTGAATTTGGTTTAATCGAAGTTAATTTATTTCTTTGTTGAGGTTAAGACTTTCGGTTGTAGATATGTAATAGGAAACATCATGTGGTTTCATCTTATGAGCGTCGACTCATACCCCTCCAAAAAATCTCCCGTCCTCTGACATTTTTACGTCGAATTTCGAAGATTCGAAAGAATATGGTGCTGTCAAAGAAGTAAACAAAAAAAAAAAGTAAATTTGGTGCGACGATGTGATATTTTTGTTTTATAATTTTATATTGAATTTTGTGTTGAATTTGTGTTTACAGTAAATAAATCAATTAAATGTTATTTGTTATAATTAATATAGGCCAGTGCAATCTGAATTACTTTAGTTTTTCTTATTTTTTTTAATGTAACATGATCATTCTAAGACGTTGTGCCGTTATGAAATGTGCAACTGGTCTGGACCCAGAAAGAAAATATTTTTTTTTTTCATTTTCAATACTGGATCATAGGAATAACAATTTGTTGGCCATACCATAGACAATCGTCGCACCAAAACTTTTTGTTTAACTTTTTGACAGCTCAAAATTCGAACTCGCTTGGTGTGGGTATGTCCTTTTTCGTTTCAGTTAATACAGTTAATATGAAGAAAAATTTGTGTTAAATGTTGCTTGAAGTGAAATATCATTAAATATAAATTAAATATAAACGTGATCAGTGATATTTATCGGCCGAGTCAAAATTGTGTTTTTGCGTAAAAAATATGATGATCAGCGAAAGCAAAAATGGCCGATAAAAGTTTCTGTAAATTCAACATTAAGTTGACATTAATTTTTTTTCGACTGGTTTTCTAGTTTCTTTTTGTCACTTCAAGCAATATTAGGACAAAGTTTTTAGTGAATGAAACAACAACAAAAATGCAAATAGTTTTTTTATCAATGAAAACAATTCATATGCATTATGTGATATCGCAAGTAATGGGTCCTCAAGTAATGGCCATTACCCTTGGGAAGTAATAACTATTACTTGAGGATCAATTAGATGACGAAAATTCTCTGAGGGAAATCAAATTTTCTTACAGGGGATTTCGATAGTAACGATGAATTTTTCAGATGGGAAAGTAAAAAAAAAAAAATTACATTCTCGCGGTCCATTAAACAAATTAAAGAATTCCAAAAATATCGAAAAAGAAATCGAATTCGTTCCTAGCAAATGAAGCGTACGTGTTGGATCTCAAACAAGACTGTGTTCAACTCGCAAAATGGTCGAATCAAAGTGCCCTTCAGAATTAAACTGGTTGGTAAGATTAGCACTGATATGTAAAATAAATAGAATAAATACGAAAGTTGAACGGGTAACACGTCCTAGTCAAAGTGTTTATTTTTAAACGGCGAATGCACAATGTCCACATTTATGTAGAAGTAGCTGGTAGCTAGTCGTCTAGGTTTCGAACATACGATTCGATTTTTAACGAGCAGGCCAAGAGTTTCTCTCTCTGAGTTGTTTGTTTACTTTCACATATTTAGTTCTTGGATTTTTTTCTGATAAAATAATGAAAAACTTCATCATTTAATTGAGAATGGTATTGTTTAGCAATATGGATGCAATGAATGGCGCTGTTCAACCTATTATAGCCATAGTTAGGGACTTATTCATTCAGGATGAACTGGACCAAAATGGCTCGTTACGTACGTCGCACCATCAATTGCTAGCATGTTAAGCTAAAAACAAACGAGCAATTTGAATTGTCGATCTCAGCAAGTTCTCATACTACTTTTCTAATCGAATTTCATTACATACGAACAAATTACATACTTAATGACATTCTTCACATGCAATAAAAATATATACGAAAAGTAGTGCAAGAATTGCTAAGAGCGACAATGAGCTGTTTGCATGGAAAACATTTTTTGTAAATAAATTGAATTGAATTGAACATTTTTTGTGGGAAATATTATTCTGAGCAAAAAATTGTTCTACGCTATGGCAAAATTATAACGTTTTGTATTTTTAATTAATTATTTTCTGATTTCAAAGATTTGTCACACACGAAAATTACTATACTTGACTATATCTATCTCTTTTCTTCGCATGTAATTTTTAGTGATTCTCTCATGAAAAAGACTATTTTTGCTGGTCAAGTGCTGCTTCATAAAAAATTCAAAATTGGAAAACTTGGATACTTGGCCTAAATTTATTCGGACGACATTTTTAGAACCAAATTTCAAGTATCATGATTGTGAATTTTGCATTCAAAAATGGCGTTCGCTAAGAACTGTTGCATGATGTTCTGCATTTCACTTTAAGAGATAATTTCACTTCCGCACGTCGCAAATCGATCAAAATATGTGAATGACGCTGCACATGGACCAGAAAGACGAAGTTGAGTGTACTTAGATCTCTGAGGACAGATGCGTACCTTGATGGTCGTACCAAATGTCATAAGTGATGCGCAAATAAACTATACAGAAGGGGTTTGGAGTCGTTAAATACTTCGGGACTGACACACCGATGGGTCCCCACTTCAGCACTTAAATTATGCCATAGTTTTCACTTGTAGATACGTATCTTTCGCTCAATCAACACTTCCCCCTTAGTAGTCGAAACCGGTCAAAACATACTAATGAAAACAGATACGTAGCTTACTATTTCAACATAATTCGACGAGGTATACATACCGAATCGTCGGAAATACTTTAATATGAAAATATCGACAAGATGCATGTTCTTAAAATGCTACTTCTAAGTCTCTTTGTGTTGAGAACTGTGAGTGTTCAAAAAACTGAATGTTCAGCTCAATTTTGCTTCTAAACAAACTTTTAAATATTTGTTTTGTAAGTTAAACTTTTCTTATAAAGCAGCCTTGGTATCATAATATTTTATTGCGCCAAGTCATTTATGTTTGAATTAATAAATCCGATTTATCGATATTAATCGCATTATTTTGTTTGTTGGTGTCAACATGTATACATGGTTTTTTTTAATGTTGATCGGGCAATATGATAATGGTAATGTGCGCTATTGAGATCGAGCTTAGTAGCTCTGCCGTAATTTTCATAAGAAACAAGTTTTCCTTATGAATTTTTTTTTCAATTTTTTTACTAGTTGTTTCTTTTGAAAATTTGAACAAATTGTCCATAAGAAACAAATAAAAACAATCAAAATATTTAAAATTGCATAAAAACAATTCGTCGAAAATGCTACTCACAGCAAAAACCCTTTTTAAAAGGGAAACGTGACGCAAGTCTCTTTGTTTCTTCTTCCAAATCGACTGATATCAGCTTACAGCTTTGAAACACAAAAAAGCGGTGGCGGCCACCACTTGATTTCACCATCACCGCCGCCTTAGGTCACATTCTAAAAATTTTGCTCATGTTTGACCCATATCATACCCAATACACACACAAACACATACAAAATATGCTTTTATATGGGATTTGTATGGGAGCTTCCATGAGCGCTGGCGCCCAAACGACGTCGTCACCCCCTCTTTTTTCAAATCTCATATGGCATAGAATGCCCACCCGAAGGTCCCTGCAAAATTTCAGGAAAAGTTATCGAGCAGTTTTCGAGCACGAGCCAAAAAAGTCGGTTTTCATACAAATGACTCTGGAACTAACTAACCCACAAACTAACTAACTAAGGAACTAACGTAGGATGTTTCCATTAACTTTGGCTTCTATGAAGTAGCATATTAAGTATATTTAGTATGGAAAAAGACGATTTTCTAAAGGTCATATCTTCGGATCCACTGGACCGATTTTAATGAGTAAAATGTCGATTTCAATCAAAATTCTACGTAGAATCTGAAAAACTAGGTCTCAGGGGGGTACGATGCAAGGGAAAAAAGTCAAAATGTTTCTGAATTTTTTGTTCGTATGGAGAATTGCGTCACGGGCGCATAGCTATCGCGCGCCCATGATAAATAATTTGCAAAAAAAACTTTCAGATTGCAACATTAGTCGTATTAAAATCTCTAAAAAAATTTCAAAATTTAAAAAAAATCCCCTACGCAGGTCTAAGAACCTACCTAGAGCACTTAGGAAAGTCCTCTGATCCATACTTCCGTGAACAGAAAAATTTTAGTATTTTTTATCTGCAACACTGCACAAAAAATGTTCGGAATATTCACGAAAAACCACTACATATCTTGTAGGGTCACGTAGCGTGAATTGGGCCCACACTAAAGGCTCTACAGCCCGAACCACTCAACAGATTTTCACCAGTTTAATTTTCGTGGTTTTTTGATGTTCATATCTTTTATTTAAAACCTTCAATAGGGATTTCCGTCCTAATTTCGCAGAGATATAAGAAAAAAGTTACACCGACCCTCAAAAAACCACGTTTTTGACCACTTTTTTGACTGTAACTTCGAGAGTTCGTAACCGATTTCGCCTTAATTCAAATCCGTAGTCTTTTTTTCAATTATCTTTTATGAAAAAAAACACGTTTGGCCCTAGTAGAAACTCAGTTTTAGGGTCGTGGCTGAGTCCACAGACTCAAAATCAAAAAATGTTCTTCCATAAAATGTCTGGCATGTTTCAACCTTTCAAACAAAACAAGTTTTCGAAAATCGGATAAGATTTACGCGAGTTATGTACAAAAGACCAAAAACCACTCCACTTAAACAACCATAGCTCAGCGGTCCTTGGCCCGACAGTGCTCAGATTCAATGCCATTAAAGCTACATTAATAACCTTTCAGGGAAAAAAAAGTTTTTTAAAATCGGTCAAGTTTTACTCAAGTTAGAGCGGTGACAAACGGACGGGCAACATTTTTCTGCATTTTTCTCTTATTTAGACCCCAAAACGAAAAAGTATCAGAAGTATCAGAATAGATGCGGCAAACAGAGCTGATGTTACGAAAAGACTCGAACGTATTTAAGTAAATATTGCCTTAACTCTTCAGTGTATGAAATTACGTCCACATTAAATTGTATTGGAAATTGCCCAGAGGGCAATATTGAAAAACCCGTCCGAAGAAACGGTGTAAGAAAGGATTTCCGAAAGTACAAAATTGATCCCCAAACAGACAAAAATGTTCATTTCAATTTTTTCTGCAACAAAAACCATTTTTTTGTCTAGGGTCCTCAGTAGAGGCCTCGGACAAATATTTACCTAGACAAAAATATTTCCCTCCATTTTCTCTACAACATAGTGAAAAACTATTTTTTTGTCTAGGGCAGACCTTATGACCGACATAGGGCCATAAGGAAATGCCTCGGACACATAATTCCATAGACAAAAATGTTTCCCTCAATTTGCTCTGGAACATAGCAAAAAAAATTTTTGGGTTAGGGCCGACCTTAGGACAGACCTGAGGCCCACTTCAGCCCTAAGCACAGGCACCGGGTTCAAATTTGTTTTTGAATATAATTCAGTACTCGATTACCTCTTAAATAGAAAAAGAATCAACAAAATCAGTTAAGATTTATCCAACTTATGCAAGCAAACACGTTGGGCCCTAGTATAAATTCAGTTATAGGTTCCTAACTGAGTCCAAGGGTTTCTAATCAAAAAAATTTCTTCCATAAAACGGGAGACAATCCTAGACCTCTCGATGAAGAAAAAATTTGAAAATCGGAAGAGATTTACTCGAATTATGTACAAAAAACATGTAGAGCGCTAGCAGAAGCTCGTTTTTAGTGCCCCAGCTATATCCTGGGGCCCAACCTCACAAAAAGTTCTTCCACAAATTGTTGGGCTTTCATAAACCTGTCGATTAAAAAAACAATTATGACAATCGGAAAAGATTTACTCTCGTTATGTACAAAAGACACGTATGGTCCTAGCATAGACTCGTTCTTAGCGCCCAAATCAAGTCCAAGCATTCAAATCCAATACAGTTTCTTCCATAAATTATCGGCAATGCCCAGATATTTCAAACAAAAAAAATTCATGAAAATTGGAAAAGATTTACTGGAGTTATTTACAAAAAACACGTATTTCCCTAGCATAGACTCGGTTTTAGTGCCCTAGCTAAGTCCAAGAAGTCAAATTTAAAAAAACAAATTCTTCCATAATTTGTCAACCATGCCCAGATCTTTCAAACAAAATAAAATTTATGAAAATCGGAAAATATTTACTCGAGTTATGTACAAAAGACCAAAAACCACTTAAACGGCCCTACCTCATTGGCCTTTGGGCCGACAGTGCCCAGATTGAATTCCATAAAAGGTATTTCGATTACCTTTCAGGGAGAAAAAGTTTTTGAAAATCGGTTGAGTTTTACTCAAGTTATCGCGGTGACGGACGGACGGACTTTTTTTATTGTTGATTCGTCATCTAGGGACCATGATCGATAATCCCCCCTACTCCCGGGTCGAAATTGGGGTGGTTACAAACGTCGTGGTAAACGCATAAGACCCGCTTTCGAAGAACTTCGTCGCCTTAGATTAGATTGGAATGGGTGGACCGAATTCCCGCACCTAAGCCTCCAGTGGGCCTGTTGTGCATGTCGCCTTAACTCTTAAGTGTATGAAATTGCGTCGACATCAAGTTGGACTGGAAATTGCCGAAAGGGCAATATTGAAAAACCCGTCCGAACTTCTTCGCAAAAAACATCTCCAATCCTTAAAAAAGGCGAAAATAAAAAAAAAATGGAAAAAAAATTGCCCCAAATTTTAAAATGTATTCAACATTTTTGAATCTGCGCACCAACTGCTCTTAGCTTAATTTTGGCGACATATAGCAAGAGTTGACGCAGTGAAGCCGTTCGCAAATCACCTTCCAGGACTTCGAAATGCATTTGAATAGTTAAAGTCTTTCAATTTGACTCCAGTGTGTGTCGTGGAGATATTGATGGACTTCTGACATACATGAAAAAATTTGAATGTATTTTAATGTCCTCCATATGGTTTAAAATATCAAGTGTCATCAATGAAAGAATTACTCTATTGCAAGCTAGAAAAGCAACAATTGATGTAGAAGTCGAAAATCTTAAGGGTTTGGCACGGACCTGCGATTTATAAGAGAACAATGGGATTCAATCCTGCACGATTGCGAATTTGTCGCTATGGGCTTGAAAGGTACTTCGAGTACACTACCTGAAATACGAGTACGAAGAAAATACGATATTATTTTGAAAATAAAAATATCGACTTATAAACGCCGCGCCGGCCGGACGCAAATGATGATTTTAAGATTAACACATTTTTGGTGATTGTGGATTCTGTCATCGAAGGAATTTCAGATCATTTCAAAGTAATAAATACTTTAAATGACTCTTTCTCGTTTCTCTGGAATTTCACAAAAATGAATGAACAACAAATTCGAGAAGCAGCTTCTAAGTTTGTCAAGAAATACGTTCAATAATTAAACAAAATTTGACGATAAAGATATTCCTCAAGAATTGAAAAGCGAAATAATTCTCCTGAAAAATTTATACAAAGAACATTTTCAAGCTGACCCATCACCGTTCGCATTGTTAAATGAAATAACGTCGAAAAATTTGCGGAGTCTTTTTCAAATATATGCATAGCTCTTTGAATATTTTGCACAATCCCAGTTACTGTTGCGTCGGAGGAACGTTCATTCAGTACATTATCCAGAATCAAAAATCCTCATCGCTCATGCTCGAACCAAACCCGCTTGACAGGACTAGGAACTCTCTGCCTAGAAGCAGAACTAGCGAAGACCATAAATTTTGATAGAGTGATTGACGATTTTGCTTCTCTAAATGCGCGAAAAGCGTTTTTAAAATATTTTTTTTTATTTTTGAATAAAATATTTTTATCTTAATATGAGCTGTTGTCAATCTTTATTATTTCGTACCAGTTGAAAATATACCCAACAACCCAACAAACACAAAAATGAATAGGTTTTTCTACAAAAATTTTTTTTCACCCCCTGGCCCCAAATTCCTCTTGGTGGCCCTGACGCTCGAACCACTCAACAGATTTTGCCTAATTTAATTTTTGTGATTTTCTAATGTCCATATCTTTTTTTTTAAATCTTCAAGAGTGATTTCGGTTTTAATTTCGCAGAGATATAAGTGAAAAAGTTCCACCAACCTTCAAAAAACCACGTTTTTTACCACTTTTTTGACCATAAGGTCGAAAGTTTTCGACCGATTTTGCTCAAATTCTTCCCCATTCTTGCAATCAATTTTCTGATTATCTTTCAGGAAAAAAAAGGTTTTGAAAATCGGATAAGATTTACCTGATTTATGTAGAAAAAACACGTTAGGCCCTAGTAGATATTCAGGCCCTGGCTAAGCCCACAAGCTCAAAATTAAAAAAGTTTCTTCCATAAAATGTCAGGCCAGGCCTTTCGAACAAAAAAAATATGAAAATCGGAAAAGATTTACTCGAGTTATGCACAAAAGACCCTCGGCGGCCCTTGGGCCGACAGTGCCCAGATTCAATCCCATAAAATATTTTTCAATCAACTTTCAGGGAAAAAAATGTTTTGAAAATCGGTTGAGTTTTACTCAAGTTATCGCGGTGTCGGTCGGACGAACGGACGGACATTTTTTAGACCCGTACGAAGACGAACTTCTTCGAAAAGGGGTCTTATGCGTTTACCAGGACCTTTGTAACCACCCCAATTTCGTCCTGGGAGTAGGTGGGAAGCATCGATTCTGGTGCTTAGATGACGAATCAACAATAAACATATGAAGGGACCCGTACGTATCAGAATATTGAAAAACCCGTCCGAAGAAACGGTGTAAAAAAACCTTTACGAAGGCACAAAATTGACCCCCAAATATAGAAAAATGTTCTACTCAATGTTCTCTACAACATAGAAAAAACCACTTTTTGGGCTAGTGTCGACCTTAGTACAGACCTAGGGCCCTAAGTAGAGGCCTCGGACACACAGTTCCATAGCCAAAAATGTTTCCCTCAATTTCCTCTGCAACATAGCAAAAAAAATTTGTTTTGCCTAGGCCGACCTTAGGACCGACATGCCCTAACCACAAGCAAAAGTTTCTTTTATAAACTGTCGGTCACGCCTACATCTTTCAAAAAAAAATTTCAAAATCGGAAGAAATTTACTCGAGTTATGTACAAAAAACACCCTAGCTACCCTAGCTAAATCCAAGGACTCAAATTCAAAAAAGTTTCTTCCATAAATTTTGCCCAGGTCTTTCAAATAAAAAAAAAATTGAAATTCAGAAAAGATTTACTCGAGTTATTGTCAAAAGACCAAAAATCACTTAAAAGGCCCTAGCTCGGTGGCCCTTGGGCCGACAGTGCCCGGATTCAATCCCAAAGATTTTTTGATTACCTTTTAGGGAAAAAAAAGTTTTTGTTAATCGGTTGAGTTTTACTCGAGTTATCGTGTTGACAGACGGACGGACGGACATTTTTTTTATTGCTGATTCGTCATCTAAGGACCATGATCGGTGCTCCCCCCTACTCCCGGGTCGAAATTCGACGGGTTACAAACGTCGTGTCAAAGACCCCTTTTCGAAGAACTTCGTCTAAAAACGATGTTCGTTCGTCCATCTGTCACCACGATAACTCGAGTAAAACTCAACCGATTTTCAAAAACTTTTTGTCCCTGAAAGGTAATTGAAAAAGCTTTTATGGTATTGCATCTGGGCAATATCGGTACAAGGGCCGCTGAGCTAGGGCCGTTAAAGTGGTTTTTGGTTTTTTGCACATAACTCGAATAAATCTTTCCCGATTTTCATAATTTTTTTGTATTTGAAAGGCCTGGGCATGCCTGACATTTTATGGAAGAAACATTTTTGAATTTTGAGCTTTTAGACTTAGTCAGAGCCCTAAAACTGAATCTCTACTAAGGCCCAACGTGTTTTTTCTACATAAATCGGTAATTATTGTCCGATTTTCATCATTTTTCGTTTCTTTAAAAGACCTGCTAGGGCATTAGAAACGAATCTCTGCTAGGGCCCTACGAGTTTTTTGTACATAACTCGAGTAAATCTTTTCCGATTTTCATAATCTTTTTTTTTGTTTGAAAGGGCTGGGCATGCCTGACATTTTATGGAAGAAATAAGTTTTAATTTTGAGCCTTTGGACTCAGTCAGAGCCCTAAAACTGAATCTCTACTAGGGCCCAACGTGTTTTTTCTACATAAATCAGGTAAATCTTATCCGATTTTCAAAAACTTTCTTTTCCTGAACGATAAGCACAAAATTGATAAAGTGATTGAATTTAGGCAAAATCGGTCGAAAACTTTCGAAGTTATGGTCGAAAAAATGGTAAAAAAACGTTGTTTTTTGAAGGTTGGTAGAACCTCTTCACTTATATCTCTGCGAAATTAGCATGGAAATCGCTCTTCAAGGTATTTTATGAAAGATATCAACATCAGTAATCACGAAAATTAAATTAGTGAAAATATGTTGAGCGATTCGGGCTGTAAAGTCCTCAGTGTGGGACCAACTCTTGCTACGCGACCCTATACGATATTTGGTGGTGAACTTTTTTGTTCGTGGAAGTATTATGGATCAGAGGCTTCTCCAAAGTGCTCTAGGGCGGTTCTAAGATCGGGCCTAGTGCAATTTTTTTTCATTTTGTTTTTAATTTTGGATTTATTTCAAGGGTTTGTAAAGATTTTTAGCTCCGTTGCTTCGTACGGGTTTTTCAATATCGCCCTTCCGGCAATTTCCTGTCCATATTATAAGGCAGTATTTACTCAGATGGGCAATTCCACGGACTTCATCGTTCCCACTCACAAAATTGTCAGTAGTTACAAAATGATATTAATAGGAAAGTAACTAACCTCAAGTTGAAGGATCAATCTTTATGATACACACTTTTACATAAATATCATTTTGTAACAACTGAGAATTTCGAGCGTTGGAACGACGTTATCGTGGAATGGCCCAGATACGTTCGGTTCTTTTTGCAATATCTTTTCTGTTTGCTACATCTATTCTGATACTTATGGGTCCCTTGCATATGTTTTTATTGTTGATTCGTCGTCTAAGGATCATGATTAAAGCTTCCCTCTACTCCCGAGTCGAAATTGGGGTGGTTACAAACGTCGTGGTAAACGCATAACACTCCTTTTCGAAGAACTTCGTTCTTCGTACGGGTCTAAAAATTTATAATTTGCACATTCTAACATTCATTCACACGTTTCATCATTTTCAACATGTTATAACAATAGCAGAACAGCTAAAAAAGAGAAAAACAAAAAAAGAGTCAAGTGTGCAAATTTAGATTTCTTCATTGTATTTATTGTCGATTTTCGGAAGTCTTTTCTGGACACTGATTTTTCGTCACTTGTTACTTATGGAAATTATTTACAGAAAAAGTTTACAGTATTTGTTGGCATTTTTAAACAAAGTTGTTTTTTATAAAATTTAAAATTCCTAAAAAAACCAAAAAAAAAACATGTGACTTTTTTCTTATGAAAATTACGGCAGAACTGTTCACAAATTACGTAACACTCTACTAGGAGGGAGGAGTCTTGTAGTAACATAACAAAGCAAAATGGAGGGATGGGCTTAACGCAATGTGAAAGAAACTTCTTATTGCAGTCAGTAGTTTGAAAGTTAAAATTAAATAAAGAGCATAAAGTCTACCACCGAAAACACAAAACAGAAAGTTCACTTTTCGCAACGGAATCACATAATCATTTTATGTGTTTATCTAGAAAGTCACGGTTTTCTTCACCATCGATAACCTCTTCTCTACACCGCGCTTTACGCATTTGTTTTATTTGAAAGCCCCGATTTCAGGCCTTCGTCTAGGACATCACATTACTTTCATTTTCATTAATGACTTGAGTTTATTTTTAGCTAGTCTAACTAGCGTATTGTATTCAAAATGGAGCTACAATTTTAGTTCTATAAGTTTAATCTCGAAACAACTGATGAACGCGTCATTGAAGGATGTTTTGAAACTGCGCACAAGTGTTCTGCTGGTGATTTTTAACCATTACGGTTGAATTTGAAAGTTTGCATTTTGCATGACTTAGGAAACAAAATGTAAGTTTCTTAATCGTACGCCGCAGACATACGTGACTTGCTATACAAATATTCATACTGTCTACGCGTTGCATGGCCGAATCGAGTTACAAATCGATTGTTTCTTTTTCGGCAATAATTGAACTTTTGGATGAATCTTTTTATTGAAGTAACATGCAACGTTGCCGAAAAGTTGAGAAGAGAGTTGAGCACTAAACGTAATTTAACGATAGAAAAATGGAAGATAAAATTCTGTATCGAAAGTATGTTTACCAAAGTTTTCGAAATGAAGCGAAAGTAATCGTATGGTAATCCGATATTTTTATTTGAAATTTACGCATTTACAATTAATTTTAACTGAAAAACCATTAAAAAAAATCTTTTTGAAAAATGTGTTTCCAATGGTCATGATGTAAATTTTCACATTCATTGAAAAGTAGATTTCATATGGAAAACCTACTATCAAGGTACTTTCTTTAGAATTATTCAATGAATATACATCACCTGTTCGTAAAAGTCATTCATTTTGAAATGAAATGAAATCTTTAAATTATTATTAAACTTCTGCTTCTGAGCATTGGGGCCTGAAGTTCTTCCTCTTCTAAAAATTCTCACGCACTCTCAGAACTTCTCACCAACCCACATCAAGATATGCTACTCTCGAATGAAATCCTTTTCCGCTTCAAGAAAATGTTTGAGGTAAGACTTTCAAAAAATAAACCGCTCGCTGAAATTCGAATTATTCTTTTGTTGTATGTTCTTTACGTACATATTCAAAGCTATTACACGGTTTTATGATTCAATTAAAAAAAAACATAAGCTAGGCAGACTCGTACCATCGTCTATATAACTTATCTTATCCTTTTTGCAACTTTGAAAGATTTGCAGAGTATATTTTCGTAAAAATTCCACGAATTTTTCATACATTTTCAGTAGTTTTTACGAAATTACTCAAAAGTTTTTGGTAAAATGAACTCGTACTAAGTTCGACTGTGGTAATAGTATCTAGTACTAATTTTACATACAAGAACACAATACAACGAATAATATTTATGTATCCTAGTGAAACGAGGTGCATAAATAGTTCGCTGTATTGTGTTCTCGTAAATTAGCACGAGAGTTTAACCCATTTAGTATAGCTCTTCGATACTGTGTTTTAAGTTGCATGGAGCGAGGTAGTTGTCATTACTGAACAACATAATAGTTCACCACACACAACAACAGTTACCCTAAGTGAAAATATGGAAAATATCGGCGATCGCCAAACTATTTGTTCACAGGGTTTCATTGACAATGCTACAGAAGATGGTAAGCCTTTGTAGCTTTGGCTGACTATACCAATGGCACTATGAAGTCTGTACCTTCAACATTAAATGAAACTCCGTATTTTAAGAAGTTAACTAAATACAAAATTATAAAGAGACAAACTTATGAGAAAAATTACAAAAATCTCCCATTTCTTGCACGGAAATTTGTACCAGACCGTAATAAACACAATATTTTATGTTTCGGTGCCGAAAATTGAGGATTCTTAAAATATTTCTTTTAATTTCGTCATCTTGCTTCAACACGTAAAATAGTGTATGTCTATTTTGACAATAATTAGGAATGGATTTAAATCAGCTATCTTGTTCTGTAATGAAATCATTATAAAACAAGATATTATTGTGTCATTTCCATTACGCGTTGGTTGTGGCGATGTCAATAAAGCTGTCTTTAGTGAACTATTATACCGACCTCCAACAAGTTAAATTTACAACAATGTGTTCATTTTGAAGAATTGCACAATTATTTTTGTCTTATTACTTATTCTTGTCTTTCCTTGTTTTAATTGTCAATACACTGGTTCTGTTTCATTTTGTTGCCGAACTATGGTCTTAATTCTTAATTTATTTGAAATTTGATTTGTTTTTGTAAAATTTCGAGAAATTACATGCAATTAATTTCAAGAATTTCTCAAATTCTAGTGCGCTAACTTGTTTTCGGTTAGAAACCGGATAACGAACACAACACTGTTTACTACAGTGAACAGTAAATAACTTTAACAATAAATAGTTCATACATTTCGTACTACGTATACAACTTTTTTTACTATATGTGCGAGAGTGGATTGGTGTTAAATAATAAACAATATATAATTGAGAAAAAATGTTACTTAAATCAAACGTCAAGAAAGCACCAAAACACTCTTGCGTTAGGCAGTACTTTTTCTTTGCGAAAGGTCGGGAATTCAGTACGAGGTACGGAAGGCTAAAAAATCAGACACGTATTTTTTATAGAATTTTAAATTATAATTTATGGATAGGAAACATGAATTTATTAAATGCGTTGGTTGGAGGAGTAAAAAAGATATACACAATATTTCTCAGCCGCTCTAACCAACGCATTCCTACATTTGAATATATTCAGGTTTTATGTTTTAAAATTCTAAAGAAAAGTACGCGCCCAATATTTTAGCTTTCGGTACCTCGTAGACCCCTCACGAGCTGAATTCCCGACCTTTCACAAAAAAATAGAACTGCCTACTCTCGCGAATGTAGTAACACATTCCACAATACTTTGAAGTATGTTTCTCGATGTGTACTCACACTCATGCAAGCCTCCGTGTAAGTACACATCTGGTTACTGACGATTTTGGAGAAACGGCTCTTTTGATAATTTTTTTTAAAAGGTTATAATTGTTCGGGTTTTCTGCACAATATGAATGGAACGCACAAACTCGTAATCAAAACATATGCAGGGGACCCGTACGTAACAGAATAAATGTGGCAAACAGAATAGATGTTGCCAAAAGATTTGAACTTATCAATGTAAATGTTGTCTTAACTGTTAGGCGTATGAAATTACGTCCATATTTAATTGGATTGGAAATTGCCGAGAGGGCAATATTGAAAAGTCCGAAGAAAAGGCGCATTCCTTAAAAAAGCCCGAAAGTAGAAAAAAATGGAAATTGCCCTATGCCCGATCTTAGAACCGACGAGGAGCATACTTCCATGAACAAGAAAGTTCGCCTCTATTTTCTCTGCTACACTGTACAAAAAACCTCATCATTAAAGAAGTATTCACAAAAACCACCAAATATCGTGTAGGATCGCGCAGTATTTCTTTGGGACTACACTGAGGACTCTACAGCCCGAACAACTCAACAGATTTTGACTAATTTAATTTTCGTGGTTTTCTTTTATTTAAAACCTTCGAAAGCGATTTCCGTTCTAATTTCGCGGAGATATAAGTGAAAAAGTTCCACCGACCTTCAAAAAACCACGTTTTTGACCACTATTTTTTTGACCATAACTTCGAAAGTTTTCGACCGATTTTGCATAAATTCATTCTTGTAATCAATTTTCTGATTTTTTTTTCAGGAAAAAAAAAGTTTTTGAAAATCGGATAAAATTTCCCTATTTTATATAGAAAAAACACGTTGGGCCCTAGTAGAGATTCAGTTTTAGGGCCCTGTATGAGTCAAGAAGCTCAAAGTTGAAAAAGTTTCTTCCATAAAATGTCAGGCATGCCCAGGCCTTTTAAACAAAAAAACTTCTGAAAATCGGAAAAGGTTTACTCGAGTTATGTACAAAAGACCAAAATCCACTTAAACGGCCCTGGCTCGGCAGGCCGATAGTGTCCATATTCAATTTCATAAAAGATTTTTCAGGAAAAAAAAAGTTTTTGAAAATCGGTTGAGTTTTACTCAAATTATCGCGGTGACGGACGGACGGACATTTTTTTATTGTTGATTTGTCATCTAAGGACCATGAACGATGCTCCCCTTCCCTACTCCCGGGTCGAAAGTGGGGTGGTTACAAACGTCATGGTAAACGCATAAGACCCCTTTTCGAGAACTTCGTTCTTCGTACGGGTGTAATTAGTCATTTTTGAGTTGAATCGTTGCAAAATCAACTGAAACAAACTGAATCAACTGAACAAAAATTCTGCAAAGTAGCCGGTTATCTTCAAAAGCTCAACCTGTAGCAGTATACGTGGGAAACAAAAGCACAACCTATTTAGCATTAAAGTGTAAGTTATATTCTGTTCACCGTAAATGGTGTTTGAAGTTAAGAAAAAGGCAATATGGAAAAACTCCGCCGATCCCCCACTTAATGCCCACCCTCAATTTAATAGCCTTAAAATTTTTAACCTAACTTTTTCGAAACTTACAGAGACAAAAAATTTAGAACACTTGTTGTAATATTTACTCTTGTTGACAGAACGGACGAACAAAGTTTTTTTTTCAGAAACGAATAATCCACCACCTCAATTCAACTGGCTACAAACAGCGTGGTTACCGCATGAGACGCTAAAACGTGATACATACTGCGTACGGGTCTAAAAACAAAACAAACAAACCACATACATCTTAAGATTCAAACATATGATAAAGCTGAGATGCACTATCATCCTCAACGAAATGAAGAAAACCAAATAAACGAAAAATGCTTATTTTGAATAACACAATTTTTCCATAAGAGAATAATTGAATCAATTTACGATAGAGTTTCTCGAATCAAACAAGCCGTTTTGTTCGTTGGTAAAGTGAACAATCAACTAAAATTTACCTCGTTAAAAATACACAAAACGTTACACGAATATATTCCGCTTTAGTACTCACGTTTAAAATTAAAAAAAAAAAATAACAAAACTCTAGTACAATTTTCGATTTGGTTTCACAAATGAGATTGCTACGTTTAAAAGAGGGCGTTTCTATTCTCCATATAAAAAATAATAATTCTCTCTTGTTCAGGCAGTTCTACCATATTTTTCGAACAATTTCAAGTGACCTGCGCCGCGCCACTTTGCATAAAAACGAACATGGTATCCGAATAACGAAACGAAAGAAGAACTGGAAAATTGGGCGGAGCGTCGTAAACGAAGCTACTGTATGTGAAATTGGGTTAGAATGCTGGATTCGTTCTTTTCAGGTTTATCACATTTTTGCTTGTTCATAACAAAAGAAAATCTAGTCACGTTCGGACGTGTTTTGTTATTAACAACGTTTTTTTATGTATGCATATATGGTATGTGTACGTATTATGTGTAACAATTAATCAATATAATTAAGTGGGAAATATCAATTCCTAAATTAAATGTTTGAAAAAGATTCGTCGTAGTCGCGGGTTTTTCGGTTGTAGATGAAGTAAGCAAAATCGAATGGAATATTCTAAAAAATCTATATCGTCAACGCTAATTTTTCCGTGTCATTTGAAGTTTTGTATATTTTATTGACATCGCTTTTGAATCTATAAAAGAATGTTATAGGAATCGACATCGACTAAATTGTGTTGCATTTCCGCATCTACCGACCGACGAAGCGATTGTTATTAATTCGGACGTTGAATGGATTTTATTGTTGAAATGACGCTATTTTCCTGTTGCATGTGTGACTTTGAATAAAATAATTATTATTATCGTATGTTCAAGTGAGAATTCGTCTATTTTTGTCTAGTACGGATTGAGTTGGAATAATTTAGTCCCAATTGTTTTCGATTTCATGCACAAATTTAATAAATTTACAAAAACAACAACAACAATCGATTTATGCGCGAAAGAATGAAGTGAATTGGTGAACTGTGTGAAATTACCACTATAATAAATCAAAGAATGTGTGAGGAAAATTCGTGTTTAGTGAATTTCTGTTGAATTAGAAGAAAAACAACTACAAAAACATATTTTTCGTACAATGAAGTGCAGTTTAGGTTGTGAATTAATTGAAAAGTTTTAAAGAAAAAATGAGTTCATTTCTAATGGGATATACACACCACGTACAAACCCCAATGGGTGGTCCAACCAATGAGCCCAAGTATCAACCAAATGATGACTATCATGGTCACAATGGATATGGTTTTTCATCGGGAATAACACAAAATAATTCGGACTTTATACATCATCAGTCGAACGGCTTGCATCAAAGTACGAATAATTTTAATTACTCTCAAGGGATTAGTGGTCATTTTTACCACCACCATGGATATAACTCGCAAGTACATTCATCGTCCAATAATGGATATCCGGGTGGAGGCTACTACGGCAGTTATTATGCGTCAACTGCTGGACATCAGTTAATGGATTTGCCGTTGCAATGTTCAGCCGCAGAGCCCATCAACACAGCTCTTGGATTACATGAATTAGGTAAATATTTTATTTTGAATCATTCAGGCGGTGCTTTAGCACTTTAGACTTAATTTAAAAAAAGCGATACTAGAATGTTTTGTCTTAACGCCAACACCTACGAAACCCAGGACTACTGAGCTACTTCTGCGTCTCCATAGGGATCGTAGAAATTATTTTCTTGTCAATATTATACTTTGCAAAGCCCTTGTGGTGCACTTCCCACTCTATTCTGCTCTCCATAGGAAAATTATTCTGATTGTTTGATATACAAAGCGAGATCGTTTGCACACAGATATGTCCGATATTATAGTTTTTAATGGAACGTTAATATTTAATTTCTGTTAACTTTTATTTTGTTAATGAAGTATTTACTCAAAATTTCGTTTTACTGGCCTGAAGTTTAAAATATTCAGTAGGCTGAGTGCTATGGAAGTATGCCAGGATGCCTAGAGTCGTTATTAGTGTTCAGCTACTATGTGAATTTTTTCGACCATGACGAATGTGCATGCGCATTCCTGTTTTATGGCATTACGGAATTAATCTTATTCTTGTTTCACATTTCGCCCAAACTCTCAACCTAACGATTTTATCGATGAACCTGGGCCAATCACCAAGTAGGGTAAGCGCACCGGTTACGAGCCCCGTGCTAGCTACGAGCCTTTCTTTTGTTCTTTTTTGGGAACAAAGGAAAATACAATAGGGGCTCATAACTAAAGCAATTTCTAAAGAGGCTCGTAACCGGTGTTTTCACCCCAGCATTCTTAGCACAAAGCTATAAAAAGAATTGCATACCCGAAGACTATGACGTGACGTAAGAAGAGTGCAAATGGAAAGATAGTTGTCACCTAACAGATTGATACATTGATACAAATGAGTCGTTTCTACCTCCTCAACCAATCTTTTTATTACTCACACGAAGTAAGAAGTATACGGGGCCTGTGTTTACCACCACGTTTTTAAACAGTCGAAGTACTGGAATCGATAGTTTTTTTTTTATTTTGAGGTCTGCCTGTTAATTTGTAATCTCGACCAGTTTATTCCCTTGAAATGTAATCGAAAATGTGAGGACGAGTTCAAAGCTGGGCAAAATCAATCAAATACTTCGTGAGGTTCGGTCAAAAAATGGTCAGAATCTTTGCCTTTTGTGTATAAACAATTTTAGGTTTGTCAGAGACATTTAAAACTCTGACAAATCAAAAATATTTCAAAGTTCAAAAATAAAATAAACAATCTATAAGAATAGGATTTGGATGGTGATTAATTACAGAAGAGCAACACGAATTCTATGTGTTGTACAATTGAGCAAATTGTACGATCTGAATATTCTTTCACTAACTGTAAGGATCGGAACAGGTCGACCTGTTTCATGGAACCTGATCATTTTATATGAAACAGGTCGACCTGTTTCATGGAACCTGATCATTTTGTATGAAACAGGTCGACCTGTTCGGATCCTTATTTCACTGTATCATTAAAATCTATAAATATATCCTATGCATCATGAAATATGGTAGAGGTAAGAGGTAGAGGTAATGTCGCACAGCTTACCACTGGCACAGTAAAACTTTCCGGTAATGAAAGGATCTCAAAAAGTAGAACCACAAACAGCGAAAACTAGTAAATAATGATCTAGCCTCTAACCCTGCATGGTGGAGCCGTAATAATCCTCTCATGTAGTTTACCCAATGCTTAAAACTGTTTTTGAAGTACTAAATTCCTTTCGTGAAAGCTTGACAGCTATTGTCACAATAAATTGAAGAAGAAATTCAAAAAGCTGAAAACTGAAAGAAACTTTTGAGCTAAAAAAAGCAATTAATAACTAAGTTTGTTGTTTATGGTCGTCATTCGTCTATTTTTGTAACGATGTCGCAGGTATCGTTTTCTTCTTTTTAAATTGCGACGAGAGTGAAGCAATGAGAAGCAATATTCACGGAAGGCGCATATCGAAACGCTTTCATGTAGCTGAAATCCACGTTCTTTGTGACATTAAGCGATCATGTAAAACATACGCAATTGCCGCTCATTTACATTACTCGAGCTTCATAATGTATGAGGAGTTGATCTTCGTCAAAATGTTGAAAAAGGTACTTCCATTACATACAACGTTTTTGGAGTGAAGATTGTAATGAGATTGATGTAAAAAAGCTACAAGAAGTTTTGAATTTGTTCGGCTCAAAAGTCGTCAAAATGATGCTTAAAAAATTTATAAAACAAACGAGCAGCTTGGAAAAATATACAAATGTTGATCTTAAAAGAGTCTAAGACTAAAGAAAAATCCATTTATCTAAATATTTCGTCAAACGTCATTTTGACAGTTGGAATAGACTGACATTTGATTCCATCAGATTCATTTGATATTTACTTTAAGACAAAAACACGCAATTTCGCAAATAAAATGATTAGAACATATTTAATATACGATGGAAAAATAGAAATAGGACGTAAGTCAAGCTTTTGTGTTAAATGTAACAATGGTAGAACAAAAAATGATAATGCGAGAAAACTAACGGAACATGACTAACGTCCTCTTGCTATTACCCTATGCCCCACTATTAGGGTTGGTCGCTTTTGAAGTTTGTTTTTTTATTCAACATGGACCATTGGCAATCTATTTTTTGTATATCGAATAAAAGATTTTTCTAACACATCGTAACTTTTTTAAACTTCATCTTGTTATTGCCCAACGCGATTTTCTGACAAATTCATAGTTTTTCCAGTACGTGTCAGCCTACCATTTTTCATGATTATAATTTTAACTAAATAGCCGACGATACTACCTTCATGTTTTCTTTAGGGCTATTATGAACTTTTTTTTAACTAAATGTAGCTTTGGTTCTACAAAAAGCATCAAATTTGAGAGGTGAAAAGTGTCAGACATGTTGATATTTTGAGGGTCGGCCAAAGTTTTACGCATAGTTACGTAAGTGTGAACGTTATTACAACAATTAATTCATCAGATGAAAGCTACTGCTCTCAGCTTTCAGAAAAAAAAGGTTTATCGAAATCGATCGGCTGTGTCATGAGCTAGACCTCTCAAAGTAAGCTCGGCCGTAGAATGACGGATGTTTATCATGAAGTTTATCTACGTTGTTCTGATAGATGTTCTGTTATATGTGAAAAATGTGGAGCAGTTGGAAATTACTGTTTCAATCAAGGTTGTTATCGCTGACGAAAAAAGTAGCGACGCTATCGCTATCACTATTTCAGAAAAAAAATCGTTATTGCTATCGCTGACGCTATTTTTAAAAAAAGCGATTCGCTATTCGCTGTCGCTATTCTCCAAACTTTTGTGAGTTCGTGTTTTTTTTTTATTGAAACTGTCTCCCGATATCAACTTTCATTGAAATCTAGACATTAAACACAAAAAAGAACTTAGAAAAAAAATATTAAATTATTTTGAAACTTATTCGTTTTTAACATAATTCTTTGTTCAAAATGTTCGTCTGTCATTGTACACCTGTAGGGGTTTAATATGTGCTTGGCAACACTAAATAATCTGTCACACGCCCCGCTCGACGGAAGGGCAGTGTTATACTTAATAAATAATGGAACAATCAATGGAAAAGATTTAAGCATTTCCATTGACTTTTCCGAAGAACTTAAATAGCCCTCAATTATTTGTTTAGGGCTCTTAATAGTTACAGCAACTTTACTAGTTGAAAAGAAATTTTTCAAAATTCTAACATTGTCAATGTCATTTTTGGCAGCGCCACCAACAGCAGAATCTTTCTTTGAAAAAGAACCGGTGCATTCGTCCGTGTACCTTTTATATTCGTCCGATTCTTGCAGCTCATCTGCAAGCTGGTCGATCAAGTCATTACGAATCTTCGAATTTTTACCATGATAAGTTAAATTCGTAGTCTCGAATTTTTTTTTTTTTTTCGAAAAAATGGGTGAAGCAGAGTGGCTTTCAAATTGTCGGGTTCTTCTACACCATAAAACCTAACATAAAAAAGAAAAAATGGTAATTCAACTATTTTAAACACTGAAATGAATTTAACCAAACCTCGAGCTTATCGAAATCTGCAAGACATTGGCAGTATTTGAGACTTTTCATGGACTTAAGCTTTTGGAGTAGTTGTTTTATCGTAGCTGTGTATAGTCCCATAAACATGAATCTTTAGCCTTGCAAAATATCGAGAGCATCCGCAACGATTCCGAGAACCTGTCAGTAGTGTAATTATTAATTTCTTATTACATAGCCGTAGGAAATGTATAAATATTACCAGGACATACTCATTGAGAAATGCAATTTCGCTGCTGATCAATATCGGTAATTTTAAATTTTCTAAAATTGAATTCATTTCGCTAGGCTTCTTGACAATCATTTTCAATAAAACCCTTAAACTGTCGACTGTATAATTCCAACGAGTAGACGGCGGTGTTACGTGATACCTTCCGAGTTTGCTGTGAATAAAATCGGCGGCCTTGACGCTCCGTTTTTGCTTCATGAATAGCTCAGAGCATTTCGATTAGCTCGACTCTTCCAAATTTTTGAACGGTTGATTTTTAATTTACTTGTCCATATCGGAAAACATCGACAAATTAAGACTATGTGCACTTCACCGTTTATGAGGTGGTAGGGTGTTACACTCAACCGTTTCTATCAAATCTGTCAACGGAATAAATTCCACATTGTCAATCTAGGGAATGCAGAACCGGTTCCTTGTGAACCGAAACACGGTTCTTTCTAGCTCGGAACCGGTTCCTTGCATAGAAATTACAGATCGATTCAAGTATTCAACTTCTCATCGTAATGGCTAGCTGTGAGGATTGATAGGTTTTTATTTCACGAAATTTTAAACGAAGAAGAAGCAAAACACTAATGTTAATTGTTTTATTCCGTAAAAATAATAACATCGTAGAACAACATGGAAGTAAATTTACTTGATCACGACGAAATGTTAGCAGAAGAGATTGTTTCCAGTTCTGTCTGGAATTATTTTAAGAAAACGAGGGATCCGAATTGTTCGACGTGTTCAAGATGCGGCACACACATTCAGTGTAAGGGTGGATCAACGTCTGCAATGCGGAAGCATCTCAAGTTGAAACATGGAATAGTACCGTCTACTAATGTATCTGGAAGTACTTAAGGTATCGAATTGTATTTGATTCTCATGTGTATCGTCCAGTCTCAAAATGTTTGTATTCAACCAAGTAAATTATGAATCGGTAAAACAAAAACAAATACTGACAGGTGACACAACAACAAATCTTCGAATCGACCAATACTTTGCAAAAAAGAAGAGCTTTCAAGAAACTATCTCAAGAATGGTTGCGGCTCTTAATACCATCAAAAGAATGGCAATGAATATTCTGAAGATGCTCGAGAAAAAATGAAGAAAGAAATTCAAGACGAACTGTCGAAAGGAGTGCGATTTTGCGTTACGTTCGATGAGTGGACATCATCCAGAAACCGAAGATTTTTGAATCTTATCCTTCATGGAAAAGAATCGAAAATCTGGAATTTGGGTTTGGTACGTGTCAAAGGCAGCATGACGTCAGAGAACTGTTTGGAATTGGTAGAGGATCGTTTGAAAAAATTCGAAGTTACACGGAGATGCGATATAGTCAGTACCATGACGGACGGGACATCTGTAATGGCAAAAATAGGAAAAATATCACCGACTCAACAGCAACTGTGTTTCGCCCATGGTGTCCAGTTGGTAGTAATCGACGTACTGTACAAAACCAAATCTACGAAGGTAGCTGATGTTGACATTGAAATTGACCTCAACGATGATAGCAACTCAGAAGAAGAAGAAGAAACGGAAGATGTTGATGTTCAAAATGGCTTTGGTGTAGAGTTTACTGGCGAAGACGAGAAAAATGACGTCAAGGAATCGTTTAAGCCAATCTTTGAAAAAGTCCGAAGAATCGTCAGAACGTTCAGAAGCTCGCCTTTGAGAAACAAAGTCCTACAATCATATGTTATTGCCGATTGCACAATAGATTCTCAAGCAAAAGGGCTCTCATTGATTCTCGATTCAAAAACTCGACGGAATAGTTTGGCCAACATGATGAGCAGATTTTACAAGCTGCGAAATTGTATCCAAAAGTCGCTTCTGGATTTAAAACCTCACATCAAGCCTCGTAAATATTCGGGTCTGATTCTGAACGACGAGGAACTCGCTACAATTTCGGAAATTTCTTATGCATTGCTGCCGTTACAAGTCGCGGTCGAGGCTTTATGCAGAAGAGATGCAAACTTAATCACTGCTGACGCCATATTGATGTTCGTACTTCAAAAATTGGAAGATCAGAACACCGAATTGTCTTTGAATCTTCATGTCGCTTTGTGTAAACGAATTAGTGAAAGAAGAAAAGATTTATCGGGCGTTTTAAAATATCTTCACTCCAGTAGCAGTCCATCTGTGATCAATCGAGATGTCAGACAGATGTTCGCCAGTCCATCAAGAAAGAAAATCGAAAAATTGATCTTGCAGCTTATTGAACGTTGCCATTCCGATGATGCATCCAAGGTATTGGCATTTGTGCACGTTGAATTAGCTCAGTAGCTCAAAGTCAATTAATTTTTACAGGCTGACGACGATCCGAATATGATAATGACGCCAACGATGAAACTTCCGAACCCGAACGTCCGAAATGTAAAAAGAAAAAGATGACGGCGCTGCATATTGAGCTTGACAACGCTATAAAGAAGGCGTTAACTTCAAAGTCACCGTCGAATACCGATTATTCTGACACCCTACAGGGTAACAAACATTTACTGAGATCCATTAGGCAAGAATTGAACTTGGTTGAAAATGGAGGCAATCGTGGTTTTTTTCTAAGCAAAGCTTATGAATCTTTCCTGTGGATTAGACCCACTACGCATTGAGTCAGAGAGAGCGTTTTCCTCCGCGGGCTACATTTGTAGCAAAATTCGCTCGAAGATGAACGATGCTACTTTGGACACTTTATGCTTTTTGAGAGCGTTTTTCCAAACAATTAAAGTGTCAAAAATTGATGTTTTCGAATGTCCTCTATTGATTTTTTTAAGGTAATTAATTGACGAAATGAATTCACTAATAAAAACCAAAATGAGAATATAAAATTGTTGTTGAGAAAATTTTTAGGAACCGGTTACTCGATTTTGGAACCGATTCCCGGTTCCTAAGAACTGCATTCCCTATGTCGATCTCATTATCTTCGTCCTCATCATAAACGTATTTAGTTAGACTAAACGCTTTGATAAAATTGGATGTGTTGTCGGTAACGATTTTAACGGTCTTATCTCGTATTTTAAAGTCAGTCATCACTTTTTCTATATTCGCAGCGAGAATTAACCAGTGTGCGACCCTTTAATTCTTCGACACGCTAACGTCGCCGCATCACGTCGGCTTTTTAGTACACAATAAAATTATTATCAATCAATATCTTTCCAAACTCAGTGAATCTATCCAATGACAAGTGACACCAAGAAATGATCTATAATTTTAATAGGGAGTTAGTGACAGCAATTAGCCCTAGAAAGTCAAGCACACCGATGATGCGACAACCAGCAATCTGAACACACACACACACATAGGAAATCGTTTCAAGCTTTTTTATGAGAGAAGTTTTCATTTCTTCGAAGTCGCGCTCTATATTGGAAGTTATTCGCTGCCTAGTGATTGTCATACCAGAAAATCCAGCCTTCAAAAGGGCTTTGAACGACCGATTTTCTACTACACGGGCTGAAAGATGAGCGTTTATAACTGCATTCGTCACTAATTTTTTGAATTCTAATTCGTTATGTGGCTTTCGGCCGACGGTATCCTTCAGTGTTGTTTGATTCGTACTAAGGGACTGGGACACAATGTTTGTTTTTGTTGGTTTATTTGCTTTTTTCGCAACCTCTTTAGCCTTCGCCGTGTCCTCTCTAAACGTGCTGTATTGAGAACCGTGAACTTTCTGTGTAAGATTTAATGAATTTAAAATTCAATGAAAATTTTAAAAATTCAAACTTTTTCCATTGTTATGCGACCAGCAATTTTACCTCGACATGCTTTTTTAGATTGTACGACGATTTTTTTGCGTCGATAAATGCTTCGATGTGACACATAACAAACACCTCACGTTAAAACAACTTTTTTTGATTTTTATTAGTTGGAAGTATTTATCAAAACCTGGCCACAGTTTTGTAGTATCAGTATCACTGACAATTTCATTTTTAGAAATTAAATTTGTATTTAACTTATCGCCATCACCAGCAGAAATTTTTTCGGTATCCATTTTGTAAAGAAAACACGTGAAACTGAAGTGACTTTATTCGTTTGACTTTGTCATTGAAGTCATGAGAACAAAAGGTCTGAATCAGTGCAAGTTTGTGTCAACCAGTGACATAAAATATAGATAGATTGCGAATACGCTTTCTTTCGATAGCGAACTGACGCTATTTGAAAAAATAGCGAACTGACGCTATTCGCTAAGCGAATCAGCGTTCACTATTTTCAGCGACGCTGATAACAACCTTGGTTTCAATTGTGGTTTTAGCATTATCTTTTTTGGAGCTCTGGCAGAGAGAGGTCTGGATAACAACATTGTTGATATTTCAAAACATTTTTTCGATTTTTTTCGGATTGCGTCAATAAATCAATAAAATAATTCAAAAACAAACTTCAAAATCGACCAACGTTCTCACTATTTTGCACGAGAAAACGACGAAGCGGCATATTAATCACCATCACCTCTAATTTGTTCATTATACAGTAAAGAAATCAAAAGAAAGTACCATAACTTTGTTGTTAACATTACCAGCAGGTAAAATGCACAAATGTTACTCATCTATGCGATCTATGGGAGGGTATTCTTACCTTCGTAGAGAAAAGTGAAAACGAATTCTTCATTTGTTGTATTTGCTGGTAATTCTAACAACAATTCTAACTTTGGGAAAATCATATCTGCAGATTTCATCAATATCATCTAGACTGCACTTCATTTTTGTAGTAATTATCATCGAAATAATTGGGACGTTCATTGTTTACACTGTTCTGACTTGTATGCTTCCCGCTCCAATGATTGATTGTCACTACAAACGTTCTTCTAGATAATGTTACGTAATACGTACAAGGCTGTTACGAATAGTAACAAAAATTAAAAACTAAAGGAACTTTTATGATAAAATTATAACGTCATGCAATTAATTCTGAATTTACACACAAAATCATCTACATTTGTTACGTGTATGTTAATTAAATTACACAATCATGTTAGCGAAGAACTAGGCGATTAGCGAAGTTTTTCGCTAGTTGGATTTAAGGGAGCGCTGGTCGCTATTAGCGAGCAGTCCCCAATTCTAGCGACGCTAATGGATCAAGTCATGACTCACGTCTGATCAGGCAACACTACATAATTTTCAACTGTTTCTTCGGGGACAAAACATTAAATTTGTATGGGGAGACATAGTTTTTTGCGAATTAATCATTTTCTGTATTTAAGTAACCGGACCAGATGAATGACGATGGAAGTTCATTTAATGGTACTATAAAATAACTCACTTGGCTGGTTGGTTTATTTAGAAAACATAATTCAGTTCGTTACAACAGTTTACAAAATACACTTAAATACTGCGAAGCTAAATTAATTGTTTGGCCTATTGTACTGCATCTCCTTCCCTATTAGGTTTAAACTCCCCTTTCGGGTTCCTTCAGCCTCCTGCTCCTTATGATAAAGGAGAGCACGTTGACTAATTTCAGTTTCAGCTACTCTTGGTCTCACTTGGTAAGCTTTATACAAAACATAAAATGAATAAATCACATAAAACGAGTTTCTTCCATACAAATTTAACATTTTGTCACCGATGGAACAGTTGAAACTCGAGGCGCCCTCAGCTGTTTTGTGGCCAATATGTGAAACAGGCGCTTGATCCGTGACTAGCGACGCGTCGCGACGCTAGTACAACCATGCACTTGACATTTGAAGCAGCCTAACTGATTTGAGAATTCTGACATTCGGAGCAGATTGTCTTTAGTTCATGACGTTCATGAGGTTAACTGCATGTCGCACTTTTCGTTGAGAATGGCCTTATTGAATTTCGTAGTTTCATTTAACATTCAGACGACACGGCGATAAATGAAAATGATAAAATTGCGTACCTTTCATTTCATTTCATTTATTTCTTACTTCGTATAAAAAGGCATTGCCTTATGTAATACAATAGTATTTAAGAGCAATAGTATTTAAGAGAGAAAAATTTAATAACTAAAAAAACAAAATCATCATACTAAAAAAAAGAGAAAAGAAAAAAAGTAACAAAACACATTCTCAAACTAATCAATATGCATACTTACTTTGGAAACTTGGATTTATTATAACTTCAAAGAAAAAAAAAACATCTATCAAATCCATCATAGTACTTATAGCTTATGTAAAACAAGAAAAGCATAACCAAAATTGAAGATAAGCAGCAATATATAGCCACATATTCAATCCCCACTCAGGCCACCCACTCAACACCCCAACTGCCCGTACCACACCAGCCAAATTCATCTCAAATCGACCCCCTCCCCCGGCCCGCGTAGCTGCTCCTCCGGCAGACAATCAAGCCCAGATCAACGCCCCGGAAGACCACCCCCCGAAAAAATTAGACCAAGGTGGTGGGCGGACTTCCTCCGCTCCCACACTCCAAAGCGCCGGCTAGAAAGTGACTAACTCTGTCTCTTTCCACCCAACGCTTCAGAATACAAGAACAAAAGTCGTCCGCCCCCCACTCCAATCCAACCCTCCCGAAAAATGACCCCCCAAACGCCGAACCAGGCACGACCATCCACCAGATAAACAACCGCACAAGCCGAAAAAAAAAGAAAAAAGAAATCAATTCGAAATGATAGCAAGCCCACACGCACCACTACAAATGATATCATCCCAATCTTGTACAGTAATGTTTCAGGCATGAGTCCCTAAAGGTATCAATAGAGGCAATTCTCTTCAAAGAATGAGGAAGAGAGTTATACTTCGACACTCCGCAAACAAACAATGACTTATACACCCGCGACACCGACACTCTTGGTATTTCCAAATTATGCGTTCTCTCTGACTTACTAGGCATAATTTTACCATACAAATAGTAAGGGGTGCGACTTAATAGGAGATTATGTATAAACACCATTGACCTATACTGATGACAATCTAGCAAACCGAACAGATTAAGATGGCGCACCACTTGATCCTTCATCACATTCTCAATAACATTTGAAAGCACCGGCAGCAAACATACCGCTCTATAATCCTTTAAATCATGTGACCTGCTGTTCTTATGCTCTGGAATCACCTTTGCCCTCTTCCATTCCGACGGAAAAACCGAACGCATCAACACTTGGTTACAGATATGAGTTAACTCTCCCAACACGTTTTCCAGGATTAATTTCAAAAATGTTAATGGAATATTATCCAAACCAACTGCATTAGACTTAATTCTCATCACAGATTCAAATACCTCTAGCTCCGACACACATTGAAAGGCAAACTCCTGCTTAATCTCAAATAATCTCAATCATGTAATGTGTTGTCCGTTGTAACCTCATGCGCGCTGCTATACCCCACATCAACTGAACCAGAATTCGCTGCGGCCGCTAAATATTTATTAAATTCACTAGCAGTAAAATTAGGCTTTACTTTGTTTTTTTTATTCACCACCCCCAACTCCCTCAAGTTACGCCACAATACCTTCGAGCCCAATGAAACATCCAGGAGAGGCTTTACATATTTAGCTTAAGCCACTTTAATCAGCTGAGTCACCCGATTCCTACATTGCCTGTATAATTCATAATTTTCTGGCGTAACGTTGAATTTCGAAAACCGATATGCAATGTCCCTTTCCACGATAGCTAATCTCATCTCTTCTGTAAACCACTCTTTCGTAGAGGCTAAACGGCGACGGTGGACCCGCTTCAGTAGCATGTTTTTCAAGAAGAGACCCAATGTTACGATTCATTATCTCCACCTTTAAATCAATCTCTATAGTCTCATAAAATTCATATCAATCCAAGGTCGGCAGGTCCCTCATCAACGATGGAACATCAATCTTATTGTAGCAACGATAAAATTTCGGAGCCTCACCAGAAAAGTCAACATGACAATCAATCGATAATATTAATAGGTCATGATGAGATCAACCAGCCGAAATTTGATTAAAAAAATTTACATCTTGCAAGGAGTTAGTCAGCATTGAATCAATAAGCGACGGTATTTTACCAGGCTCGAAATTCGTAGGATCACTATCCACAGAGCAGAGTGAATGCTTTACCAATATTTCTTTAAATCTACATCTCGAACAGTGACCAAGAATACACAATCGACATTTTCCATTTACAGTAAGCAAATTTTCATTAAAATCTCCCACGATAACAGATTTATCATAAGCAGGCAAAAGTTTGGCAAATATATCATCAACTAGTCGAACCCCCGCCCCTAGGGGCTGCGCAGGCTTTATCATTTTCACGTGTTGTCTATTCAGAGAGTCAAAGCTTTTTTTTCCGTTTTAAATAATGATGCGTAATGTTTCATGTCATTGTATCACTTCGTTGATATTACCGCTAATAATACTAAAATCAAAGTGGGCGAGAAAGGTACTATAAATTAAAATACTTTCTTTGCCGCATTCTTTACCGCCATTTTTTCAGAGGATGGCAAGTTGGTTAGGGAATTTGAGGAAAGGAGGAAAATGGGAAACGCGGTGGCCAGTCAGTTGAGGTCGCACGTGTTCAACAAGAAGGAA
>CM055406.1:87907628-87918884 GCA_029228625.1 Pseudolycoriella hygida
CCATCAAATACTCTAATACTTTGCTTCCCCGACTAAATCTCTAAGACGTCATCTTGACTGACTTTTGGACGATTTTCAATTTTCACCCTTTCTTGACCCATAACTCCCTTATTTCAGAACAATATCTAACCCCGGAACATGTTTTCTCGACGTTTTACACCATACCCGACAACATATCAAAAAGTATTTTTTTTTCTTCGTCAGTGTAAACGCAATTAAACGAAAAAATAACGGGATCGTGACAGACAGACTAATAAATAAATAAATATATAAATAGACGAATAGACGAATAGACGAATAGACACATAGATAGATAAACAGGCAGACATTAGACGTTTATAATTAGTAATGTCTTCGATCTCGTCTATTCTAGGCGAGGGATTCTTTTGAAAAACAGCCTGCTGAAATCGGATGCATCTCCCAGCGGATTTTTTTTATACTTTCCTGAATAGGTACTGATCCCTAGAAGCCAGAAATATTTTTTAAAAAAATCATCGATGTTTGTGTGGCTATTGAGATGTGTTCAAAAACCGAAAACATGCATTTTTCTTACAGAAAGTTTTCCAGCTAGAAGAAGCGTACTTCTAATTTATACTTTAATTTGAGGTTATGAAAATGATGACTACGTGAGGTTTTAAACTATCGAACTTCTGCAACGTTTACACCACCGATCCAATGTTCCACTTCTAACCAGAGCAGCTGCTGTCTTTAATTGTTACTATAAGTTACTAACTACTAATTAAACAGTCTTACAACAAGGGAATTGACCAAAATTCACGAGCGCAAAGAAATACGTGTTACTCTTTTGCCATTGTCCACATTTTTATTTACATATTCGTCATACAAATTCTATAAACTTAAACAAAATTCAGCAAGTGAACATTCGTTTGAAAAATTAGCATATACATAAACACAAACAACTTACTTCCATTGTTCCGACATTCATAGTCATAACATTTGAACGTTATTTTCTTAGCTATTTAAAAATTTTGTACATGATGGAAAAATTACTTGCATCATCCGTGTGTCTTCTTTAGCATAAAAAGAGACTGTCATGAATGCATGAACGATTACACGTTTCGCTATTTAAAATCATTGAATCTGCATAACGTATCAATTAAATTGTACATTTATTTACCACCAACGGTGCATTCACGATTTACGTTTGGAGTTTATTCTGCACAAATGCTTACAATTCAATTTCAATTGAAGTTTTGATTGTAACCAAACAACAGTTTGAAAAAAACATATGAAGGGACCCGTACGTGTCAGAATAGATGCGGCAAACAGACTTGATGTTAAGAAAAGACTCGAACGTATTTAAGTAAATATTGCGTTCGAATAGTTTGAAATTTTGAATGACTCATAAAAATTACCCAAGGTAATGAAAGCCCTCCCGAAGTACGTTTAAAATTTAATTCTCTAAAACGTTGTCTTTGGAAGCAACTTTCTAACTGCCATAGTTCTAGAGATAGGAGTCATCCCTCTGAACTCTAGAATTGGCTGAATCCCAGGATTGGGACATTTCTCGGGGAAACCCTGAAACCAGTGTTGGCTAAAATTTAATTCTCTACAACTTTGTCTTTGGAAGCAACTTCCAAACTGCCATAGTTCTAGAGATAGGAGTCATCCCTCTGAACTCTAGAAGTGGCTGAATCCCAGAATGTAATTACTCAAGTTATCGTGTTGACGGACAGACAGACCGACAGACGGACATTTTATTTTGCTGATTTGTCATCTGGAGGCAACTAAAAAAGTTTCCCCCTTAGTCCCGGGTTCGAATTAGCAATGTAACAAACGTGGTAGTGATATCAGACCTTCGTACTTCGTACGGGTCTAAAAATTTTTGATGTTTGAATTTTTTTTTTTAAAGATATCACGGTCACGCTTAATTAGTGAATTAGCGAATTGGATTGATTAAATAGGAACAAAAGTCACGTTCCAGCTAAAAACAGTCTGTAGCATCGGCTAGGTGTATTGAAAATGGATGACTAAAATTTGCTCGAGGTCGTTTTGATCGATGTTTTGCGAACATTAGGTTTTCCAACTTTGGTGTTTTTTTTTTTCCTTTTCTTTGTCTTTCAATTTCAAGGAAATTAACAGAACTTTGGCATTTAAAAAAAAACCGCAAAATTCAAATGAATGAGGGGCACGGGGATGTCACTTATTCATCCAATATTCATTCATAATTATTATTCGGCCATGCAACGCAAATTTGTCGATGTTGCCGAATCGTATAACAAACTGAAAATTAAAAATCGGCATCTATAAAATGTAGACGAAATTCAAAAACTCCAAAAAAATGTTAAATTAGATATAAATTTGTATAGTGACACCCTCGTGGTGTGCGGTGACCCGGTGCGACTAGACGTGTGCGCCCGTCTTTTGTCGGCGTAGTAAACGAGGTTATCTATAGCCTTTGGACTCCACTCTAGAAGTTTACAATGTTCTACAAAAATGTGCAAGATACGTGTATCTAGTCGGCGTGCTAAGACCATTTTGTTCCAAAATGTCACTGTCAATAGATATTCGAGGTACGCCGACATTTCAGCTCATTTTCCGCCGAATACCAAAAAAATATCGGCGTACCTCGAATATCTATTGACAGTGAAATTTTGGAATAAAATGGTCTTAGCACGCCGACTAGATACACGTATCCTGCACATTTTTGTAGAACATTGTAATCTTCTAGAGTGGAGCGCAAAGGCTATACATAATTTTGAATACTACGCCGACAAAAGACCGGCGCACACGTCTAGGTGCGACGCGTACATGTTATTCGTTCGAAAAGTGGTTTCAATCGACGCGAAATTTTAGTCAGATTAATTAATGAACTTCGTAAACTTTTTCCACCGATTGGAACTTCCTAGATCAACTTACAACAAATGTTATTTTCTTGTGGCAGGGTTACGACCCCTCGCTCTTGTTGCAATTTGCTCACCACCTTACCCTAGGTAGTTGTTTAACAACAAAAAATTGTGTAAAAATCGTATAGAAAAATTCTAAGTTGGTGGGTCTGGCTTGTAATTAAATTTTTTAAATACATGAACGCAGACCCGGTTTAACCTAATTCAGAATCTAAAGGAACAAAGTTTTCTAGGATATTTTAACGAACCAATTACTGCATTTGCATTTTTAATGGTTTAAAAAGCCAAATAAGAGAAACTACGCTACAAAACGTTGCTGTCGGCAAAGTTAAACTTCTTCGACGACTTCATTACTGCTTTCAAATTTAAGCGAATTTTTAACTAGCTTACTAAATTTTAAAACTGAGGTCGTTAATTATGCTAAAAGTCCACTGGTTCCTTTTGCAGTGTCAAACATGAATTCAAGATTTTCCTTTTATTCAAATTCACAAAATAAAACGTGAGGAGCTTTCACAACTGTTCCAAATTCGTCGTCTCTTTGAAACAAACGCAACGAGAAACAAAATCAATTTGATATTCGTAAGAATCTTTTATTAACTCGATTGTCACCAAGTTGATTTTAACCAGGCACCAATATGAAAAATTTCTTCGAGCCAACCAATGTCCCAGTATGATCATGGTCTGGTCACGACCATTAAAAAAATCAATTTGGTGTAGAGGAATAATAATGTGGAAGGCAAGGGTTTTCACACCGAACTCATTATATCTTGTGATCATGCCGTTAAATAGCCAAATCACAGGGTGTCACTTACATCGAATTTACACCGATTTTTTGAAGTTTTTGAATTTCGTCCACATTTTCATAGATTTCGTTTTTCAATTTTCAGCTTGTTAGAATTTGGCAACATCGACAAATTTCGTTGCATGGCCGAATCGATTACAAATCGTTTGTATCGTATTCGGCAATAATTCATTATGAATGAATGTTGGAAGTGACACCTCGTGTAACCAAATCATTCGTCTATCTGTAAAACTTTGAAACCGGAGCTGCTGTTCTTTTGACAGATAGACGTATGAAACAATAGGGGATTTTCAGAGAGTGTAACTGACAGTTTCTCTCCCCTTAACCTCTTTGGCGGGCAGCGAATTTTCGTTACTTACTTAACTTACTTACGCTGTATCTCAAACAGAATACAGTGTAATGATGGTTCCTACGTTACATAATTTTTTTAAATATTTGAACTACAATGTAAAGAAAATGCCAAACTAAAATGAATTGTTAATTATATTTCTTTGCCGTTGATGTAAATTGTTGGGTATATTTGTTGGATGATAGCGGCAATAAACAATAAAACTATTTGTTTGGTTTTTAGCTATATTTCGAGTCCCATTTTCGACTCTTCTTCATGCTACAATTGATGAATTAATCTAATTAAAAAATAATAACACTCAAAATGACTATAAAAAATTACCTTTGAGGCTAAATCAAACTAAGGGAAAAAATAAAAACTACAAATTACTTCACATCTTCTGCACATAAAATATCACAGAAAGTTGGATGACAAACAGAATTAGTTGACATTTTCTTCTTTTTTGGTTGTATTTGACGAAGTCTTTGGTTTCATGTGAGCCATATGGTCATCTTTCGGTTAACTTCTTCTTAAACAGATTTACGTACGATTCATGCAGTCCGTGTGTGTCGATCAACAGGTTTACCGTATTTTTGGTGTTGCAAATGTGCATTTTCTCAGCGATTGATCTTTGATGGTAATTCGGTATGTGATCAAGGATAGTGGTGTTATCGAAATCAAAATTGTGGTTGTTTTTCACTGCGTGTATAGTTAGTCCGGTTGTTTCCGTTATTTTCTTCAGTTTTATGTCACTCTTATGTTTCGATTTTCTGTTCACTAATCTCTGTTTGGTATTACCTGGATATTTGGCCGGGCAATTTAAACAGTCAATTCTATAAATTACCTTCGATTTCATGTCCTTTGGTACCGGATATTTTGTTCTGGAATATAAATTGCCAACATTGTTTTCTGTTTTACATCCCAATGCCATGTTATGCTCTCGCATCACTTTATTGATTCTCTCCGATAGTCCAGGGACGTAAGGTGATGCAATGTATCTTGGTTTTGGTTTGTTCACATTATTGTTGTTGCCATTATAGAAGCGGTTGACTCTCTCCTTGATCACTTTGTTGACGAAATCTTCAGGATATCCATTATCGTGCATCAGATTTTTTACTGTTCTAATGCTGTTGGGTCTTTCTTCTGTTTTCGTAAACGTAATGGCCCTATCCGTTATTGCGCTCGCCACATTCCTTTTGTGTGTCAGCGGGTTGTGTCCATTGAAATTCAAATATCTACCAGATGACAGTTCTTTTCTGTACCAATTGCTTGTTATGTTTCCGTGATCATCTCTGGTGAGTGTCATATCGAGAAAATTGATGGATTTATCCTTTTCCTCTTCTATGGTGAATTTCAATCGCGGATGATAATTGTTGAATGCGGTTAACAATTGGTCGATTTTGTCTTGTGGAACAAACGCTATGATGTCATCGACGTATCGTCTGTAAAATGGGATGATGAACGGCGAATTATTCAGAATTGATACTTCCAGGTCTTCCATGACTAAGTCAGCTAAAAAACCAGAAATTGCGTTCCCCATGGCTACACCATACTGTTGTAGGTAGAAGGAGTCACCGTATCGAAAATACGATTCATCCATGATCAGTGTGACTGCGTCGATGAACATTTCTTTTGACAGGAACGTGTGTTCTTTGATTGTCGTCCACCTTCCCTCAATCGCTCAGATGCATAACTGCTTCGGAATGTTTGTGAACAACGACGTGGCGTCGAGGGAAAACATTTTATATCCTTTCGGAATCTTCGCCTCCTTGATGGTTTGACTAAACTGCCAACTGTCCTTGATTCTGTATGGAGACAAATGTATGATCTTGGTGAAGCATTCTGCAATGATTTTGCTGAGTTTATATGTTGGCGATTGGACCGTGGCCACTACTGCTCTTAGCGGTAGCAATTCACCAATTTTCCATTTGTGCAGCTTGCCAAGGCCGTAAATTGCTGGTGCGACGCTGTTGTGTGTTTGTAGGTCTCGCTCTTGACCATCATTGATTCGGTTCGTTAGCCTCCAGTATTTGATCATATTGTTCACCTTCTTTTCAATTCTTACCGTGGGATTCATCTTCGTTTTCTTGTATGTACTCGTGTCACATAGCAATTTATCCATCGATTTCTCGTAATCGGATCTGTTTAAAACTACGGTCGAATTACCTTTATCAGCTCTGATGACTACGATCTGTTGGTTGTCTTTCAGGAATTTCCTAGTTTTGTTCACCATAATCAGCAGGATAGGGATAGGGCCATTACGTTTACGAAAACAGAAGAAAGACCCAACAGCATTAGAACAGTAAAAAATCTGATGCACGATAATGGATATCCTGAAGATTTCGTCAACAAAGTGATCAAGGAGAGAGTCAACCGCTTCTATAATGGCAACAACAATAATGTGAACAAACCAAAACCAAGATACATTGCATCGCCTTACGTCCCTGGACTATCGGAGAGAATCAATAAAGTGATGCGAGAGCATAACATGGCATTGGGATGTAAAACAGAAAACAATGTTGGCAATTTATATTCCAGAACAAAATATCCGGTACCAAAGGACATGAAATCGAAGGTAATTTATAGAATTGACTGTTTAAATTGCCCGGCCAAATATCCAGGTAATACCAAACAGAGATTAGTGAACAGAAAATCGAAACATAAAAGTGACATAAAACTGAAGAAAATAATGGAAACAACCGGACTAACTATACACGCAGTGAAAAACAACCACAATTTTGATTTCGATAACACCACTATCCTTGATCACATACCGAATTACCATCAAAGATCAATCGCTGAGAAAATGCACATTTGCAACACCAAAAATACGGTAAACCTGTTGATCGACACACACGGACTGCATGAATCGTACGTAAATCTGTTTAAGAAGAAGTTAACCGAAAGATGACCATATGGCTCACATGAAACCAAAGACTTCGTCAAATACAACCAAAAAAGAAGAAAATGTCAACTAATTCTGTTTGTCATCCAACTTTCTGTGATATTTTATGTGCAGAAGATGTGAAGTAATTTGTAGTTTTTATTTTTTCCCTTAGTTTGATTTAGCCTCAAAGGTAATTTTTTATAGTCATTTTGAGTGTTATTATTTTTTAATTAGATTAATTCATCAATTGTAGCCTGAAGAAGAGTCGAAAATGGGACTCGAAATATAGCTAAAAACCAAACAAATAGTTTTATTGTTTATTGCCGCTATCATCCAACAAATATACCCAACAAAACTAAAATGAATATCAAAATTATATATGAGGAGCGGAATATATATTATGTTACTGTAGAGATAACCCAAATATTACACTCGAGTACATAAGACACGAACAAGTGAGCGAAGCGAACGCGTGTATGTGTCTTATGTACAAGAGTGTAATGTGAGGGTATCTCTACAGTAGCATATAATATTTTATCATATCAGCCACAATAGCGTTTTGTACACGAAGCCTAGGTAGCCGTGCGGGCTAGAGCGTAGGGTTTTTTTTTCAAATTTCTTCACATTCAGTGCCCAATGTTCGAATCTTGATGGATGAATTTTTTTTTTTCAATGAGGAATTACATTTTAGACTTGTAATTCGATTTTTTTCGATTTTTGTAACATATACACATCATACGGTGAATGACCTAATCTAAAATTTTGATTTTTTTCTATAATGAAAAAAAGAAATACGTGGCATTCGCATGCATACTACGATCGAAACGCAGGCATACTGTGTGGTACTCTTTATGTACATTTTAAATTCAATCACGTTAGCTGTCACGATACAAATAACATTTCGTTGTTTTATGAAGATGCGGTGGTCAAGTGGTTAGCATAGTTTGATATTAACTCGAGGGTCCGAAGTTCGAGACTCGTCGGGGGCATGGTTTTTTTTCTTTAAAAATTTCTAGAGTAAAACATTTTGTTTGAAAGTCCCTAGGCAGCACCTAATACATAAAATAAGGTACTGCATATCCCTTATATACGGAAACACTTAATATATGGCATATCCCTTCCCCTTATATTGTGACGAAACAGTGTCTCGGCTCGAGTTAATTACTCAATGATTCCTTCACGGAACCACTGATAGGCTCAAATAAGTACTTAAATTTTATAAATGATTAAAAATAAAATGTAAAAATTAATAGGCTCAAATGAGTACTTAAAATTTTATAAACAATTAAAAATAAAATGAAAAACGTAGATATTATCATTTCACCCATTATCATTACTAGCACTATTATTTCCCCCCTGAGTCAAATTTAAAAAGCCAGACTCACGCGGAAAGTTTGGGGTGAGAAAAACTACGTCAGTTTCACTCTCTGAAAATCCTCAATTACATGCATGCACTGTTCCAAGTCGATCCACCTGGGTGACAGTACCTACACAATCGTCAAATCTGTGCAGAGGTGTGAAGTGGTGAATTTCTCTATTGTCTTCCTTTTGTTAAATTGGACGTTTCACAGTTGCACTGCACTGCGTTGAACGACGTTTTTTGGGTACATTGTTTAAATGTCAACATCTAATACTACAATTGGCATTTGATTTCAATTTCAAAACGAAATTTCAGCAGACATCATGTCGAATAGGCTGCTTTTCACGATGAACTTCAGGGTATATTTCAGAAACAAAATTCGCGAATTTCTCGAATTTCGCGAAAATTTCCTGAATTTCGCGAAAATTTCCTGAATTTCGCGAAAATTTCCTGAATTTCGTGAAAATTTCTTGAATTTCGCGAAAATTTCTCGAATTTCGCGAAAATTCCTTGAATTTCGCGAAAATTTCTCGAATTTCATGAAAATTTCGTGGAGTCTGATTGAGCCTGCACTATGATTCCTGTGCCTCGGTTGTAGCAGCATCAGCTTCTAATGAGAACGATGGAATGATTGCGCTGAATAGATCCGAAACCGAGTGAATTGAGCCTAAGAAACTTGAATAGCAAAGGTTAGTGGCGTTTCTTAGTCTAATTCCACCCAATTTATTTATTTATTTATTTTCATCATCAATGGCCGAAGCCCCCTGACTACATACATTGATAAAATCTGAATGAACACTCTCAAACACAAAAACGTAAATCATGAGCAGATCCGGAAGTGAGCTGCCGACCCAGTAGACCCGTCGGAGTCATCAGTCACCCCTGCTCCTTCATTCTTTATTTATTTATTTATTTATGAAAATGAGGATGAAAAAAGCCAGTCGCGTAAAGCCAATGGTCCACCTGAAACAGAAAAGATTAGCGAAAACTAGTCGTCTAGACTAGCTGCTTTTGCACAAGTCGACGTGACCTAGAGTTTCATTTGAGAGTCGTGAGACCCGAAGACCGTGAGACCAAAGGTTCAGTTTAAATAAATATAGAATCATATTGACATTGATTATGAAATTCTGGTCTTACCATTCAGTTTATACGCAATTTTCAATTTCCTGATGGTCAACTTGAATGATTCACGTGGTATGTTTTGAAACCACAATAGTAAAAAACGGTTGAATGCCATACACATGTTATTGATTGGCTCATAAAGACCATATTTCGTCTTGTGCTCGTCGACAACGAGAAAGTCATCAGCACGAGCGGGTCTAGAATGATGAATGATTTTGCTTTTAATTTTAGGTGCGTCGATATTGCCATTCATTGGCAGGCATTGATTCTGCGTCGGGCGAGTGTTTCGATGTTAATCGATTCGCATCTCTCAATGTATGGCGGAAGCTTGTGGTTTTCGTCCCGTTTCACCGTCTCAGTGCGTATATCAAACATTTTTTCTGAATTGATTCAATTCTGTCAACAAATGTGTCTTGATAAGGGTGCCAAACAACTGAAGCACATTCTAAGTAAGAACGGACATACGCAAATACGTTTTAAAGTTTTAATATTCTTAAATTGCTTACAAGTTCTCATAACGAAGCCAAGCATTGAGTAAGATTTTGAGTAAGATTTGTCAGTTTATCGTCCAAGAGGACTCCCAAATCTTTTGTTACCTTAACACGAGTCAACGCAACATCATCGATGTTGTAACCGAACTCAATTTTGGATCTTTTTCGAGTGAAGGAGATTACCTTGCACTTATCGACGTTCAAATAAAGTTGATTGATTTTGCACCATTGCAGAAACCTGTTCAAGTCACGTTGGAGAGCACTTGCGTCAAGAACATTTCTAACTCTCATGAAAATTTTCAAGTCGTCAGCATACATTAAATAAACTTAAGCTGAGAAGACTTTAGTAGCATCGTCCATGAATAATGTGAACAAGAGAGGGCCGAGATGGCTACCCTGAGGAACACCAGAGGTCACGTTAAACGGTCAAAATAGCTTCACTCAACGCGAAAATTTCTCGAATTTCGTGAAAATGTTTCTCAAAAATAGGCCCTGATGAACTTATCTGCAATTTGTATTCAATTCTTTTGTTTTGAAAATTGAAAAATTTGGTTGTGGTATTGTTTACGAGTTAGCGTCCATTCCAAAACTAAACATTGACAAAATATGAGCCGAATGCCGTGCGTATTCTAATCAATCTTAACTTTAAGCAGTAAATCGATGATCGTTTCTCTAAACTAAATATTTTAAACCATTAGAAGCACAAGTAGTTTGAGGTATTTAAGTACGGGTGCAGAAAGGTTTAAGGAGTGTTTTTGAAAATCAAACAACTTTGAAGCCTTATCGGGTCCCGTATAAAGTTGAGCATAGATTCCAAGAAGAAAGGGTGATATGAGGCACCTTTATTTCTTGAATTTCTTGAAAATTTCTCGTACTGTGATAACCGCATGTTTGCAATGAAACGACCTTTAAAAGTGCAACAGATTGTATTTGTCCATAAGTAATGAATTTCACTCTTTGCGTGACCAAGCCTTTAACAAATATTTGTCTAACACGGAAGAAATGTTAACTTCTGATCCGTCAAAATTTTTGTATTACGTAAAGTCACGGAAAAAGACTACAGGCTACCCTTCAGTTATGTCTACAGGTAATAAGAAAGCTGGCAATCCTAACGAAACGTGTGATCTATTCGCTGAATTCTTCGAAAGCGTATATGTAGCCGACAACGATACTAGTTCTGACTTATCGAAAAAAATGAACCCCATCGAAAAGCGCATTAATATTGGATCAATTTCTTTTGAGATCCAAGACGTTTTGAACCATTTGAATAGTACAGACACTAGTAAGGGTGAAGGTCCAGATAAAATCTCTTCGATTTTATTAAAAGCTTGCGTTGCGAGTCTGTTAGATCCGCTACTTCGTATTTTAAAATTATCCCTCGAAAGTGGAAAATTTCCGA
>CM055406.1:87928088-87938114 GCA_029228625.1 Pseudolycoriella hygida
TTTTTTTTATTAAAATTAGTAGTTCTATTCTATGATAGAACGCGCACGGAGGCCACCGTTGGGCCCATTGTGCTTACTATATTGTTGTTTAGACATTTGCTGTTGTATCGAACCTTCCTGTACTAGCAATGTAGTTCAGGATGTCTTTTGGTTGCAAAGATCTAATTAGGCTATACCTAATGGTGTAACCACCTAAATGCTTTCTTCTTGCTGTAATAAAAGCAGGACAGTAGCAAAGAAAATGTTCAGCTGTTTCCATGTCTTCCCCACATAGGTCACAGCTTGGATCCGATCGAATACCTATTGTCGTCAAGTGTTTATTGAAGCTGAAGTGTCCTGTTACTGTGCCAACATACTTTTTCAGTCTAGTTCTGCTTACATTTAATAGGAATTTCGACGTTTTCTTGTCAATTCTAATGAGATTTTTGGCCTGGCGACAGCTTGGGATACTATGCCAGTGCGAAGCAAACCTTTTGGACCTTACAGTTGTTATTTTACGTCTTATATTGGAATATGGTGTTCCCATTACTGGCTCTGGACCTATGAATTTACTCAAGGCTCCCTTTTTCGCTAATTCATCTGCTGTTTTATTACCCTCTATGTTTGCGTGAGCTGGTACCCATAATAAGTCTATGCGGTTGTCTGAAGCAAGGTTGTTTAGTAAATCCCAACATTCTAAAGTTAGTGCTGATTTTATTTCAACTGATGATAGAGCTTTCAAAGCCGCTTCACTATCTGAGCAGATGAAGACGATCTTATTAGTGGTGTTACTATCTTTGATGGCATGGCAACCTTCTATGATGGCTCTTATTTCTGCTAGGAAGATCGAAACGTAGTTTCCCAATGATATGGATCTTTGTATTTTAAGTTTGTCACAGTATAATCCTGCTCCTGCAAGTATTAGGGAACCGTCCGAGTACATAACTATTTCATGCTCTGGTGGGTAAATACCGTTAAACCAGTCCTCTTTTGGAGGTATATAAATGTTAAAATTCTTGTCAAATTTAAATTCAGTTATTATCCTATCTGTACACTGAAAATAAAAGGAGCTGTTACTTTTGGTGTATTGTTGCTTTGACTCGTTAGATTTGTTCAATCAACTTTTAAAATTGCTGAAATGACAATTCAAAAGTTGAATTGACATTTTAAAAGTCAATTGCTTAACTTAGGTTCTTTATTTATATATTCTAGCCAGATCTGTGAGTGGTCTGTATTTCTTATAGGTTGGTGTCTAGATATCCTACTACTAGTGGTCAGTGCCTCTGTATGGATGAAGATATGTAATGGAGGTAAATTTAGCATTGCTTCCATTGCGGCTGTGGGAGTTGATTTCCAAGCGCTCGTAATGGCAATGCATGCTTTCCTTTGGAACTTGTCTAGTTTATTCTGGATATATTTTAGTTGGCATTTGTATTCCAGAGAAAAGAGGCGTATGCTATAATTGGTCTAATCACAGTTGTATATATCCAAAATATTACCTTCGGCGAGAGTACTATCAAAGCCTTTTCTAGTCGAAAGTCTATGTTTAATAACCAGTTGAGTCTGCAGTCTAGAATTATGCCCATGTATTTTACAAATTCTACTAGTTTTATGGGAATATCATTTATTGTTGGAATTTTTATTCCCTCGACGTTATTCCTCTTGGTGAATAGTATCATTTTAGTTTTATCTGGATTTATGCTGAGTCCTTTGTCTTCGCACCATTTTGAAATTATATTCAAAGCAGTTTGAAGTAGGTCACATAGAGTATCTACAAATTTGCCACGAATTAACATCGCAAGATCATCTGAGAAGCCTTCAATTTGCAATTGCAATTTTCTATCATTTAGTTTTGTTAATAATTCATTTATTACTAAATACCATAAGAGTGGAGGGAGGACACCTCCTTGAGGACAACCTTTGGTGACTGAGATTATCGATGAGCCAAAATGTACGGTGACTATTCTACTAAGTAGCATCAAACAATCCAATCTATGATTCCTGTATATATGTTATGTCTATGGCATGCTTCTTTTATCGCTCTATACGTTATGTGATTGAATGCCCCAGAAATGTCAATGAAGCACCCAAGTGCACATGCGTCTACTGCTAATGATAGCTCGATTTTTTCTACTATGTTGTGCAGAGCGTTTTCTGTCGATTTTCCGCTTTGGTAAGCATGTTGCTTATCATGTATCTTAAATTTCTTTAAAGGCTTGTCCCTAAGGTATCTATCGATTAATTTTCCAGAGTCTTCAGCATAAATGAAGTCAAACTAATCAGTCTGTAATATTCCGCTAATGAGTAATTTTTTTTTTTCCTGGTTTTTGACTGAATATGACTTTTACATCTCTCCAACTAATCGGGATAAATATATCTGAGACGCAGGGAAGCTTTGAAGAGAGAAGAAAGTGGCTTTACTATTACGTTGATTGAGTGTTGAAGCATGGCTGGAAGGACTTTATCTAAACCGGGTGATTTATAAGGTTCAAATGAGTTTATAGCCCATATGATTCTGTCTTCTGTCACAATTTTATCTATTAGTGGAATATTAACATCTCTTTCATCTATAATTTGTAACTGGTTTAAGTTTGTATCGTTAATTAATTTACAGTTAGGAAAATGACAGTCTAAGAGATGCTTGTAGGTTTCATAATGGTTTGAAGGTGACGTATTCATAATGGTCTTTAGTATACCCTCCTGATGGAAGCAATAAGGATCCAACTGACTGCGACGGATCTTTTGATAAGATCTTAAACATTTTGGCCGAATCATGTACACTACTTATTGAGCTGCATTGGTTTTGCCAGCCTATTCTACGTCTTCTCCTTAAGTTACTCCTGTAAATACTTAACTCTTTATAGTATAACGTCCAATCATTTTATTTTTTACTCTTATTGAAAGTTCTCCGGACAATCGCTCTCTGTTTTCTGTCATCAGATGTATAGTATGGAACTGATTTACCTGCCTTGTGTTTTCGAATTGGACACGCTTTTTCATAAGCTGTTACTAACGATTTTTGTATCCTATCGGCTAAAGCATCAATTTCTTCTACTGTAAGGGGATCTGTCCTGTGATGATTATTAATTTCTGTTTCCATTAGATCTTTAAAATATATCCAATTTGTAGAGGCTGGATTTCTGAATAGCAGTAACGACAGTAGCGACGTAACTTCGAAAGTTTTCTATACTGCCCAAAAAAACAGATTTTGAAAATCGGTGAAGCTTTACTCGAAATATCGTGTTGTCCATTTTTTTTTGCAGACTTGTCATATTTACACCCCAAAACGGAGAACTAGCCAACTCCCGGGTCAAAATTGGACTATTTACAAACTTACAGTAACCCTATCATAAGAATACCTATAATATGAGCTTCTAAAGATATTCTTTTCACTTGAGATTTACATTTTTTGTACTTAGTAGTAAACGACACTTGGAGGCGCTATTATATACAATATACCATATATCGTCTCATGGACAATAATACACTGGGGGATTTTGCAACTTCCTCAAAAAATAAAGAGGTAGATGTGACCGCCATTTAATTAAATGCGTGTCTATGCTCCAACTTTATGACACCAAATACGACAGAAAACCTATCGAATCATATCAAAGTCACGGTCATCAATTTTTTTCGTAGTATTGCTATCCGACACATCACTGCGAAAGAGTTGGTGCCTAGCGGAAAAATATTCAAATGTCTTTTAGACGTAGAAAGTGGGGCCATGACGAAATAATGGCGAAAATATTAACTATAATTTTGCAATTTCCAGCAAAGAAAATGCTTCCATCTCTTTAAATAATTTTTGTCGAATATAGCTAATGTTTAGCACGTAAAAATCAAAAGTAAAGGTAACAAAATAGGTAATATTCCAAATACGCATTTGTACTGACGCTACCATATTTATTTTTCGACTTGGAAATACGATGATTGTTGCGCCACCACAAGCAGCTGACTACGAACTACGAGTGTGGGATGAATACAAGATATAGAACGCACAGGTAGTGCAAATCAGAGTTTCTACGGAGTTTGAGGTGAATTCCTCATCGTAATATTTGAACGTATGACAAATTCATGCTATTAATGTTGTTGTGCCTGTTTCATTCGTATACGATTTTAATATGCAGGCAGGCAACTTGACCTGCAAACAACATTACTTGTATAAATTCACCTCAAATTTGGGCTCCGCGAGTTTATCTGAATTGCATAACCTTCTCTGTTTATATATCTTGAGATAATGTAGGACAAATGTTTGTGGAATCTAATAAATATTTGATTTTTATCCCTTCTTACGTTCGGCCGGCTGTAAGTGACAATTTTCACATTTTTTTTTCAAAGTTACAATCTTTCCAATCTCTTTTGTCAATTGTCTTTTGAGAGTTATTTTTGTGGGATTAAAACACAATGAATATATTCCAATTCGGTGTTGCCGCTTTTGGAAGAATGTGTGTAAACAAATTGGCCATGTCATGTCGTATGTCAACAAAAATACAAATCGGAAGATTCGTGTGATGATCACACATTAAATTACATTTTTTGATTGCAAAAATTAATTTGAAGCTTCACAAAATTATACAACTTTTTCAAAATAAACGAACGTTACTTATGAAGACAAAATTCTCGGAAATCCACTGGAAGGAAGCGAATATTGCTTGCAGAAGTTGGAAGTTTAAATAGTAATTGTGAGCAGTCTTTTTTTCGCTTAAATAAAAACATTGCCTGTTAAAAAAAAGTAATTTTCCTACCTAGTTTTGTAACTAAGGTTTTTTCAGCAGCCTCTGGCTCGTGCGAACACTATTTAGGACGTGTGCTGAAAAAATCTAGTTACAAAACGAGGTAGGAACAACGTTTTCTGCAATTCAATGCCGAAATAGACAAAACCAAACAATAAAATTTCTATTTCGATCACAATTTCCTATTCATTGCATTTTTAATGTCAAAATTTGAATCCTGAAAAAACTTTTCCGCACTAAAATTTGAGTGCTCAAAAACTTTTCCGCACTCAAATTTGAGTGCTGAAAAACTTTTCATTTTCCGCACTCAAATTTGAATGCTGAAAAACTTTTCCGCACTCAAATTTGAGTGCTGAAAAACTTTTCCATACTCACTCAAATCTGAGTGCGGAAAAGTTGACCTTTTCCGCAATCAAAGCAGTATTGAAAATTGTCGTATTTCGACATTGAATTGCAGAAAAAACTTTTCACACGGTAGAATTTAGCGACTTTTTAACGCATAAAGCGAACGATTTTTTAAAAACAAGATTCTAAACGTTCCAATTAAACACAGGACAATAAATGATCAAAATGTAATTTATATTTGAAATTGATTTAATGTAATTTGTGAGATACTTCACTAGAGAATCGAAAATTTTGAAAAATTAACTGAAGTACTTTCAAAGCCAATGGCAATCAAAACAATGGATGTTAAATGTCGATAAAGATGACGAAAATGGAGATACGATTGACCCGTACTGTTTTTTCAAAAATAAGTTGAGTTTTCATAAATTGAAAGTTTATGAAAAGTTATAATTTTCGAAAAAATTGAGTTTTCGTGAAAATTCAAAATTATCAAGAAAATCTAACTTTTTGAAGAATTGCAATTCCTTCTGCAAATCTAAATTTTTGAGAAAATAAATATTTCTAGGAAATTCCAAAATTACAAGAAAATATAAATTTCCAGAAAAATTTCAAATTATCAAAACAATTTAAATTTTTATAAAAATTTAAATTTTCAAAAAAATTTGATTTTCTAAGAAAATTTAAGTTTTATAAGATATTCGAATTGCCGAAATAATCGGATAATAATAATAATAATAATAATAATAATAATAATAATAATAATAATAATGCGGATACCTTGTGCATGGCTTGGAGGTTTCAGATATGAGGGTTCTTAGGAGCATAGCAAAAGTGAATCGGAGGGAACAGTGGGACAATCATATCAGGAACGACGACATCAGAGAAAATTTAGGGGTTAGGTCAGTGGAGGAGGCGGCAAGGGTTATTCGTCTGAGATGGTACGGGCACGTTCAAAGGATGGGTAATAGTAGGCTCCCAAAGAGGATATTGAATGCACAGGTCCCGGGTGTACGTCCTAGGGGTAGGCCAAGGAGAAGGTTCATAGACTCAATTAAATCGGATTTAGAAGTTAGGGGGCTTTCACTGGGCGAGCAAACTATCTCCTTGGCAGAGGATAGAAGGGTATGGAGGGGGGTGGTCAATGACCACCGGGTTGCGGCTTAAAGACCCCACACCGGAAGGTATAAACGGCCTATAAAGTTTGATGATGATGATGATGATGATGATCGAAATTTACGGTAAATTAGGCCTTTAAGAAAATTTGCATTTGCAAGAAAATTCACATTGTGGAATCAATTTGTAAATCCAAAATTAAATAAAAACTAATGCGAAGAAACAATGTTCAGAAGGAGAAGGTTCATAGACTCAATTAAATCAGATTTAGAAGTTAGGGGGCTTTCACTGGGCGAGCAAACCATCTCCTTGGCAGAGGATAGAAGGGTATGGAGGGGGGTGGTCAATGACCACCGGGTTGCGGCTTAAAGACCCCACACCGGAAGGTATAAACGGTCTATAAAGTTTGATGATGATGATGATGATGCGAAGAAACAAACGTCGATCTATTCCGAAATTTCTTAACAAAAAGTCATAAAACAAATGCGCAAAAAATTTAAAACAGAAACGTTTGAATTTTGCAAAAAAAATGCGCCAATTAACAAACTAAATGAAACTGCATATCGATATACATTTTTGGCAAAAACCAAAAGCTGCAACACCGAAACTAATTGTATTCAGTGTGTGGGTTTTAGATCTCAAAGAACTCGCAGAACCCACAAATCGCAAGAATTGTATACCTTTTCCATTAGATCGATTGTATTTCAACGTTGCTTTAGTTGGCAGTGTCCATGTTTTCGTCGGAATCAAAATCAAAATTCAAAATCAAAGTAAGAGTCACAGATGTCATCTAAATTACTTAATATTCCTTCTTCTTCGGAAAAAGCTACCTGCTTTGTAGTAGGCTCAACCATAGCTTCCCTTTTCTTTAATTGTTGGATGAAACCTCGTATGCGCTTCGGTTCTTAATACTCATGAGGAGCGAAAACTACTAAAGAAACAAATTACATGAAAACTACATGTAAAGAATGAACACGAACTCAAATGGCTAATGAGTCGAGGGTGCCGCTTTTTAATTTTGGATCAGGTAATTCCGTCCGAAAAGTTAATTTTATTTCTCTTTTGCCCTAATAAAATTGTCACTTACCTTTACGTTTATGAACGTCAGATTTAGACCAAAATCAAATATTTGTGGGGGTTCATTCACAAATGACGTTACACACTGTGTTACAGAATTTTTTACCCCGCAAAATCACTCTTAAGCGTATGAAAATACGTCCACATTACGTCCATTGTATTGGAAATTGCCCAGAGGGCAATTTTGAAGAACCTGTCCGAAGAAACGGTGTAAAGAATGCTTTCCGAAAGTACAAAATTGACCCCCAAACAGACAAAAATGTTCATCTAAATTTTTCTACAACATAGGAAAAATCCATTTTTTTGTCTAGGGCCGACCTTAGGACCGACCTAGGGTCTTCAGGAGAAGCCTCGGACAAAGACTTACAGAGACAAACATATTTCCTTCCATTTTTTCTACAACATAGTGATAAACCATTTTTTTGTCTAGGGCAGACCTTAGGACCATAAGGCCTTAGGGCCATAAGGAAATGCCTCGGAAAATGCTTCCATATACAAAATTTTTCCCTCAATTTACTCTGCAATTTGCCCCCCAAATATTGAATATAATTAAGACCGTCGCGTCGCCAATGAATTACAATCATTCATTCGCTGTATTTATATTTTAAGTATATTTGTATATATTGTATATTTTAAGTTAAATGTTAAAGTAAAAAATTCAAAATACAGCATTGTATACTTAGTATTAATAAAAATACGGAGGCTACAAAATCCAGACGCAACAACATCATCAGGATTTTGATGTCTCTGGATTTTGACGCCTCCGGATTTTGACGCCTCCTGATTTTGAGGCCTCCGGATTTTGACGTCTCCGGATTTTGTAGGGGAGCCGAGAAATGCACAACTCTTCTTAACAAGAAATCTAATAAAATGGTTCCATTTTCGTCTCCTTTTCCAATGATAAAGACGAACCTTTAACATCACTGGGTAATATCATTGGTCTAAACTTTGCCGTCTCTACTTAATTCCTTCTTGTTGAACTTGTGAATGGAGAATGGAGAATTCGAGATTATTCTTTAAGAAAATAAAGTTACACTGGCATGTGAAAACAGTTCGTGGAATAAACATTTATTATTTGTGTTTACTCTCTTGTCGATATGAAAAAACTGAATGGTAACATTTTCTTTCAATTTGTTTTAATTTCAGTAAAATGCTGCAATAGTATATTATAATACAAGGGGAATAATTGCGTAATTATAGTCGAGGTGGGGTGAAATTTCAAGGGGCGTTAGCCCCAAGAATTTTCACCCACCGAGACTATAATTGCGCGATTGTTCCCCTTGTATTATACGATAGTTTATGACATTTGAGCCTATAATTGCACAAAATTAACATAAATCAAAAATCAAAACTCATCGAATTTTGTTGCAAAAAATGTCGTCTAGATATATTTTTCGATTTAGTATGCGGTTGTCATAACAACATACGTTTAATTCTCATTCAATCGTATTGATTCAGTGTAGCCTACGTTATCACGAAAGAACCGGGTTATAATAGGGTCATTACAACCCAACTTTTAACAAGAAATTCGACTATAATATGCCGATTACAGCCTCATTATTAGTGCAATAATTGGCTTATTATAGGCTCGAATGTGATAAATTGATAAAATTGATAAATTGACAGATTTGCTAGAGAAAACGAAAGTAAAATACAATTCGATTCACCCTGATGACAAACGGTGGCCATGTCCATTCTGTTTAAGCAAAGAGAAAACCTTATTCCAATGCAAAGTCCACATAAAAAAGGATCATCCGAATCTTATGAGAATCAATGAACGAGAAATACATTCACAATACGAAAACTCTTTTGAGAATAATTCCTCACAAAGCAAAGAATCCGAAAACATATCTACGAAGGATTTGAAAGATTTCTTAGAGCTATTAAATGAAACGAACGTTGAAGATCAAGACAATTCACCCAATACCGATGAAAACAATTTAGCCAGTCAACAAACGAATACATTTAATTTGAATTATTCAGAAGACGAGGAGGAAGAAATTTTTTACTGTCCATACAACTGTAAAAATAAGAAACAATTTAATCACCTGAGGGGTTTGAACATACACATAGGAAAAATACATCCGGGCGAAAAGAAAATCAGAAGAGAAGTCGTATACGAATACATTATCAATGATCACAACAATGTGAACGATTTCGGACAAAGATTAGCCTATCTCAGAGCAACTACTGCTACACTCCGTCGATGTCCGAAAGGTGCACGTCAAGATTTAGCCTTCAGTCTTGCCAATGTTATTCGAAGAGTTGTACGTGAAAAAGATGAAAATTCGTGGAACAATTTATTATTATTCCCATATGCAACATTACGGCTTCCGGAAAAAAATGAAAATGTAACCAATTTAACTGCATTTGTGCGACAAAATATTAAGGCATGGAACGAAAACAACATTAATATAATTCCGAATATAACAACGAGCAAACATAATGTTAACAAGACCAATGAAATATTCAAGAAAGTCGAAGCCAAATTAGCTGACGGTGACATTAGTGGTTCATTGCGATTAATCTCTTCCAATGATTGTATTGCACCAAAGAATGAGGAGACGTTAAATTCTTTAATAGAGAAACATCCACCGCATCCCGAACCAGTGAATTATCCAGATTCTTCCATAAAAGTAGATCAGATAATACCGACCGAAGAAGAAACTCTACGTTCTATAATGTCATTTAAAAATGGTACAGCTGGAGGTCTGGATGCCCTTCGACCACAAATATTGAAAGATCTTTTAAACATCCAAAATGGTGAGGCAAAGAATAG
>CM055406.1:87938614-87949952 GCA_029228625.1 Pseudolycoriella hygida
AACGATTTCGGACAAAGATTAGCCTATCTCAGAGCAACTACTGCTACACTCCGTCGATGTCCGAAAGGTGCACGTCAAGATTTAGCCTTCAGTCTTGCCAATGTTATTCGAAGAGTTGTACGTGAAAAAGATGAAAATTCGTGGAACAATTTATTATTATTCCCATATGCAACATTACGGCTTCCGGAAAAAAATGAAAATGTAACCAATTTAGCTGCATTTGTGCGACAAAATATTAAGGCATGGAACGAAAACAACATTAATATAATTCCGAATATAACAACGAGCAAACATAATGTTAACAAGACCAATGAAATATTCAAGAAAGTCGAAGCCAAATTAGCTGACGGTGACATTAGTGGTTCATTGCGATTAATCTCTTCCAATGATTGTATTGCACCAAAGAATGAGGAGACGTTAAATTCTTTAATAGAGAAACATCCACCGCATCCCGAACCAGTGAATTATCCAGATTCTTCTATAAAAGTAGATCAGATAATACCGACCGAAGAAGAAACTCTACGTTCTATAATGTCATTTAAAAATGGTACAGCTGGAGGTCTGGATGCCCTTCGACCACAAATATTGAAAGATCTTTTAAACATCTAAAATGGTGAGGCAAAGAATAGCCTGTTAACAGCATTAACATCAATGACCGGAATTATATTGAGTGGTAACGTACCAACAACAGTTTGTCCATACTTATACGGAGCAACATTAACGGCTCTTCAAAAACTATGTGGCGGAATTAGGCCGATCGCAGTAGGGAATATTTGGCGAAGAACAGCAGCAAAACTAGTCTGCCGTCGAGTTTCTTCTACATTGTACAATCTTTTTCGACCGAATCAATTGGGTGTTGGCATCAAAAACGGAGCAGAAGCTGGTTCTCACGCAGCACGCATATACTTCAACACAAAGCATAGCTCAATCAAAGTTTTTTTGAAAATTGATGTCAAAAATGCATTTAATGAAATTAGAAGAGACGTCATGCTACAAGAAGTCAAAGAAAAGGTTCCGGAAATTTTCAAGTTTGCAGAACAATGTTACAAGTTTCCAACTAACGTTTATTACGGAGAGCATTTGATTCTCTCACGTAGAGGTGTTCAACAGGGTGACCCTCTTGGTCCAGCATTTGTTCTGCCTTACCATATAGAAGATAGTTACGGTCCTGCAAGGTTTAAACTTGGAATTGAACTTATGGTACCTAGATGATGGTACCATTGCAGGTGACCCTAACGTCGTTTTGGAAGCTTTCAATGTAATAATCAAAAAAGCAAAAGAAATCGGACTAGAACTGAACCATCGAAAATGTGAAATTTCAGTGTTAGGCGAGTATTCCACTGAACAGAAAAGAAAAACGGTCCTACTTTTTCAAGGTGTATCTCCCGGAATTTAAGAGATACAGAATAGTAACGCATTTCTTCTTGGAAGTCCGCTCAATAAAGAATCTGCTGTCGTTTGTTTGGACAAGAAAATTGTTGACCTTCAAAAATTAACAGAAAAGCTAAAGAAAATCAGTGCTCATAGCGCTTACTTCCTGTTACGAACATCTGTAACGACTCCACGGCTGATTTTCTTTTTACGAGGAAATCCAATGTGGCAAAATATTGGTGGTCTAGAGCGTTATGATGAAGCACTACAAGAATCCCTCGAATCAATTTTGAACATTCAATTGACACCCACTGCTTGGCTTGAATCATCATTACCGATAAAGAAAGGAGGAATCGGCATCAGACATGCAAGTGAAATAGCGTTACCATGTTTTTTATCTTCAATTTACAACGTTTCTGATTTACTGGATGAACTGTTACTTGAACCACACCGACTGCTTGATCCAGCTATTTCGGAGGCCGAAGAATTTTGGAGCAATACATATGGTGACCTGCCGGAGGAAATTTTCAGAAATATTCAGAGAGTTTGGGAGTCGCATGAAATTGATTCGAAAATTGATTCAATCAATGATTCAACAAACACATTGGTAAACAAAGCAAGACTTTTGGCGAATTCTATTTCTGAATCCGGTGCGTGGTTGCAGGCACTACCATCGCCACAGCTTGGAACTCATTTGACAAACGAAGAATTCAGAATCGCAGCATCGTTACGTTTAGGAGCACCGATTGTTCAGCCACACACTTGTATATGTGGAGAAAAGGTTACGAAGTATGCCCACCATGGTCTTTCATGTTCAAAAGCGAAAGGCACAAGATCCCGACATGCAGAAGTGAACGATTTGATACATCGAGCCCTTAAATCAGCCGAAATACCATCAATTTTAGAACCACCAGGCTGTTCTCGTCCTGATGGAAAGAAGCCTGATGGGATAAGTCTTGTTCCATGGGCCAGAGGACGTTCGTTGCTTTGGGATTTCACATGTGTTGACACGTTTGCTCCATCTTACTTAAATTCTACATCAAAACAAGTTGGTTCCGCATAGAGTAAAGCAGAAAGAGATAAAATCACACATTACAATGAACTTTTAAATCAATTCATTTTCGTGCCGGTCGCTTCGGAAACATCAGGTGTCATAGGGAAAGCTGGTCTCGAATTGATTCGGAAAATTGACAGCAAAATTTCAAATGTGTCGAATGAAAATCGATCGACATGTTATTTGATTCAACGCGTGAGTGTCGCTATACAAAAAGGTAATGCTGCTTCAATTTTAGGGACAATTCAAGAATCGAGAAATTTGAGCGAAATGTTTTATATTTAACATTGTAAAGAAACTTTATGAAAATAAATTTTATTTACTCATAAATTATGATATTTGTTGTGTTCTTAAATTTGTGTATTCGTTTACCGCTTTGTCTCAATCATCGCGCATGTCATGTGAGTCGGAAGTATCGTCTTTGTTTTTCTTTCGCATTACTAGTCAATTGATAAAGTTCTTTTAATAAAAGTATGCCGTTTCAAGGCTTTCAATTAAGTGGGTGACAATAACCTCTCATTCCGGATACATCGACAATGTCTTAAGCTTTGTGGAAACTGCAAAGGTTTCCAAAAATGACGATAAACTTTTTTCTTTCATATGGATTGGACTGAAACGAACGTTAAAATATATTAAAATTGGAAATAATTCCTCGGTATTGCTCAAAATATATACCGAGGAATTATTTCCAATTTTAATATAATTTGTTAATGCTCAGACTTAAGTCAAACAACTCGAACGTTAAAATAATTCTATTTTTCAAAATAGAAAAAGAAGGAAAAATAGTAGTCAAAGTGATGCGATCAATACGCATTGCAGCTTTAATTCGGTGTGTTCATATTTTTATTTCTTTTGCACTACACGTGACCTGCATTGCAAGAACAAATAACAAAAGATATGCATGCACACCCAGCACGAAAAGCAAAAAAAATCCTATTTTATTATTTATCCATCGTCAGAAAACGTATCCAGACGGTTGCAAACAATCAACTCAAAAATGCTGATTCATTAAAATTTCTGTTGAGTGACGAATTATTCATGTTCGTATTTCTCGTCATGTATTTTCTTTTTTTCCTCCTTTTTCTTCTTATACGTTTTGGTGGTTGTTGTACCTCCATCAGTAAATTCGACATCATAATGACATGAGAGAAATATTATTGATATTACATGAGAATGATTTGCGAAGAAAAAGCTGCAAGTGTTTAAAAGTTAATTCACCCGAAAATGTTGGATATCAAAGAAGTATCGGTAAAAATGTTATTTTTAATAATGCTGCGAAATTATTATTGATCTAATTTCGTCTTAGGGTCATCATATGATATTAATTCAATAATATCTCTTTAGTAAAAACAATTTTAATAAAATTATAACGCCCGCGGTCTTCGTTGGTGCGAGTCACAACAGGTGATAAAAAATGGATCTTTTCCGTAGAAGTTCAGGATGGAAAAAGAAGGAATTTTATTGATCCAATTTGATCGGATTCGGAAGTTAGAGGGCCACTTGACTATCAAATCACCTCTTCCACATGTGAATAAATGATTACAATAGTGGAATTATGATCACAAAATAAACCCTTTTAAAAGGAAAATGTGACGCAAGTCCTTGTTCCTTCTTTCAGAACAACTAATATCAATTTGGGTGACGCTTACAGCTTCGGAACGCAAAAAATTCTTTTGAAATATTTTCACATTTAATTAAAAAAATGCGTAACAAATACCCTCCCAACGTAATAAATTTTCTGCGCTTAATTTTTGGGGTGCGAAACCTGAAAGCGCAGGAAAATTAATTTTATCAGTGAAATTTTCCTCAATATTGGTGTCTGAAAGCGCTAGGTGGATGGATAATTTGCACCTTGCATCCACTTACACTTTCGCCGGTCATAATAAAAGTCTGTGCTATAATGTATGCATGTTTATTCATTTCCTCACAGAAGGCTAGCGTCTCTTGGTTCAGCAGAATCTAACTAACTAGGATAGCATCTTCGATATCAATCTCAGTTTCAGATATGGCCATTGCCTTAGATTTTTCCGCATTCAGAACTAATAATTTATTCCATTCAGCCCACTTAAGAATTTCGACCAAATCTGAATTCACTAGATCTACCCCTTCCTTAAACGCATACCAATCATGATGAAGATAAAGTTGAACATCATCAGCGAACCGGTGACATTTACTAAACTATAAAACCCTTTGAAGATCATTTATGAACAAAGAAGCGGACCTAGAACTGATCCCTGTGTAACGCCTTTGATGGTCGGCAAATGATCCGAGATATATCCGTCTATTCCACCGCCTGCAATCTACCAGTCAAGTAAGACCGAATCAGGTGCGCTATAGTTAACATTGATGAAATACGTACAATCAACCAACTCTATGCTGTTTTCCTTTAACATAAAACGTACGTGTCTAATGAAAGACCTTGAACATAAGCAAAGAATATACGAAGGTAATAACCTACTTTTAGTAGCTTCAAAGAGTTTTTTGGCGTTCGCGCTATTCCATTTCGATTTGCTTTCATCGTCCTTCTCAAAAACTGAGTTCACGCTTTAAATAAAAAATATGAATTTGGGAAAGAAACATAGTTCTCGAGACTCCTGAATAAAAATTATTCATAATTTTAATATTTGTTAGACAACTTCTACGTTACGCTCATTAGTATTCGCTCATATTTTGAGCATCCACATAGAAAAAGATAGAAGGAAACACGTAAACAACCATTTCTGCCTTAATTTGCATAAGAAACTTAGTGATGACATTTTGAGAGAGAATTTCATATATTTTTTCTTTCAAAATGACGTCACTAAGTTTCTTATGCAAATTACGACAGATTTTGGGGGACAATTTACAACTTGAAATACAATCAAGGAGGACGTAAGATTACTTGTTATCCCTCTCTGTAGAGATTCACGACGCGACGGACGTTTGCGTAATTAAGTTATGCGAACGTCCCTAGACTCAACTTGTTCTTCGAAACAAACTACACACACGAGGGTGTCACTTACTATAAAAATCTACATCGAATTTACAAAATTTTTTGGAGTTTTTGAATTTCGTCTAGATTTTTTAGATTCCATTTTTAATTTTCAGTTTGTTATAGGATTCGGCAACATCGACAAATTTGCGTTGCATGGCCGAATCGAGTTACAAATCGATTGTTTCTTCTTCGGCAATAATGAATTATGAATGAATATTGGATGAATAAGTGACAGTGAATGAGTGGATGAACACAACAATTTGGAAGTGAGATCACTCCTCTCGTTTTAGTGGTGTCGCTCTAAGCCCACATAGCAATTCGCCACGTATATTGTATTTGTCGTGATGTATACTAAGTATTTTGAAAATAGTTTTATGTATGTGTACTGCTCATTACCCGGCATGACAATTATTTTTTTGTTTAATGAGATGTCGTTATAAGGTGGTAATTTATCATTAAAACATTGAAAAAAGACAACCAGTGATGATGATTTATTAATTCAACTTTGGCGTGGGCCGTTGTGTTCATTAAAAGCTAATATATTTATATACATCCTTAAAGATGAATAGCTCACGCATTCGACCAAAATACATTCCCACGTTTAACTTTGAATAGTTGGTACAATTCAACCAGTAAGCTTTAAGTAAATTTTTTGAACCGTTGTAAAAACTCAAACATAAAAAACATTATAGTTAGAGTAAATATTAATGCCTTGATTTAATTTTTTAATGTACTTAGCGTAAATATTATTGCCAATATGTAATAGTATTTTATATCACAAGAACTGTCTGTCAAGTGAATTTTATGTTCTAGAAATAGTAAATGGTTCGAGACGTAGTCGGTGCGTCGTCTATGTATATTTACAGGGGTACAGGCTGATGGAATTTTTGGAATTAAAATGGAATTTCTGGAATTATTGGAAAATTCCACTAAAACTTTTTGGAATTTCGATGGAATTTTTGGAGTTTTTGGAATTTCCGGAATTTCGATGAAATTTTTTGGAATTTCTGTGGAATTTTTGGAATTTCTTGAACGTCTGAATTTCGGAAATTTTATGGAATTTTTGGAATTTCGATGGCATTTTTGGAATTTTTTTATGGAATTGGAATTTTTGGTACAAATTTTTGACCAGTGGACAACCCCTCGGTTTTATGCTTATATGCTTTTAAAGTGCTAGTATATAGCTTTTATATTGGTGTATATGGTGATGTTTATAAACGAATTGTAAAGCTTTCATTATATCGAGTTTTTCGCTCAAATGAAGTGCATTTTATATGCGCCAAACATATTTAACAAAGTGTCAATGAAGTAAGAGCTTATATTCTTAAAATGTTTTTTTATATTTTTTATCGATCAAAATCGGCATAAATAACTAGACTTACTAGACTAAACAACTAGATGTAGCTTACAGTCGTCTTGAATGAAAAATGAACAGTTCGACTTCTTTTTACATGTTTTTGCTTGGTAAATGCGTCATTACCTGGTCGCAAGCGACTCGGAAAACGTATTTACCGAGCATCAATATGTAAAATTTTCGTAGGATCACAGAAAAATTCCGACGGGTCAAAACTACAAATTTGGAAGTACATACGTAATATACTATTGTTTTCATTACTGAATAAAATTAATTGTTTATTAATTGAAGGCGATTAGAGAAGTAATCAGTAGTTGGTTTCTTTGAGATTACGTTCTGCCACACTAGCGAATTATACAGCGGCTTTCACATGCTACAAGGTTGATACAGCACAAAAAGATTCCAACGTAAATAAATATTGACGTAACTCTTAAGCATATGAAATTGCGTCCACACTAAATTGGATTGGAACCAGAGCCTATTATTTGGGAATTTTTTTATACTTTTTGGAGAAATTTTGATTTCAATCCCTCACAACGCTCGTAATCGGTTGAAAACAGTGCGCTTGTGTTACATTTTCCGATACGAAAAACATTTGTTCTACCCCTTTCTTGATGAGCGCTAGGAGGGCCTTTACAAGGGTAGCCTTAGTGCATATCTCAGCCATCACACTTCGCAGAAAATACAAATTAGTGCCAAAATGAAGGTATTGGGAGCCTAATAAAGATTGAAATTTAAAATTAAAAATTTTGCTCAGCATACAATCCAAAATTTCGAATTTTCAACTTTTTCATAGTTTTTTTTTTAAATTTTAGGAAATTTTGGGAATTTTTGGAGAATTTTGGAAAATTTTGGGAAGGTTTAGTGAATTTTAGGACTTTGTTCCCAAATAATAGGCTCTGATTGGAACCCAAAACAAGGTAATGCAAACCGAAGGCAAAATTGAGAACCGGTTTTCGGTTTTTCAGGGCAAAAAAACCGCGGTTAACCGAAGTCATTTTCCCTTGCATTTTTATTATGGAAAACTTCATTTTAATAAACTTTTTTATTGAAATTTATACGCAGAACTCTATTCTAAGCAAAAATATGTCCTACGCTATGGCTCAAAAATTCGAAGATTTTTTTATAAAATTAATTTTTTTATGATAATAACACGAGCACTGTACCCCCATTTGACAGCCGCTCAAAACTTGACTGAGGTCGGAGGTCGTTTGTCGCCTCGATATGAAAAAATTGTTTGATTTGCCCGGTAGCTAGAACTATTTTTCTGTCTACATAATTGATTAGTAGAATATCTTAAGTTTGTGTAAAATCGTACAACTGAGAGTGCCAATTCGTAGATTTTTTATTGGCGGCTGTCCGTTTCGGTGTTTAGACTAACTTATAAAAAAATCGGAGCGTTTTAGAGGCATACAGTAGAACAATTTTTTGCTCAGAGTAATGTTTTACGTCGATTCAAAATAACTTCTCTTGATCGCCAAACTCAATTGACCACAGCTATCGAAATGCTTTCTTTTTGAAAATGATAATTTGTTATAAATAAAAAGTTTTATTTTTGTCATTTTTTTCTATAACGAATGGCATTTCACTCTACCACCATTCTTTTTTCGTATAATTTATGTTGATTATCTCACGAAAAGTGACCATTTTCACCTCTCGCGACATGACAGGTACTTGATCATAAAAATTGAAAATTTTAAAAATAAGGACACTTTTATTTTACATCGCGTCGTGAAGGAATAAAATTGCTCTACAGCCGTAGTCCATTGGTCATTGTTGGAATTGAGAAATGGGTTAGCTACTAATTTTTTCGAAGAGTCCGAATTGTTGAACCCCCTCGCTTATCACGATCATTATGACAGAAAAGTAACTTTTTTTTGCAAAAACCGAAAAACCTGAAAAACCGGTTTTAAGAGAAAAAAAACCGTCGTTTTTTTAATGTTCGGTTTAAAACCGGGTTGCAGTCCCTACCCAAAACCCAAAAAAACAAATTTTCAAAAAGAATATTTTTGTACTAGATCTTAAGACAGACCTGGAGAGACCTCAAACCCATCTGTCGATGGACAAAAGAGTTCACCTCAATTTACTTCACAACATAGTAAACACATTTTTTTGGGCTGGGCCGACATAAGCACCAACATAGGGCGCTTAGAAGAGTTCTCGGATCCATACTTGCATTGACTCGTATGTCCGGCTCTTTTTAGACTATGGGTCTATTGCGTTTACCACGACGTTTGTAACCAGTCAAATTTCGAACCGGGAATAAGGTGGAGCACCGATCATGGTCCTTAGATGCCGAAACAGCAATAAAAAACATATGAAGGGACCCGTACGTATCAGAATCGATGCGGCAAACAGAATTGATGTTATGAAGAGACTCGAACGTATTTAAGTAAATGTTGCCTTAACTCTTAAGTGTATGAAATTGCGTCCACATTAAGTTGTTTTGGAAATTGCCGATAGGGCAATATTGAAAAACACGTCCGAAGAAACGGTGTTAAAAAAACTTTTGCGAAAGCACAAAACTGACCCCCAAATATAGAAAAATGTTCTACTCAATTTTCTCTACAACATATAAAAAACCATGTTTTGGGCTAAGGTCGACCTTAGTGCCGACCTAGGGCCCTAAGTAGAGACCTCCGACACACAATTCATAGCCAAAAATGATTCCCTCAATTTCCTCTGCAACATAGCAAAAACAAATTTTTTTGGTTAGGGCCGACCTTAGGACCGACATGGTCCACTTGAGCCCTAAGCACAGGCAGAAGTTTCTTTTATAAACTGTCGGTCATGCCTAGATCTTTCAAACAAAAAAAAAATGAAAATCGGAAAAAATTTACTAGAGTTATGTACGAAAAACACATAGAGCCCTAGAGGAGACTCTTTTTTAGTGTTCCAACTAAGTCCAAGGACTCAAATTCAAAAAAGTTTCTTCTATAAATTGTCGGCTATGCTCAGGTCTTTCAAACAAAAAAAAAATTATGAAAATCGGAAAAGATTTGCCCGAGTTATGGACGAAAAACTCATAGAGCCCTAGCAGAGACTCGATTCAAGTGCCCTAGCTAAGTTTAAGGACTCAAATTCAAAAAACTTTCTTCCATAAATTGTCGGCTATGCCCAGGTCTTTCAAACAAAAAAAAATTGAAAATCAGAAAGAACCACTTAAGTGAAAGACAATTTATGGAAAAAAGTTTTTTGAATTTGAGTCTTTGGACTTAGCTAGGGCACTAAAAACGAGTCTCTGCTAGGGATCTACGTGTATTTTGTACATAATTCGAGTAAATCTCTTCCGATTTTTAAAAATTTTTTTTGTTTGAAAGATCTCGGCACTGCCGACAATTTATGGAAGAACTTTTGCTTGTGCTTAGGGTTCAAGTGGGCCTCATGTCGGTCCCAAAGTCGGACCTAGCCAAAAAAAAATTTTTATTACAAGATTCATATAGGGCCCACCATAGTAGAGACTCATTTCTAGGGCTCTGACTGAGTCCAAAACTTTCTTCCATAAATTTTGGGCATCCCTATATCTTTCGATTAAGAAAACACTTTGAAAATCTGAGATTTACTCGAGTCCCTTGGCCTGTGGCCCGAAAATGCCCATGCTAACTTCCAGGTAAAAAAAGATTTTGAAAATCGGTCAAGTTTTACTCGACGGACGGACGGACAGACTTTCTTCTCTTATTTCTCTTTTTTGGACCGGCTGGTTACAAACGTCGTGGTAAACTCAATAGACACCTTTTTCGAAGAACTTCGTATCTTCATGCGGGTCTAATCAATGCATTTTAAAGACATACCATGGAACAATTTTTTGTTCAGAACGATCTTCTGCGTCATTTAAAAATAACTTGTATTGTCTAAAATAATTGTCTGTAGATTAGCAAGACTGCTTTCCTTAAATTCATTTATCACAACACAACGACTTATTTGGCTGGAAAACATTTGATTTTACTTAAACGGCGCATTATTACTGAGGTAGTAAGTTAAATTTACTTCCCCAGTGAGTTGTATTCAGGATTTGTTACTTTGGACTTTGATCAATAAAATTCATCCCGTGTAATATATTAAGGGGCCTTTTTAAAAAGTGTGCAGAAGCTAAAAGGTTCGCACCACAAAAGAACAAAAAAATTTATTTCGAAATTGAAGGTGACTGCGGGAATTGCTATTAAAGTGATCACTTTTAATCATTTATTTTTCAAGCTTTCTTCTGCAGGGAAAATAAGTTTAGCTTTATTTATGATTTCATTAATTCATTTTTTTTTATTTTTAGACCCGTACGAAGAAAGAAGTTCTTCGAAAAGGGGTCTTTTGCGTTTACCACGACGTTTGTAACCAGTCGAATTTCGACTCGGGAGTAGGGGGTCCTTAGATGACGAATCAGCAATAAAAAAAATGTCCGTCCGTCCGTCCGTCTGTCAACACGTTAACTCGAGTAAAACTCAACCGATTTTCAAAAATTTTTTCCCTGAAAGGTAATCGAAAAATCTTTTAAGTGATTGAATCTGGGCAATTTAGGCCCAAGGGCCACCAAGCTAGGGCAGTTTAAGTGATTTTTGGTCTTTATTACATGTCAACAGACGTCATTTTTCTT
>CM055406.1:87953429-87967118 GCA_029228625.1 Pseudolycoriella hygida
CAAGATTCATAAAATTTTTTCAAAAACTCAGATCAATAAAAGAAATTTGTTCATGTAATTGAAATTACTTTATTCAGTACCGAGCGCGAATGTGCTTCTGCGTACCACGTTTCGAGATATAAACTCATCGACTAATGAATTTAAGTCCATTTCTTCAGCAAACTCTTTGTAAACATAAAGAAGCGCCAGATCGTTCGATCTTTGCTGTGTAGTGTTTGCGCTTAAGTAGTTTTTTACCCGTTTTAACATTGAAAACGATCGCTCAGCAGCAATCACGGTTTGTGGATATGTTAATAAAAGTCTTATATATTTGCTGTATTCGTAACAGAATCCCCGTAAATCAGCGTTCTCATATAAAAAAATTGAAATTTGCGATAAATCAGGCGATAACTTTAACTTTCGCTCATTCACAATATCAAAAAACATTCTTCTATGCAAATCAAGTCTAATCAACATTAAAGTCACATGACTTTCCGTAACACAAAAATCTTTTGATCGCATTTAAATCGCATTTGTTAACTGCGTATTCTTCCATTTTAGCCATAATCGTGTATGACCCGCTGTCAAAACGTGTGTTTATGCTCATTGTGATTTGATCGATGCATGCGAAGTAGATTTGCCGGTAGACTTCTTTCGGTGAAGAAGGAAAATATGCCGTTGAAGAATTACTGTCCATATGCTTTGGTACGTATCGTCGTCGAGGAAGTTGTGGAGCTTCTAAACCCCATTCTTCAGACAAACTGTCCACTTTTGCCCAAATTTCGTTGAACTTTTTCTCTGTTCTAATCGTATTAAGACTCGATTTGAGCAATTCGACTCGCTTCAATATGGTCCTAAAATTCACTTTGGTCGCTTGAATTGTTTCGTTTAAGACCTCAACTGGTTCTAAAGACGCAATGGACAATTCCAATAAAACCAAAGACTCGAATTTGCACAGACTGCCACAATATCCGCGTGCTTTAATGCCATTTTCCCCAGACTCTTTTCCGGCTATGTAAAAAAGCTCCAATAATTCTTTGTAGTTGTCTCGTACTGATATTAAAGATTTTACACGAACACACCAACGAGTTACACAGAATGATTTGAGATGGCCACCAAATTCTTTCTCTTCTGCATCGTCATTCGGTTGTGATTTAATATCGTTGAAAATATTGATTCTTTTGGAGGAAGCTCGTACGAAGGTTCAAACAAGGTTCAAATTGTGCCCTTGGCTCCTTTTCACGAATTCGAGTTTGAATCCCAGTTATCGCTCCGCTGACATTAGATGCTCCATCATAACATTGACCACGACACTTGTCGAATTTTAGTTGGCACCTCAAAAAAATATCATGAACAACCTCAAACAAGGTTTTAGCATCAGTTCGAGGAGTGTCATAAAATCCAATGAAGTATTCATGTATTTCCATGTTTTCGTCAACCACTCGAAAATTGGCAGACAGTTGCTCCTTTCTAGCAATGTCGGTTGTCTCATCTGCCATAAAGCCGAAGAATGGCTTCTCGGAAATCAACAAAACAATTTTCGCTAGTATATCTCGTGCTAGAATCGACAGAATTTCATTCATTATATCGTGGCTTTGAATATTCCATCCATGAACATAGCTTATCGTCATCGATAGAACGTAACTTGAGAAGCTGAATGAAATTTGAATTGACTTCAGTGTGTCCCCTTAAAGGTATCGCTTGAATAGCCAATAATTTTATAGTCTCAAAAATTTTCAGTAAGCAATGTCGAGCGGTGATTCGATTTTGCTGTGACTGGAGTGATATCATTTTCGAAACTGATGTGCCAGTTTTTCTGGCAGCTATCGCACGTACAGCTTTCCGATGAATATCCGAACCCTCGTGAGCGTTGAATTTTTCGATCGCCTTTTTCCAGTTATCAAAACCTTGTCTCACAAACGTTTGTAGTTTTGAAGGGTCAGAAGACGATATTTTGAGATCGTCATACGCTGTTTTGCATACGGTGCAAAAGGCTTTGTTTAAACATTCATCGTAATTCAACCATTGATAAGTTTTAGTCCATGTCACCAAAAACCTTCTGGATGATGATGATGATACGGCTGTGATTCGAAGCATTCAGAACAATATTCGGATATAGCTACGCAATTGAATATAAATTATTTACCTTTATTGAATGAAACCTCAGACTGTATTTCCGTTGATTTCTCTTCAATTGGAAAGTTTTCTTTTCCCAGTGATGAATTATCGTTTTGACTGGGAGCCTTCTGAACGCCTTTAGCTTGTAGTCGCCAAAGGCTAACGTATTTGTCCATTTTTTACTTTGACAATTAGTCTTTGCTCTAAGAAGTAAACTGAAGTCGACTGAAACCAAAAAAATCGACAAATGAACTTTATAAAGCGACAGCAAAAACGTGTTTCATTGTCCATGAAACAAATTGACCGAATTAAGTCTCATTATGTACGTGTATAGATTTTTGTTTTATTTTTCAGTTAAAATGTTATGAATTGTACATTTTACTCACTTTTATTTTGAATTTATCTATTACAATTTTTGATAAAATTAAACTTCGATTAATAATATTAGACGATGCCGAAACCGAAAACGTTCAAAAACATTGAAACAGTTGACAGAACTGCTGAAACACATAAAAGCTGAAACTGATAAAAGACTTTACTTAACATATAGAGATGTTTTGAGTAAGGTCCAAGCGCATAAAACGTTCTTGCACTTCTTAGTAATGAAAATATTTTAACTAAGAGCCACGCAATTCAAGATATTCTAAATATTTGAGTTTATATTTCTTTAGTAAGAGGGTTGATTCTTCCCGTTTGAATAATTTGAAAATCAAGGGGGGGCTACGCCCCCTCTTGGTTTTGTAAGGGGGCGGCCGCCCCCATTGCCCCCACTAGTCGACGCGCCTGATCCCAGGTGGAACCATCTATCAAGCCAAAGACCAAGATCGCACAACTCTTCTTTTCTCTCTATTATATGTTCGCCCATGGTGTATGTGATATCGATGAATGACGCGTTATCTCGGTAAATACTGAATACGTAACATTTTTCAGGGTTAAGAAAGAGACGATTTTCATCGCACCATTTTATCATATTATTCACGTCGGTTTGTAGCCGCTCTGCGTCACTGTTATCCTTTATAATGTGTGTCAGTTTGACGTCGTCGGCAAACAGCAACGGTCTGGAGTGTCTTATGACATCTACAATGTCGTTGATGAAAATAGTGAATGCTACTGGACCAAGTGAGCTTCCCGGCGGTACACCAGATGGAGATTTATAAATCTTAGATTTAGCTGCTCCGATTTGCACATAATTCGTCCTTCCTACTAAATATTCACACAGCCATTTGGCTGATTTCATGCCGATGTTAAACGTTGCAAATTTCGTAACCAATCTTCGAATCCACACTGTATCGAATGCTGTCTTAAAGTCGCCGTATATCAAATCAAGTTGGCAGTGACTTTCAATCGCGTCGTATGCCAGAATGGACAAATTCAGCAAATTCGTTGTGACTGATCTTTTACTTCTGAACCCGTGCTGCGCTTCAGTCAATTGTGGTTGAACAATTTCACTGAGTTTACTTTTCACCGCAATTTCATGGACTTTCATCGTAACAGTTTGAATAGCAACAACCCTGTAATTCTTGACGTCTGTTTTCGTACCTTTCCTTTTGTAAACCGGCACCACTCGCGATATCTTCATCTCCTTAGCTATCTTCCGTTCATCAAACGATTTCTGGTATAATAACCATATAGGCCAAACCATCGCCGACGAACAAATTTTCACCACTAGCGGTTTTATTTCGTCAGGACCGGCTCCACTTTTCCATTTTAATGCTTGAATTGCACTTTCGATGTCAAGTAACGAAATTCTTACGTCTACAGCTTCCCTTGTAGGGACGTAAATGTCTTCGAATTCCCACGGTTCATCGTCCTCAATATAGATCGATTCGAAGTGTGAAGCAAACAAATTGACTACTTCACTCGCCGACTTACCCATACACTCGCCGTAGCTCATTTCATTTGGATACCTGTCAACTCCACTGTCGAGTCTAGCAAATTTCCAAAATTCAGCTGGATCGCTCTTGATGTTTGTGTTCATTGTACAATCGATCATTCAGCACATTGAATTCCTTCATCGCATTTTCATATTCCAATGTTGATCAGTTTTCCTTTTATACAATTTGTCACGGCGATTTTTCAATCGTTGAAGTTCGGTTGTCCACCATTTGGGTTTATTGGCGTATCTTTTAATTGTTTTTACTGGAACATTTTGGTCTACAAGTTGCTTTACTGTCCGAACGAAAAATTCGTATGCTGAATCGATATCCCTCATCTTAAATTCATGCTGGAAATTTATAGATTCAAGCTGGGCACACAAACGGCCATAATTCCCCCTGGCGTAGCAGTAGATCGGTTTAATCTCCACATTAGCAGAAGATTCCTTCGAGTATTCAACGCTAATATCGTATGGAATGTGATTATAATCTTGCTGCGTCTTCTCGATGATCGAGTTTTTGTCTTCAAACATTCTTATCTCTCCGGGTGCGTTCACAAATACTAAATCCAAAACGTTACACGAACTGTTGCTAATGTCCGAAATTTGCGATAACGCCAAATTAAGCATTTTATCTAAGAATTCCAAAGCATTCGTATGATATGTTGACCGGCTTTGAATATTCGTGTCGAGTGATATATGTGGCAAGTGCTGCAAAAATATTGTTTCGTCCTCATCATCCGGTGTCCAAATAACATCGTAGAGGTTGAAGTCGCCAAGCACCATTATCTTGTGAGTACGATATTTTTCCACGATGTCTTTGATTCGTTGATGATGGCTTAGTGCCGTGTTGAAGTTGAATGCGCTCATATAACAAAGATAAATAATTAACGGAGTCGGTTTGATGCATAATTCGATGGCCAAAAATTCACTGCTTTCATCCTCGTCAGTTGAGACACAGAAGGAGATTGGCTTGCTTTTTAATGTATGATGAACCAGAATTGCTACTCCGCCTGCGCGCCTTGCATATTGTATTTTTCTATCGGAACTATATACTTCAAACTTACTCGGAAAATACAGACTGCTTGAAATTGTGTTGTCGAGCCAGGTTTCCGTGAAACAAAGTACTTTGTAGGGCGACAATTCAATTTTCATGCAAATGTTATTCTTATTTGAACGATGTTCTGCACCATCTTTGTCATTCTATTGTTACCACAATGAAAACACTCAGTTACTGCAGAACACCGTTCATTTGTGATGTTACGTGCGTTGTTGTAGTACATCGGCAAATATGTCATCCAGTCGACATTGTACATTGCAATCGTTGAATTTTCCGGTACAGTGATGTTTTCATCCAATGTGCGCTGAGTTTCTAAACGGTTCATCACGTCTGTCGAATTTTGTACATTAACGTTCCGGAAGTATTGCGTAATAAGCGGTTGTGACGTCAATTGATATCCGGCATGTAGATTTGCGGAAAAATGTTAATTCGAAACAGTGTGCAGTGTCATTTCCTGCTCGGCGAGAACACATACTATTTAATGAGTTACCTGAGAGGTATCCATTTGTGCTTGTTTCGGTGATTCCTGAGCTTTGGTCGGTGTTGACTGCATGTTTCTTGACTGATATCCTTCGCTCAATTTGACCCCGGTAGATGGATTGGAATTCAATTCAAATTCACGAATCTGACTGTACGTTGGCCACTTATTTTTGCGTCCATCAAATTATTGAACTGTTCTGCTGAGCACATGATGCAAAACGAGACGTAAGAATACGTGGATATATCGCGGTCTTTCCGTACCAGTTTCCGAACTTGCAATTGATCGTCCGTAATTCCCAAATCGGTTTTCACATATGTCAGCAATTCATCTTCCGTTGTATCTCGATGCAATTTAGAAATCCAGATAGCTTTCTCTGCACTTTTACGTTCCATTCGTTGGCTACGTTGCCGCGGCTGAATTGGTGACCGTTGTTTTCCAATAGTTTTCGTTGATGTACCCGAGATCACCGGGGTTTGGTTCGATTCATTTCTTTTGGGCGTTTTCAATGATTTCGGCGTTTTTGATGATTTCGGTGTTTCAGATTGATTAAAGTTACGTTTAACTACGTTGGCGAAAATTTGCTGCTTCATTGATTCGATAATGATTTTGGTTTCACTTATCGATTCCTTGATTGACGACATCTGTCCATCGTTTCTCTCAATTATCCTCTGATCGTTTTCGGTGCGCTGTTTCATTGTGCTATGCATTGAGTCGACCGATGATTTTAGTGCAGCAATGGTAGTGGTCTGAGCCTTAATTTCCATCGAGAGTGACTCGATCGTTTTGCTTGCTGCCGACTTTGGCGTTTTGATTTGTAACGGCTCAGTAGTAGGAGTCGATAGTGCTAAATTAGCATCCAGTGTTCGTTGCACTAGACCGGTTTTACGTTTCGGTGACGGTTCTCCATGCTCTTCATCCAAACAAACGTCACAGAGCATAACAATGTTAGGAATAACGAAAATATCAGTGCACGTTTTGTCGACTCCGTAGCACGGCAAATGAATTGGACCTTTGCAGCGATGACACTTAACGGTGAGTGCAATGTTGACATGTTGCGACGGACAGTCTTCCCTTGCACACTTCCTCGGCGGCATGATCCAATACAATTTCAAATTTTGTGCGCAAAAAGTTGACGCTTCCTTTCACTGCTTGTGCGTTTATACGGCTTCGAATAGAATTCTTGACAGCGGTGTGTTTACGTTTTCGTTACAGTCTTTAATCCAAATTTGTGTGTAATTCCAGTTACAATTGAATTGAACTCCAATGACCCAAATGGCTCAACACTTAACTGAACACTTAACAATTATTGTAACAGATTTAAATCAATCTACTTGTAATAAAAACGGAAAAGTGATCCAGTCACTACAAAGCAATAAGCTTGTGCAAAACGTCAACTTCCTCTCTCTTCAAAGTTGTAGAGAATTAAATGTGATCGAACACGTGTTTCAGGGTTTTCCCGAAAAATGTCCCAATCCTGAGATTCAGCTAGAAGTGGCTCAGAGGGATAAGAACATTAGACAACGCGTGATTGGTGTCAGACTTCAGAAAATGTACTTCGGGAGGGCTTTCGACATTACTTTGGGTAATTTCTGAGTATAAATTCTGATAGTTCTAAAAGAACTTGACTATACATTCTGATGCGCATTATATTTATGATAATAGTAAGAGTTTGGTACATCGAGGCTTTTCGCACGTGAAGGCTTTCCGCACGTGAAGGCTTTACGTACGGGTCTTTGCATATGTTTTTACGATAAATTTTGATCAACTTTATCAAAAACCTTTGAAAAATCGGTATAAATTGTGTTGACCTTCGTTCGTTATAATATTGAGCGACTGAAGATACATATTCCATCAAGTTAGTTTGAGTTGAACGTTTCTTGAAGAATCCGTGCTGTGAGATGTGAATTTGGAATTTTATTTGATCAAACAATTGATTGAAAATAAGTCTTTCAAATATCTTGGAGACTGCACTCAATAGGAAAACTGGTCTATAGTTCATTATGTCTTCTTCATCCCCATCTTTAAATATAGGTGAGACATAACTAACTTTCCACTTGGTTAGGAACTTATTTTCCGCCAAAGATTTATTGAATAAAATGTATAACGGTAAACTTAGCGATAACGACAGATTTACGAAAAACATCATTGGGATGTTGTCTGGGCTAGTTACTTTATTTACGTTAAAACGTTTAGCTGCTTTCTGAGTTTGATCTTCACTGAATGAATTTAACGATACTGCATTGGTTTCCGAAAGAGAGAATGCGTCATCAATTACCTCGCTTACTACCTCAACACTGGGATTGTATACTGAATCACAAAACTTCGCAAACAAGTTACAGATTTTCTGCCTATCATTACTAGATTCATCAGCAAGCTTCATGTTGTTCGGCAGAGAGTTTGTTTTTTTAAACGATTTCGTGAACGCATACACATTTTGATAAAAGTCGATTTAGTAGAAAATTGCGATCAAAATTGACAAACAGTACGTACAAGTTTCAAAAAGAAAAAACTTTATTACAAAATTTACAATTCGTTTTTCGCAATAAAATTCAAAATGTAGGAGTCTTTAAACTCATTCATTTATCTAAAATATTAACAGAAAAAATACACTCATCATCTTTAATTTTTACCATGTGACTCGGATCAGCTGGTTTGAGCGTTACACTAATGACGTTGTTTATGTGTTGGATATCCGAATATTCGAATTCGCATTCCAAGGCAATAAAAAAATGTTTTCGGTTTGGTGCTTATAAAATTACTTTGAACATCAAACCGAGGGGGTAGTCACGTTGATTTAATTTCATATGAAAAGTCGCACATCGCCTGTGGTGATTACCCCTTTATATCGATCTAATATGTGTCATCTAAACATTAACTACATGACATGACTTTAGTTTTGTTTTTATTATGGCAAGCAAAAGTGGCGTTTCAAAAATTTGTTCTTCCCTTAAATTAATAATAACAACAATACTTCAATGTCCGGTTAGCACTTCGACTCTTAAGTGTATAAAATTACGTCGACATTAAATTGGATCATATTGAAATACCCGTCCGAAGAAACGGCGCAAAAAACATCTCCAATCCTTAAAAAAGCCTGAAATTAAAAGAAAAATGGAAAATATTTGAAAAAAAAATTGCACTAGACCCGATCCATATTTCCATGAAAAAAAAAATTCGCCTCTTTTTTGTCTGCAACATTGCAAAAAAACCTCATCATTCAAGAAATATTCACAAAAAACCACCAAATTATCGTGTAGGATCGCGTAGCGTGAGTTAGGCCCACACTGAGGACTCTACAGCCCGAACCACTCAACAGATTTTGACTAATTTAATTTTCGTGATTTTCTGATGTCCATATCTTTTCTTTAAAACCTTCAATAGCAATTTCTGTTCTAATTTCGCAGAGATATAAGTCAAAAAGTTCCACCAACCTTCAAAGAACCACGTTTTTAAGTTTTTTTTTTCTATAGAAAAAATACCCTATTGTGGATACTTCATCCGTCCGTCCGTCCGTCTGTCCGTCCGTCTGTCCGTCTGTCCGTCTGTCCGTCCGTCTGTCCGTCCGTCTGTCTGTCCGTCTGTCCGTCTGTCCGATGTCTGTTCCACTTATGGCGAAAATATTGCAAAGCCAGCTATGAGTTGATAGTTCAAAAATTCACTCACCACTACTACTACACGCACAAGTTCATGAGGCGGGCAATCACATAGTGCATAATAGTAGCAGCGACGGCAAATAATTGTTAGTTGGCAGCTGGCAATATGTAGTATGTGGTTGATAGCTTGACGGAAGTTCATAGTTCAAAAATTCACACACCACTGCCACTACATGCACAAGTTCATGAGGCGGGCAATCACATAGTGCATAATAGTAGCAGCGATGGCAAATAATTGTTATTTGGCAGCTGGCAATATGTAGTATGTGGTTGACAGCTTGACGGAAGTTCATAGTTCAAAAATTCACACTCCACTGCCACTACACGCACAAGTTCATAATAGTAGCAGCGATGGCAAATAATTGTTAGTTGGCAGCTGGCAATATATAGCCTGTAGTTAATAGCTTCACTACATGAGCCATGAAAAAAGTTCTCAGTCCAATAGCCGACGTTCTTGCCAGTCACATTTGTGACCAATACAATATCATATGTGGCTCAAAGCTACAGTCATATTTAATTCATCGTTGGATGACCGACATGTATCGCTTCAAGTTAGTCCACTGAAATGTATACGAGATGCAAGCGACGTACTCTTACAGCAAGACTTATAATTTTACAATTTGTAATTATAATTTTATAATTTGTAATTATAAATTTCTAATTAATAAAAATTGTAATTACGATTACAAATTATAAAATTATAATTACAAATTTTAAAATTATAATTACAAATTATAAAATTATAATTACAAATTGTAAAATTATAATTACAAATTATAAAATTATAATTACAAATTGTAAAATTATAATTACAAATTATAAAATTATAATTACAAATTATAAAATTATAATTACAAATTATAAAATTATAATTATACAAGTATTTATAATTACGAATTATAAAAGTATAATTTTGTAATTTATAGTGAATATTGACTGTAATTTTATTTCGCGTACATATTTATCGGTTGAGAGCTGCTCGTCAACTGACGAAATGACTCGGTCAGCACTCGTTTTTATATCAGTCAATTTATAATTTTATATTTTATGACAATAGTTCATGGCAATGTCGATCGATTTCAAAATAGAAAAAAGACCCACCAGGCTTTAAGCCGGTCGTTTCTTGTTTACAACTTTATCGACCGTAACGTCGAAAGTTTTCGATCGATTCTCTCCAAATTCATTAACGACCCGGGCGTTATTTGCGGCGGAGAAATGTCCTGCCACCAATTAAAAGAACATTTTGATTTCTGCAAGTGATTTCTAAAAATTTTGAAAGACGGTTAAGTAGCCTTAGTTACGCTCTGTCTATGGATCCTATAGTCCAGACCACTCACACGACCTTCAACAATTTCCATGATTTTTTGCAAAGGTATAAACCGACAAGCAAGGGTAAGCTGTTGACCAATTTTTCGACCGTGTTTTAGAAGGCTTGTGACCGATTTCGCTCATCTTCAAACTTCATCGATCCCCTTTCAGGGAGGAAAAAGATTTTTAGGTCGAAATTTGACTGGGTACAAATGTCGTGACAAATACGTGTGCTCTGTTTACTTCGTACAAGCCTAACAACTCATGTCATGTATAGTTGACTGTTTCTGATTTACAGACACACACATAGCTAGATGTGAAGGGGTGATTACTACAAGCCGAGTGTATTCCTTTATATGATGTTAAATCGACGTGACTACCCCTCGGTGTTTGATGTCTTTGTACTCGAAATGAAATTAATAATTCAATGAATCAATTAATAAAAATGAATTAATTTTATTAGCACCTGATTTTATGAAATAATTAAAAATATTTACTGTTCTATCCCCTCCGACAACATTTTTCAACCAAAAAAGTCGATCGGTTGGGAGTTTCACTCTACTTCGAATAATTCGAATATCTACCATATCTATACAGAATACATACACAACTTGTTGTGTATACATTCAACCCAGCTGGGTTGAAAATAAACTGGTAAAAATATAAGATAATCATTGTAATCGAAATGATCAAAACAGACAAAACTACGAGATAAAAATACATCAATGTTACGTCAGTTACCGTAACTGTTTGTAGGAAAGTTTCCGTAACTTACCGAGTTTCCTATCAAAACCAAAGTACGATATCATATTTCTCCTAAAATATTGAATATTATTGTGTTCAGGATCTTCATCGTTTAGAACTTGTAGTCCACAAAAATTATTTTGCAAATACTAACTGTCGAATGTACGAAAACAGTAGTACCCGTGATATTATTACGGGAGTTGCTGTTTTCAAGCACTTGAAATTTGATGTTAAGCAAATTATTTTTGTGGTCTAAAAGTTCTAAACGATGAATTCACATCTGATCTTTGAGTGATGAAGATCTGAAAACATAATATTCAATATTTTGGGAGAAAGCGGCAACACCGAATTGGAATTTATTCATTGTGTTTTAAGCCCACAAAAATAACTCTCAAAAGACATAATTGTATACTTTCGAGATTAGAAAGATTGTACTGTTGGATTGCGTAAAAAATGACATTTCATTAAATTAATTCCCCTCCCTGTTTTACAGCGTGTAGGAAAAAGAGTGCAAAAATTGTAATACTCTAGCTATTTTATGATATTAAGTCACCTGCTACCAAACTTAATTAGGGACCGTAATCAATTACTTGTCAAATGTATGCAGTTGATGGAGTGATCATATTTTTCTTGCATTTTCGATGCAGATAATCAAAAGTCGTAATAACTAATTGCAGTTGTTGGTTTTAAAACCTCATTCAATTGCAATTGTTGTATTCAAGCTGGTACTTGTTTTTCGCTTCTTGACTGCCGCTTTCCTTGCTACCGTAATATAAATGTAGTAATATGTTTTACTGAAGTCCTCTTACAACATTGTTGCGAATGTATACAATCGCAATGTTTAAGCTGCCTGTGGTGTGTTGTACCAACTGGTTTTCTTTTGTCTACTTATTGTTTTCTAGTGTGAGTTGCACACAATTCTGATTCTGCAACTATAAAACTGCATAGAAGATTCAGTTGATCATTTTTCCTCATGTAAGTCATGAGCTAAGTAAATTAAAGTATATTGGGACCCGTACGAAGTGCAAAGGTGCTATACGTTTACTATAAACAATTTTATTCGTAACATGGGGTAGATCGAGGTGGGAGTGGGTTGGATGCATCTGTTATCGCCTAGAGATGACGAATCAGCAATAAAAAAAATGTCCGTCTGTCCGTCCGTCCGTCTCCACTTTTTTTTCCAAACGGCTCACCCGATCATCCTAAACTTTTTTATCCCTGTAAGGTACATGCCTCCCATGATTCAAGTTCGAAGATGAGCAAAATCGACCGAGCAGTTCCGGAGAAATGGTCGAAGAAGAGGAGGTCGGTTATGAAATTTTCGAGGGTCGATGAAACTATTGGTAACAAATGAAAGCATTTGATGTCACAAAACTGGGAAAACATTTTTGTGGGAGTCGTGTCTGGGTCTGTACACTGGGACCAATGGAATGGACGAAATTGAGTTTTTGGCCATATACGAAATCAGTTTTTTGTCTATATTTCTTTAACTATGCAACATGGAGATTTACTGTCAAAGGCAAAGTTGTAGAGAATTAAATTCAAAAGAACAATGTTTCAGGGTTTTTGGGAAATATGTCCTATTCTGGGTATATGGGCACTTCCATAATTGAGCAGGGTGACCCGAGTATCCAGAACTATGGGAGTTAGAAAGTTGGTTCCAAAAACAAAGTTCTGCCCTACAACACGTAAAAAACTTACAAACCGGTTCTAACAAAAGAATCCTTTTGTTAAAACCGGTTTGCGTTGCAAAGCAGAGTTGTAGAGAATTAAATTTAAGTTAACACGTGTTTCGTGGTTTTGGGGAAATTTGGCCCATTTCTGGTATATGGCCATTTCCATTATTGGGCAGGATGGCCGAAACCTCCAGAACTATGAGAGGTAGAAAGTTGCTTCCAAAGACAAAGTTGTAGAGAATAAAATTTTAGACGAAAATGGCTTAGTCCTTGGATATAAGCTTTTCTAGATTTGAATGGTCTGAAACGTACTTCGGTAGAGCCTTTGACATTACCTTGGGCAATTTATATGGATCTTTGAAATTCTTACAGTTGTAAAAGAACAGAAAACGTTGGATTCTTTGCTTATTTGTATTTGTACGTTCGAGTCTCTTTGCCACATCTATTCTGATACGTAAGCAGCGGCGTCGACTTGTTTACCGTCCATGGGGGGTAAGCAAAATTTTTTAGTTCGATTGATTCGTTTTGTAAGTGTGTTTTGTAAGTAAGCAATAAAACGGTAGCTAATGTTTGCAAAAGTTATAAGAAAATTTTCTATTTTTGTTATTTAATGGAGCCCACAACAATTATAGATTTTACAAGAAATATTGTAAAGTCCTAATTTGAATCTCTCAATATATAAAACGAGTTTTTTTTTAATTATTGGAAACTTTCAAAAAAACGAGTCTGTTCTGGCCATTAAGATGCAATTCTGAGACGTTTTCATGAAAAATTCAGGCCCGTTTTATTGAAAACTC
>CM055406.1:87967618-87984648 GCA_029228625.1 Pseudolycoriella hygida
TGAAGGGGTGATTACTACAAGCCGAGTGTATTCCTTTATATGATGTTAAATCGACGTGACTACCCCTCGGTGTTTGATGTCTTTGTACTCGAAATGAAATTAATAATTCAATGAATCAATTAATAAAAATGAATTAATTTTATTAGCACCTGATTTTATGAAATAATTAAAAATATTTACTGTTCTATCCCCTCCGACAACATTTTTCAACCAAAAAAGTCGATCGGTTGGGAGTTTCACTCTACTTCGAATAATTCGAATATCTACCATATCTATACAGAATACATACACAACTTGTTGTGTATACATTCAACCCAGCTGGGTTGAAAATAAACTGGTAAAAATATAAGATAATCATTGTAATCGAAATGATCAAAACAGACAAAACTACGAGATAAAAATACATCAATGTTACGTCAGTTACCGTAACTGTTTGTAGGAAAGTTTCCGTAACTTACCGAGTTTCCTATCAAAACCAAAGTACGATATCATATTTCTCCTAAAATATTGAATATTATTGTGTTCAGGATCTTCATCGTTTAGAACTTGTAGTCCACAAAAATTATTTTGCAAATACTAACTGTCGAATGTACGAAAACAGTAGTACCCGTGATATTATTACGGGAGTTGCTGTTTTCAAGCACTTGAAATTTGATGTTAAGCAAATTATTTTTGTGGTCTAAAAGTTCTAAACGATGAATTCACATCTGATCTTTGAGTGATGAAGATCTGAAAACATAATATTCAATATTTTGGGAGAAAGCGGCAACACCGAATTGGAATTTATTCATTGTGTTTTAAGCCCACAAAAATAACTCTCAAAAGACATAATTGTATACTTTCGAGATTAGAAAGATTGTACTGTTGGATTGCGTAAAAAATGACATTTCATTAAATTAATTCCCCTCCCTGTTTTACAGCGTGTAGGAAAAAGAGTGCAAAAATTGTAATACTCTAGCTATTTTATGATATTAAGTCACCTGCTACCAAACTTAATTAGGGACCGTAATCAATTACTTGTCAAATGTATGCAGTTGATGGAGTGATCATATTTTTCTTGCATTTTCGATGCAGATAATCAAAAGTCGTAATAACTAATTGCAGTTGTTGGTTTTAAAACCTCATTCAATTGCAATTGTTGTATTCAAGCTGGTACTTGTTTTTCGCTTCTTGACTGCCGCTTTCCTTGCTACCGTAATATAAATGTAGTAATATGTTTTACTGAAGTCCTCTTACAACATTGTTGCGAATGTATACAATCGCAATGTTTAAGCTGCCTGTGGTGTGTTGTACCAACTGGTTTTCTTTTGTCTACTTATTGTTTTCTAGTGTGAGTTGCACACAATTCTGATTCTGCAACTATAAAACTGCATAGAAGATTCAGTTGATCATTTTTCCTCATGTAAGTCATGAGCTAAGTAAATTAAAGTATATTGGGACCCGTACGAAGTGCAAAGGTGCTATACGTTTACTATAAACAATTTTATTCGTAACATGGGGTAGATCGAGGTGGGAGTGGGTTGGATGCATCTGTTATCGCCTAGAGATGACGAATCAGCAATAAAAAAAATGTCCGTCTGTCCGTCCGTCCGTCTCCACTTTTTTTTCCAAACGGCTCACCCGATCATCCTAAACTTTTTTATCCCTGTAAGGTACATGCCTCCCATGATTCAAGTTCGAAGATGAGCAAAATCGACCGAGCAGTTCCGGAGAAATGGTCGAAGAAGAGGAGGTCGGTTATGAAATTTTCGAGGGTCGATGAAACTATTGGTAACAAATGAAAGCATTTGATGTCACAAAACTGGGAAAACATTTTTGTGGGAGTCGTGTCTGGGTCTGTACACTGGGACCAATGGAATGGACGAAATTGAGTTTTTGGCCATATACGAAATCAGTTTTTTGTCTATATTTCTTTAACTATGCAACATGGAGATTTACTGTCAAAGGCAAAGTTGTAGAGAATTAAATTCAAAAGAACAATGTTTCAGGGTTTTTGGGAAATATGTCCTATTCTGGGTATATGGGCACTTCCATAATTGAGCAGGGTGACCCGAGTATCCAGAACTATGGGAGTTAGAAAGTTGGTTCCAAAAACAAAGTTCTGCCCTACAACACGTAAAAAACTTACAAACCGGTTCTAACAAAAGAATCCTTTTGTTAAAACCGGTTTGCGTTGCAAAGCAGAGTTGTAGAGAATTAAATTTAAGTTAACACGTGTTTCGTGGTTTTGGGGAAATTTGGCCCATTTCTGGTATATGGCCATTTCCATTATTGGGCAGGATGGCCGAAACCTCCAGAACTATGAGAGGTAGAAAGTTGCTTCCAAAGACAAAGTTGTAGAGAATAAAATTTTAGACGAAAATGGCTTAGTCCTTGGATATAAGCTTTTCTAGATTTGAATGGTCTGAAACGTACTTCGGTAGAGCCTTTGACATTACCTTGGGCAATTTATATGGATCTTTGAAATTCTTACAGTTGTAAAAGAACAGAAAACGTTGGATTCTTTGCTTATTTGTATTTGTACGTTCGAGTCTCTTTGCCACATCTATTCTGATACGTAAGCAGCGGCGTCGACTTGTTTACCGTCCATGGGGGGTAAGCAAAATTTTTTAGTTCGATTGATTCGTTTTGTAAGTGTGTTTTGTAAGTAAGCAATAAAACGGTAGCTAATGTTTGCAAAAGTTATAAGAAAATTTTCTATTTTTGTTATTTAATGGAGCCCACAACAATTATAGATTTTACAAGAAATATTGTAAAGTCCTAATTTGAATCTCTCAATATATAAAACGAGTTTTTTTTTAATTATTGGAAACTTTCAAAAAAACGAGTCTGTTCTGGCCATTAAGATGCAATTCTGAGACGTTTTCATGAAAAATTCAGGCCCGTTTTATTGAAAACTCTACAGATAGATGCTACTTGTAGTGGTTTGCAAGTATAGGTTAAGCACAACAGGCCCAAAGGCGGCCTAGGGGCTGAACCTCGGCTCATCCACGTAACCTATGCATCAAGAAGTGACTTCAAAAATGTATGGGCTAGAAGTTTGGAATAACACTTCATCGATACAAAATTGAGCTAGATATTCCAAAATATTCAAAAATGGATTGCTAATCCTGTAAGATGGAATACGCCTTGAATTTACAGCCGCTTCAAAATTACGTTGAACACTATTATGAAATTTTTGACTTTTAAAAGTCAAAAGGAATGGGATGTGTTCACCAAACGGGCGCTTATTTGAATTCACATAAAACACGCGTGCGTTCGATGCAGAATTCAATAAAAGAAAATATTAACGTGAACATATCTCATTTTGTTGACAATTAAAAGTCTGATGTGTTCAGTCTAACTTTGATGCGTCTGTACCATTTCTCCCCCCCCCCTGCCCCCCTATACTCGGCGCCAATGTACGTACGGATCTTAGCTTATGTTTATTTATTTATTTAAATCAACACTCCCAAAAAATTGGCTGTATACAATCAATTTTACATTAATTTTCATTAAAAACATTTATATATATTACTCGCTCAATTAGACCTGTACGATGAAAAGGGTTCTTATGCGTTTACCACGACGTTGGTAACCATCCCAATTTCGACCCGGGAGTAGAAGGGACCTCCCACCAAGGTCCTTAGATGACGAATCAACAATAAGAAAAACGTCCGTCCGTCCGTCTGTCACCGAGATAACTTGAGTAAAACTCAATCGATTTCAAAAACTCTTTTTTCCCTGAAAGGTAATTGAAAAATCTTTTATGGGATTGAATCTGGGTACTATCTTTTTCGATTTTCATAATTTTTTTTGTTTGAAAGGCCTTGCCATGCCTGACATTTTATGGAAGAAACTTTGTTCAATTTTGGGCTTTTGGACCCAGCCAGTGCCCTAAAACTGATCCACTGAATCGGGTAAATCTAGCTTGATTTTCAAATTTTTTTTTTTCCTGAAAGATAATTAAAAAGTTGATTACAGGCATGAAATTGGGCAAAATTGGTCAAAAGCTTTCGAAGTTACGGTCGAAAAAGTGGTCAAAAAGGTTATTTTTTGAAGCTTGGTGGAACTTTCTGACTTATATTTCCGCGAACTTAGAACGAAAAACGCTCAAGGTTTTGAATGAAAGATGGGGACATAAGAAAACCACAAAATTAAATTAGTCAAAATCTGTTGATTGGTTCGGGCTGTAGATTCCTCAGTGTGGTGTGAGCCCAACTCACGCTGCGCGATATTTGGTGGTTTTTTGTGAATATTTCTTTAATGGTGAGGTTCTGTTGGATGCTCTAGGTCGGTTCTAAGATCGGGCCTAGTGCAACTTTTTTTACATTTTTTCCATTTTTGCTTAATTTTGTTTTTGTTTAAGGAATAGAGATGTTTTCTGCGCCGTTTCTTCGTACGGGTTTTTCAATATTGCCCTTTCGGCGATTTCCAATCTAATTTAATGTCGACGTAATTTCATACACTTAAGATTTAAGACAACATTTACTTAGATACGTGCGAATCTTTTTGCGTACGGGTCCCCTGCATATGTTTTTCTTCAAATTCATCCAACAAATTAATAAAATAAATTACATTATATAAGTTTACAATTATCTATCCTTAAATGCCTTAAATTTATTTCTCCTTAACATCATAATGTCACTAAATTCGTTTATATTTCTTACTATCTTTGCCAAGGGCTGATGACACGCATAATCGTTTTTATATACTTTTTCAATTAGCAATTTCGTCTTTTTGAAGCTATAATTCGGTAGTGTTTTTATAAGCTTTTTTTAAACTTAATAAGGAGGAACTCTGTTACAATCTCCAAGCGCATACATCACAAACTGAATCTTTTTCGATTCAATGTCATCACGGTAAACATCATGATGATCGTACAAGACGTATACAATACTTTAAGTGTTCTTGTCCCAAATTGACCTTTAGAAATCCATTTGATGTATCCCATCGATTGCCGCGCCTTTGTTGTCATTTGTTCAATATATGGCGCAGATGTCAGTTTTCCATCAATGTGTAAGCCCAGATCTCTGTTCCCCTTTCCGTTCAATCACATGGTCTTGCATAAAGTAATTTGCTATATGAAATTTTCTCGTTCGTCTAACCGTTAAAACACTACATGCTTGGATTGAATGGCAAACCATTTTCTTCGCTCCATTGCAATACCTTGTCAATGTCTATCTGCAAGCATCTTGTCTCTTCCAATGAAGTAATCGCCAACATCATTTTCACATCGTCGGCAAACAGCAATAAACTTGCATATTTCACTATCTTTTCAATATGTATATGCATCAAAAATAATTGAGGCCCAGGTACACTTCCAGCCGGTACACCTGATGTCGACTTGTATATTCTTGACTGGAACTTACCACTTTACACGTAAAATGCGCTACTGTACTGCTAGCGAACTCAAACAACCATTTTGTTGTCACTTTCCCGATACCGAATCTCTTCATTTTACGTATCAGTAATCGATGTGTTACTTTGTCATTTTTCCTTTATCGCCATTTCATATATCCTCATGCATGATGACCGAACTAATCGCTGTTATTCTATAATTTTGCACTTCACTCTTATCTCCTTTCTTTTTGTATTTCGGCACCACTCTGGATATTTTCAGTCTAGATGAAATCTTTCCCATTTCCATTGATTTTCGATGTAATATCCACAATGGCCAAACCATCGAATCTCCATACAGCTTTTAACTACCAAAGCAACGGTGATAATTTGTCTGGACCAACACTACTTTTTATTTTTAGTCGTTTGATTGCTTTTTCAATATCTAGCATTGACTTTATATCTCGAGTATTATCAGGCTAATTTCAAATTCATCTTTCACATATACACTCTAAAAATAGTCAGCAAATAATTCAACGATAGTAATATTTTTTGTCATGTATGCGATCTATACGCTTTTCTTAATCGTTTTTGGCTTCGAAAGTTTGTCATTTCGGAGTCTGCAATAACTGTACGAAAATTTGCACATTACCGGCCGCTGTCCGGTAATATTCACATTTCCAGGCGCTTTAGAGATAAATTTTTATAAATAAAAATTTCTAGTTGACAAAACCCGTATTTGACATAAAGAGTAAAAACAATATACAAAATTCTAGGAATTATTTCTGGTGGTGGTTCATTAAAAAAATCTTTATGAAGAATCGATCCAGCAGCCTCCCGCGTACAAGTCCTGGACGCTACCACCGAGCTAATCAGACATACGTCTCTGCACAAAAATTATATTATATTACTCACACTTTATTTTCATAGAAATCACACAACAGTTGTTCGTTTTTCCTCATGTAAGTCATGAGCTAAGTAAATTAAAGTATAATAAAAACCATTTACAAAAAATAGGACCCATGTCTAAAAAAGCTAATTGCAGAACGTGCGAAATCAAAATTGAAAATTATTTATATTCTTTATCGCTTTATTGTGTAGCCAAGGTAATATTATTTTGAGTATTTAGAAATTTTGTTCATCAGTTCTTCCATAAAACGGGAGACCTTTCGATAAAAAAAATTGAAAATCGGAAGAGATTTACTCGAGTTATGTACAAAAAACATGTAGAGTGCTAGCAGAAACTGGTTTTTAGTGCCCTAGCTATATCCTTGGGCCTAACCTCAAAAAAGTTTGTTCTACTAATTGTTGGGCTTCCATAGACCTGTCGATTAAAAAATAGTAATGAATATCGGAAAAGACTTACTCGAGTTATGTACTCGTTTTTAGTGCCCTAGATAAGTCCAAAAAATTAAATCAAAAAAATTTCTTCCATAAATTGTCAGCCATGCCTAGATCTTTCAAACAAAAAAAATTATGAAAATCGGAAAAGATTTACTCGAGTTATGTACAAAAAACACATAGAGCCCTAGCATAGACTCAGTTTTAGTGCCCTAGCTAAGTCCAAGGACTCAAATTTAAAGAAGTTTCTTCCATAAATTGTCGGCCATGCCCAGATCTTTCAAACAAAACAAATTAATGAAAATCGGAAAAGATTTACTCGAGTTATGTACAAAAGATCAAAAACCACTTAAACGGCGCTAGGTCGGCGGCGGGCGCCTTGGTCGACAGTGCCCAGATTCAATCTCATAAAATATATTTCGATTATTTTTCAGGGAAAAAAAGGTTTTAAAAATCGGCTGAGTTTTAAAAAAGTTTTTGAAAATCGATTGAGTTTTAATCAAGTTATCGCGGTGACGGACGGACATTTTTAGACCCGTACGAAGAACGAAGTTCACCCCTCCTTTTGGTTACCCCCAGTTGCTAATTGTAATTTATACAGGCAAATCCATGATTAAACGATTGATATAAATCTTTTCTGAAAAAATCTCATTTCTTGGAGGATTATATTTTCTGTTAAAAGAATTAAATTGGTAGTAGACTCAGAGCAGACAACGAGATGTTAAATTGAGCAATACTTTTTGGCACAGCGCAGTTGATGTTGGCGAGTTATAGCACTTCGCGATGACGATTTGAATTCGTTCACTTGAGTTGATATACGGAAGATTATTTTTTTTACCTTCGGAAAATAAAAGCATGCAACAACGGTTCGAAATCAAATATTTCAAGCGATTACTTTTTACACCTGCACAAAATAATTGATAGAATGTCAAATTCTTCAATCAAGTAAGTTAAATCCAGGAGGTCCAAAATATCTCCAACTCGTTCATTTGAATACATCATTTCACCAATCGAATAGCCTTGAGACACCGTAGCAAATCAATATGTCAATGACATTCTTCTCGTCCAGCTAACGACGAATAGCCCTTTTTTTTTGTCAGAGGCAATATCCTTTGGCAACATGTTGTTTTACGACATAATAGACTCGCACATGGCACAACAATAACTCACACACGACACAAGTACGATGAATACTTTCTTTGTATTTACTCGTTTTCTGGAATCAGTAACATTTTCATACCGTCAATTCATTACAAATTTTAGGAAAATTTTTTGCATTGAAAATTCAAATTTGTCATTATTAAAAAAAATGATGTTATCGAGTTCTGCACTTAAACAATGCACGAAAATGTAAGTATTATGATTGGTCAGATTGAAATTTTTCGTCCGAAATAGACAACAGACAGGGGAACTGGTACCCGATACTGTAAAGCAGCGCCCCGTAGCGTTGTAAAATATGTTTGTTAAGTGTGTAAAATTAACTTTACAATACACTTAATATAATAATAATATAATAATAATAATAATAATAATACAATAAAAGGAACATCTATTAGTATGTTTTCGTATGCAAGCTCCAAGGAACGTTATCTAGTTATTTGCAGGTAATGTTCTAATTTGAAAGTTATTAGGTATGTTGGCTAATGTTGTTTGCGTTAACTTCATTATCGACAAAATAAACTTTATTGGCGACAATTTTTTATGGTTGCATACAATAAACTAAATTTTTTTTATATTTCTGAGCACTTTGCAAAGGATATTGTGTGATTGCAATTACGGAATTTTGTTCAAGGATAATCAGTCCTAGCAGGGTCTGTATTCGCCATAATATTTTTGCAATTTTCATTAATTTTCTTACATTTTCTCGATTTTTCCTAGATGAGTACAGCGTTTGTTAAGCAATTCGGCTATTAACTGCATTACCATCCCGTTTACATCACTAGTTTACACCAGAACACAATAGAAATAGCTTCAGGAGCTTTAAATTTCAATGGCGAATGGTATAAAAATGTCAGATTCTTTCATTTTCATGAAAAAATAGATTCGTATTTCTTGTCTTAAACATGGGGATTTCATGGTGGCATTTTATCACATTCATCTTTATGTAAAGTCTTGCATGTGAAGGATTCCCAAGTATAATCTTAAAAAAATGGTCGATGGGTATTTTCAGTGAGAAACCATAAACGGCATTCGGACAAAATAACCCCTGCACAAAATAACCCCGGACGAAATAACTCCGGACGAAATAACCCCCGAACAAAATAACCCCGGACAATGTAACCCTGATAAAATAACCCCGGACAAAATAACCCCATAGCCCATAGCAGGACTTGGGGTAGCGACCCATTCGTTACAAAAATCCGGATGACGAAAAATCCGATAACTAAAAATCCAGACGACCAAAAATCCGGATGACCAATAATCCTGATGACCAAATATCCAGAAAACCAAAAATCCGGATTATAACAAGCAAGGCGCCGCGCCGCAGGCCTGAAATTTATTGGAAAATAAAAAAAGCGGGGTCGAGGGGCGGCAGCCCCCGCGATGGGGGGTCAAGGCGGTATCGCCCCCTTGCGGAGTCTGAGGGGCGGAGCCCCTAGCGGGGTCTGGGGCACAGCCCCATGCTTGTAAAGCCGCCTGCAAGGCGTATTGTAGCCATCCGCAGGCGCAGGGGTTTAGGGGACAGAGCCCCCTACATCATAAAAACAACATATGCAAACCATGCTTTGCGCGAAATTTGTCCGGATTCGTTTTTAACATTTCATTATTTCTTGAAACCTGGGGTCAAGGAAGTATCGCGCCCCTTGCGAGGTCTAAGGGTCGGAGCCCCTAGCGGGGTTTGGGCAGAGGCCCTAGCTTGTAAGGCCACCTACAGGGCGTATTGTAGCCTGCCGCAGGCGCGGGGGTTTAGAGGGCAGAGCCCTCTACATTATAAAAACCACATATGCAAACAATGCTTTGCGCGAAATTTGTCCGGATACGTTTTTAAAATTTCATTAATTCCTGAAACCGGACAAAATAACCCCTGGGGGGTTACTTCGTCCGGGGTTATTTTGTCCGGGTTATTTCGTCCGGGGTTTTTTTGTCCGGTGGTTTTTTGACCTTGAGCCACCATAAACAATATCTACATGACATGACTGCACAAATCTGGAAGTTCCATCTTAGATGGTATTAACTCTAGATGTTTTTGGCTTTGAAAGCAAGTTTGCGTACTTTATTACGTAGTGGTGCGGCTCGGCCAAAAACATCCGGAGTTAATACCATCTAAGATGGAACTTCCAGATTTGTGCAGTCCAGTGACGATTTTCATTTTTTAATGTAAATGGTCAAGAAATGAACCACCTCACAATCTGCCGCATCTGTACTTCCAAAAATATTAACAAAAATGAAGAGTTTTGTTAATAGATTGCGGAAGTTTTTCAGTGTATAAAAGCAAGCGCTGAAAGTTCAAAATTTGTATTTGTTCTGTGTCTGCGCTGATATACACATTGTCCTGCAAGACATAGGTGTACTGATGAAATCACATACTTTGTTTGGTATGTGAGGGCGTGATACGCCGAAATCAGCATGTTTTGTTTTGTTTCGTTAGATTGTCTTTCCTTAAACGACATCTATTATCGTCTAGAGGTGACGAATCAGCAATAAAAAAAATGTCCGTCCGTCTGTCTCCACTTTTTTTTTCCAAACGGCTCAACCGATCAGCCTAAACTTTTTTTCCCTGAAAGGTACATGCCTCCCATAATTCAAGTTCGAAGATGAGTAAAATCGATTAAGTGGTTCCGGAGATATGGTCGAGGAAGTGACCAAAAACATGGTTTTTCGAGGGTCGATGAAACTTTTTCGCAAATATCTCAGCAAGTAAAGCACGGAAATTGCTCAATTTGGTGTCAAATGAAAGCATTTGATACCAAAAAACTGGGAGATTTTTTTTTGTTGGAATCGGGCCAGGGGTCTGGGCACTGGGAGCCATGGAATGGGCGAAAATAAATTTCTCTGCCCAAAATGATAAGAGATAGTTTTTTTTCAGTATTTGCTTAAATACGCAATACAGAGATTTACTTTCCTGGTATATGGCCACTTCCATAATTGGGCAGGATGACCCGGATCTCCAGAACTGTGAGAGTTAGAAAGTTGGTTCCAAAGGCGAAGTTGTAGAGAATTAAAAATAAGCGAACACGTGTTTCAGGGTTTTGGGGAAATATGGCCCTATCCTGGCATATGGCCACTTTCATAATTCGACAGGATGACCCGGATCTCCAGAACAGTGAGAGTTAGAAAGTTAGTTCCAAAGGCGAAGTTGTAGAAACATAAATTTAAGCGAACACGTGTTTCACGGTTTTGGAGAAATATGGCCCAATCCTAGTACTTCCATAAATGGGCAGGATGACCCAGATCTCCAGAACTGACGAAAATTTACCTTTTCTCTATTTCTTTTTTGTTCATGTTATCCCGTTTTTTGTTTATGTTGCATTTTCTTTTATTTTGTATAATTTTCAATTGTTTGCCTCTATGTAAATGTTTTATATTTCTTTATAAGTATTATAACGTTTTCATGGTTTTTTAACGAGGACTATGACAACAGTCATAGTCACTCTTTTTCCATGTCAGCTAGTGTATAGTTAGACAATAAAATTAATATCAATCTATGAGAGGTAGAAAGTTGCTTCCAAGGACAAAGTTGTAGACAATATAATTTGAGATAACACGTGTTTCTGGGTTTTAGGGAAAAACGACTTAGTCCTTGGATATAAGCTTTTCTAGATTTTCTAGAGACGTACTTCGGTAGGGCCTTTGACATAACTTGGGAAAATCTCAATCGATTTTGGAAATTTTGGTTTTATTCGACGAAGAATGTCATACCTCAGGTTAAGTTCGTAATTCGGTGAGATCATACCAGGGGTTCGGGAGTTTTTACCAAGAGAATTCTAGCGTTGGAGACACGATACCTTGAGAAAATCTCAATCGATTTTGTAAATTCTGGTTTTATTCAAGGCTGCCACGCTATTTGAAACAAAGTAACAAAGTAGTAACAAAGGAAAAGATTTTAAACTTTCAATCGTGTCATTTGGTGACATTAAATACGATACAACTATTTGTTTAGCCGTTAATACAGACGTCTTGTTTTTCGAATTGGAAACGTCTTTTTCAAGAAAAAAATCACTTAATATTTTGACTTGTCTAATGCTATTTTTAGGATCTTTTTCAGGAGATTGATTAAAATCGGAAACGTATTTCTTGTACTCAGCACTATTTTGTAGCTCCTCTGCAAGCTGATCAATCAATTCACTTCGAAGTCGAGAGTTTGCTTTTTTACTCGTGTGAAAAGCAAAATTCTTGAAAAATGGGTGCAGCATTGTAGCTTTTAAATTTTCGTGTTCGTGAGAACCTAAACAAACATAAAAATGAATTTACTGAAAAAACATTTCGGAGTGTTCGATCTCTCCATCAAAACTATAACACCCTTGTACTTCGTACGGGCGTAAAAAGTCAAATTTGCATACCTTTTACTTATTGAGGTTCGTAATTCTCGTACCAAGCAATCGCAATATTTAAGGTTTTTGACTTCATCAAGTCTTTGCAACAAACGCAATATTGTAGGTGTATAGAGCCCCATATACATAAATTCCTCTCCCTGAAGTATATCGAGAGCATCTGCAATTACACCCATGACCTGAAACGACAAAATAATTTTTTTTTGTAAAAAATACCCCAAATTGATCTCAAATTTCACCATGACATATTCCTTCAAAAACGAAATTTCTTGTTGAGTCAGCTTGGGTATTTTAAAATATTCGAATATAAAATTCATTTGCAGAAGCTTTTCATCGAGTATTTGTAACAGAACTCGTAGGCTATCGACAACGTAGTTCCAGCGGGTCGAAGCAATAGCTACAAGATAGCGTCCGATCTTCTCTTTGATAAAATCTGCTGCCTGGCTGCTTCGGTTTTGTTTTTTGAACAATTCTTTACATTTGCCTATGGCTGCGTTTTCCATCTTTTCGTAGGTCTCATCCGTCAAATGCTTCTTCATATCGGCACCCATTGACAAGTTGGCAGTATGCGCAGCGCATCGTTTATGGGGGGGGGGGGGGGGAAAATGTAACCAGAATCTGCAGCATTGTCAAGGGTTGTAACAGACAGTCGCAATAGGTAGTAAGCGCTGTGTACATTGATTAGTTTCAATTTTTCGGAAAACATTTTCAATTTGAGGATTTTATCATTCAAACATATAATGGATGCTGCTTGTGTGAGTGGAATACCTAAAAGGAATTCGTTCTCTGGTGTCATCAATTGAATTCCTGCGCAAATTGCATTTACCTGTTCTTGCAGTTCGAGTTTGGCCGATGTCGAGTCTGTACCCAAAACCGACATTTCACACTTCTGATAATTCAATTGCAAACCGAATTCATTCGCTTTAAGAATGATTGTTTTGAATGCGGCCATGACATCATTTGGAAGTCCAGCAATGGTCCCGTCATCAAGATACCATATATTTAAATCCAGATTCTTGAGACTTGAAATGATATCCTGGATTACAAGGCAAAAAAGGGCCAGTCCGAGCGGATCGCCTTGTTGGACTCCTCTTTGAGATTGAATAACGTGTTCGTTGTAGTAGACATTTGAAGGTAACCGATAGCTAGCATTGTTCCACAAATTTGTAGATTTCAGGCACAGTTGCTTTAACTTTTGGTAGCAGAACGTCCCTCCTTAACTCGTTGAATGCATCAAGATTGACATGATAAACAGTCGAATGGAATTGTGTTTCGATGTATAATACATTCGTGCAGCATGAGCACCTGCTTCAGCGCCGTTCTTTATTCCAACACCTAATTGATTTGGAAGGTACAGATCACACAACTTTGATGCCACTCTACGACAGATGATTTTCGCTGCAATTCGTCTCCAGGTGTTTCCTACAGCAATAGGTCGGATTCCGCCACATGTTTTTTGCAATGCCGTAAGTGCAGCTCCATATAAATAAGGACACATTAATGACGGGACATCACCACCCAGAATTTTTTCGTTAAGAGATGTTATCGCTGTTAGCAGCTTATTACCAGATTCACCATTTTTAATGTATAGAAGATCCTTTAATATTTGAGGTCTCAAACTGTCTAGACCACCAGCTGTACCCTTCCTGAAAGTCATTATTGATCGGGACACTTCTTCTTCAGTTGGTATAATTTATGTCATCTCTACTAATGAATCCGGATGAAATGATGGTTCAGGGTGCGTCGAATGTTTCTGTATCAATGCATTCAAGGTAGCTTCGTTATTCGGTGCAATAACATCACTCGAAGAAATCAAACGGAGTGCACCACTGACATCACCATCTGATAGCTTCGCTTCGACCTTCTTGTAAACGCTGTTCGACATTCCCTTCGTTTTAATACCGGTTGTTGTGCTGACATTTGATGGTTCGGTCGTGATCATTCCTGTACCATGCTCATTCCATAAGCTAATATTTTGTCGAACATAAGATGTTAAATTAGGCACATTTTCTTGTTCGTTTGGTATCTTTAGGGTTGCGTACGGGAAAAGTAGCAGTTTGTTCCAGGATTGTTCGTCATTCCAACGAGTGCATTGATTGATTACATTTGTTAATGCATTCGCAAGGTCTTGTCGTGCACCTTTTGGACATCGTCGTAGAGTAGGAACTGATCGTCTTAAACATGCGAGTCGTTTTCCAATATCAGTTGTAGTTTCATTAACAGTGAATTTATAGCCGACAAAATCAAACTGATCCAATGTCACTTTCTTTTCGTTTGGATGTTTCTTCGCAATGTGAATGTTAAGGTCTCTCATCGAATGGAACCGTTTTTCTTTACAATACGAACAATAAAAGTACTCGTCTTCGTCACCAAAAAATATTTCTTCCGCAGTGTATTCTTGCGACTTCGTTTCAGTGGATTATTAGTTATTAACACTGCTTTGACTACTGACCATATCTTCTTGATTGACTAATTGAAGGAATTCTTGCAAATCGGTACTCGCAGAAGACAAATTTTCATTTGCTTGTTCATTTTCATGTTTTGATATAAAATCTTCATTTTGCAATGTAGCTAAATTCGGGTGATCTTTCTTAATGTGTAAGGAACATCTCAGCATTGTTTTTTCTTTATTTGGGCAAAATGGACAGGGCCATCGCTTATCTTGACTGTGCAATATGGAGTATTTTTGTTTCGTGTCATTCAACAGGGACCTCAAATCATTTATATATGATGGTCCTGGTGTGCCTCCAGACGTATCCCCCATAATTGCAGCAGTTTTTGAGTAAATCTCAACCGATTTTTGAAATTTTGGTTTCACTGGACGAAGAATGTAATTAGGAAATGCTCCCGGGGAATTTTTTCATACAAAATTCCCGGGAATACATTATTTCCCGGGAGCATTATCTAAATCTGATTCCCAAGGTTAAGTTCGTAATTTGGTGATATCAGACTGGGGATTGAGGAGTTATTTCCAAGAGAATATTACAGGTACGTATTTTTAATTTGCAACAAGCAAGTACGATAACACACACAGCTACGAATATGATTGGTATCGCATAAATTGATGCAAGTTAGAAATACGTACCTGTAGAGTATGAGATTCAATACATGCGAGGTGTTCAGTGTGTGTGAGTTCTGATGTTGACATGTAGCTCTTTCCAAAAAAGGGACGCACAAAATTGTAAGGTGCTGTAAGCAAAGGAAGTGTCTCAAGGTCTACGAAATCACCTAAGGATTTCGCGATTTCGGCACTTAAGAAATGAGCATACTCTTAGAATTTTTTTTAGATGTTCTTTTTGTTGTCCATATGATGAAGAAAGGTTATAAAATTCCAAACTGAACAGCAGCAAATGAAAGGTCTCGATCCCAAGAAGAGTCGGTGAAAGGTGTCCAAAATTACTGAAAAACTAATTTTTGATATGTTGTCGGGGATGGTCTGAAACATCGAGAAAAGATAAGGATTTTGCAAAAGGTGTTTCAGAATTATGTGTGAAGTTATGGGAGATAGAGCATTGGTTTCTTTGGGATATCTCAGAATTTTGTGGGAAGATGCGAACGGTAATCGTGAAAAATGTAGGGCAGTTGGAGTTAGCATGTCAATTTAGGATTTTACAACTATTTGTGAAGTTGTGGGAAATAGAGCATTAGTTTCCATGTGAAAGTTTCAGAGTTTTATGGGTAAAAGAGAGCGGTAAGTAAGTAAGTAAGTCAGTCAGTGTCTTACGTCAGAAAATACCGAAAAATGTCTATAACCAAACAACTATCAAAATGTGTGAAATGTTCATGAAAAACTTTTTATATCGCTAACCATTTTCCGTTGTTGCGCGACTAATTCTTTGAATTTGATTTTGTCGCGTTCTAAGGACGATTGTGACGAACGGAAGAAAGGATCCCTTGTTGTTGTATTGTTCTATTTTTGATGAATTTTTAGAATTTTCTATCATAGGATACAACTCATTACGTATTACTTTTACTATGAACGTGTAAGCTCTTTTTTGAATTATTTTGTCATTGACATGACGCTCAGACATTAACACATCTAGAACAGTTGCGTTATGGAGATAATTAGAAGAGATCAAAATTTCGGCATCTAGTGCCAATCTTCAGTCAAGTCATGCACCTTGATATGCTGATGGACGTGATGGACAAAGTGCTGACGTATCTATTTGTCTCAGTTAGAGGTATTTTTGGACTAGCGAATTGTAACGGAAATGGTTACAACTGCCATCTGTTGAAGTTTTTTATATGAAACATTTCTTACTCTAACCCTGAGTGTATTGTCTCCAAAGTTAACTCAAGAGCTTATTACGTTCATCAAAGCCTATGCGATCTTGTAGCGGCAGATGCCAACATATAGAATTTTCTATAAATAGGGATGTGTGACAGAACGACTTACTGACGAGGCTTACAACGACAGGCTAATTAACGATTTTGGAAATTTTTGTTTTGTTCGACGAAGAATGTGGGAGATAGAGCATTAGTTTCCATGTGAAAGTCTTGAGTTTTATGGGCAAAAGAGAGCGGTAAGTAAGTAAGTAAGTAAGTCAGTGTCTTACGGCCGGGAAGTCTCGAAAAGTCAAATTTGGATACCGTTTGCACAAGTGGCTCAAACGCCCAAATAAAACTTGAATTGACGAAGATATGCCTACTTTTGCATTGATGGCTCTAACCTTGAATAACAGCGCCACCTACATGCATTTTCTAGTTTTTATATTTTTCTCATATCAGCAAAGGTTCAAAGAATTCATGATAATTTTTTCGACGAAATTGAAGCAAAATTGGATTTTATAGAGCCAAAAGAAGTTTTAGACAACGGCGGCTTACACTGACCAATTTCGGCTGCTCTCAGCATCAGCGCCGTATCTAGGGGGGGGGGCG
>CM055406.1:87995070-88006731 GCA_029228625.1 Pseudolycoriella hygida
GCATACGGTGACCGTTGCATACGGTGAACGTTGCATACGGTGAACGTTGCATACGGTGAACGTGGAATACGGGGGAAGTGGAATACGGGGGAAGTGGAATACGGGGGAAGTAGAATACGGGGGAAGTGGAATACGAAGAAATAAAATTCGGGGAAAGTTGAATACGGCGAACTTGGAATGCGGTGAACGTTGAATACGGGGTAAGTGGAATACGGGGGAAGTGGAATACGGGGGAAGTGGAATACGGGGAACGTTGCATACGTTCCACGGAGGAAGTGGAGTACGGGGGAAGTTGGAACATTACGCATCATTATTTAAAACGAAAAAAAATATGGCTCTCTGAATAGACAACACGCGAAAATGATAAAGCCTGCGTAGCCCCTAGGGGCGGGGGTATTTACTAGTTATGTTTATGCTAATGACTGTCAAGTTTAAGTAAAAAAAAGATCATCTCAAAGTAAAACAAGGCGAAGACAAAGCAAAGAGTACGGACAACGTTAAGCCAAAGAAATTTATAAGTTTGCTCACAAGTCAAGGTCCAATCCGTTTATCCACGAAATTGCATTTTCTGTGACTTCGTTTAATTCATGTAAATGGCCGCTGAACTTCCTATTTTCACATTCGCTAACGATATGATGAATCGTTTGGCTCGGATGACCACAGTCACATTCAGTCGATATCGATGAGTTCCACTTGTGGAGAGTGTAGTTACAGCGTCCGTGGTTTGTTCTTAAGCGATTTAGGGTACACCAGCTTTTTCTCGGAAGATCGAAGCCTGGTAGTTTGTTGCTGGGGTCTGTAATCAGGTTCCAGTTCGTTACACGATTTTCGTTCCAATAATGCATCCATTCGTCTTTAGGTGAATAATTCGTATATCCTAGGTTTTGGATCTTCATCCATAACGGATTTCTGGATGGAAGTCTGACGCCAGTTCGCCCAACAAGATCTTGGTGAATTGGTAGGTTGGGGTTAGAGTAAATTTTTTCTGCTCCTCTAACTAGTGCTATGTTCCTTCTGATGTTTGGAGGCATAATATTTGCAAGCACTGGTAGCCAGGGAGTTGGTGTTGACTGTATCGTCCCGGTTATGATTCGTTGGCATTCGTTCAACACGTTGTCGACGAGGTTGACATGAGCACTATGTGGCCATACAGCCGAACAATATTCAGCCGCCGAATATACCAACGACAGCGACGATGTTCGAAGAGTTTCAGCCGATGCTCCCCATGACGTTCCTGCCAACTTTTGTATGATATTGCATCGTGATTGAACTTTTCCGCTAAGTTTGGTCAGGTTACTGTTGTAGGTTAGCGATCGATCCATCGTGATACCAAGATAATTAGGGAAGAAATTGTATTTTACGTTTTTCCCACAGAATTTAACCTTAATAGTACGCCAGGCATTTTTATTGGACAGATGAAAAGTTGAGACTTCGGTCTTCGTTGGATTTGCACGGAGCTTCCAAAGTTCGTAGAAATTCGCTAGTTTTTTCAGGTCAGAGTTTAGAGCTCTTACCGTTGCTTTTTCGGCTTGGAGATCATATTGGTATTGTACGGCCAGTGCGAGATCATCAGCAAACAGAAATTTTCTCGCTTTTGTTTGAGGTAAGTCCGCTATGTACAGCGTAAACAGTAAAGGACTAAGTACCCCTCCTTGAGCCAGGCCACTGTTCAACGTTCTCGTGGAACTTGTTCTTTCCCCCATATGAACACGGAACCTTCGGTTTGTTAGCATTGATGAAATTAGATCGATAGTTTTCTTGCAGCGAATCACTTTAGTCAATTTTAGTAAGAGAGCGTTCCTCCACACAGTGTCAAATGCAGATGACAGGTCCACAAGCACAACAGCTGTTCGTAGCTTGTCTTGAAAACCGGCCTCAATATGCGTCGTCAAGGCGAGGACTTGGTAACAGCAACTACGTTTCGGCATGAATCCAGCTTGGTCGTTCGGAATCTCTGAGTGGATTACGCTCGCTATTCGATTGTATACAATTCGTTCCAGTATCTTATAGCAAATACACAGCAGGGAAATTGGGCGATAGCTGTCGATAGAATTTTTGTCTTTACCTGGTTTAAGGACTGCTCTAACCATAGATTTCTTCGAAATTCTCGGAATCCATGCCTTACCATAGCATTCAGTGAAAAACTTGGCAAGCCATTGTTTTGATTTGTTGCCCAAGTTGATGAAAAATTCTGGGAACAGGCTGTCAATTCCACTGGCTTTGCATGGTTTCAATGTCAGGATCGCTGCATTGACTTCTTCCGCCGTCACTGGGAAACCAAGCGGTGAATCTCTTAGGTTTTTTCTGGCTTTTTTCAGTTTTCTGTTGATTCGGCGGACCACACTTTTCTTCGCAGGCATTTTTGCTGATGCATATAGTTTTGAAGCAATTTGGTTCGGTGTAATCGACGAATTTTTATTGACATTCAAGGATCCACCACTAAGTTTTTTTAGCAGATCCCAAGCTTTTTTGCTGGAATGTTTAAAGTCCATTTGCTCAGTTATCGTTTTCCATCTTGTATTCCGTTCCTCATTCAACGTTCTTAGTATTTCTGTTCCAATTTCAGAAGCGCCATTTTCGTTATATTCCTTCCAAAGATCTTCACATTTCGGAGACCACGTCGGTATGTAGTTGTCTCGAAATCCTCTGGGAATTTTTTGTTAGCTGCGGACATCACGACACCGATAAATCGTTCTAGGTTCTTTTTCTCTGGCTTGAACCACCGTATGTTTCGATCGACAGATGTTTGAAACGCTGTCCAATTCGCTTTCCTGAAGTTCCATCGAGGATTCGGCAATGAGTTAATCATTGGGATTTGAATCAGTGAAGGAACACTGGACGATGTTGACTCTTGGGAAATCGATGATAAACTTTCCTTGCAGCTGGCAATGTGATTCCTCTTTCATCCGTCGACACAAAGCAAAGATCAGGGTTGTATACCCCGTTCCATGTTCGAGACTGGAAGGTTGGTGGATCCTTTGCATCAAATGTCAAATGTAAGAAGTTGCTCAATGCCCAGTTTACGATCATGTCCCCGTTGCGATCATTTGTTTCATAGTGCCACAGTTGGTGGTGACTATTGAAGTCGCCCATATACACCGTCGGATGTTCAAATGTTGGCAGCGAGAACGTCCATTCTACACTCGGTGGCTTGTATACATTTACGATCGTTATTTGTCCAACTTTGATTACCAATACGGCGATGTTGTCTTGATTAATCTTGGCAATCACAGATATGTCCATCAATTTTGTCTTCGCATACGTTGCAATTTCGCGTGACTTATGCTGTGGATCAGCCTGAAATTCCTAATAGTACCAGTTTGCATTAGTTTATTTTCATCGACTTTATGAGTTTCTTGTAGAAGTAGAATTTCCGTACTGTTGTCATTTAGTAGTTTGCTTAAGAATTCACACTTATCCTTAGACAATCCTTCAACGTTGATTTGGCATATAAAAATTTACAATAAAAACTTGAACTTGATGAAATGTTCCTCAGCACATAATGCTTACCAAGTCGTTTGTGACTTTCAGTTACGCTATTTATTTTTGATCATTCTCGACTAAATGGCACATTTTCAATAATAAATTTATTTAAAGCGAAAAAAAAGACTGCTCACATTGGCGAAGCCTGTAAAAAAACGATCTTTTCTACAACAAATTACAATAAATAAAATTCATCTACTCTACTATTCCCTAATGTTGCCAGGATGCAAGCCGCATTGTCTCTCTGAATAGCGATTGAAATCTTCTGTAATAAGAAGTCTTTCGAGCGTGATTCCCCTGAAGCTGCTCTCATTAATGACCCTAGTTTGCCTATGAATTTCTTCGTTTCTGGACCCATGCAACCTAAAGTTTCAAAAGCAATAGGAGTGAATAAATAATTTTCTTTTAAAAATATAAAATGATTATGCTTATGTCTCTCCGTGCTGTCGGCTATTGAACGCGCTTTCCTAGAAGATTCAGTGACGTATGATCGAGCTAACGTGTCTCGAATAGTCACATCCCAGAGAAGAGACTTTCCCTGACTCCACGGAATTAGGGTCATACCATCAGGTCGTTTGCCATCATCTCGGGAAATACCTGGTGGTTGTATTATATTTGGGAATCCTGCAGAAGAAAATGTATTTTACTGACTTCGTCGTGCCTAGAAATTATCCCTGCTTTTTTCTTGCAAGTCAAACCATGCAAGCCGTCCTTTTTAACCATAAAGCCACAAATGCACTCATGTTCCCCACGTAGTTGAGAGCCTAAACTAAGACCAACAGCAATTCTCGCGGAATTGTTATCTAATAGCAAACCTGTATTACTCGATGGGACCACCTGCAGCCACTTTGAAGATTCATTAGTAGATGACGCAAGTAGTCTTGCACGAGTCACAGGTTCACTAGAATCAAACATCCCAGAAAACTTGCTGTTGATCTTCGGAAGATCCCAATTTCTCTGTGCTTTTTTTTTGTTCGTCGTTTCCTGGAATAAAATCTTGAGGAATTTCCTCAATTAGCCCTAAAATATTATCATCAATTATTTGCAAATTAAATTTTTCTAACAACTTATTTGACAGATCAGATGAAGAATACACAGATGATAGAGAAGACTCATCAACTTTCTTAATCCCTGGTAACAATGCAGAGATCTCAGAGTACATGTGAGCCTCATCTTCATCAGTAGCATTAACAAAAAAAACTTCGCATTTATTTTTATTTAATGACAAACCTGACGAATCACAAAATTCTAACACTTTCCTAATATCCTCCAAAACCACTGACAGCCTATCACCCACACTACCATCATCTAAATACCAGCCATTCAACCTAGACGAAAGGGAGTGCGTCATCCTCATAATACCGATACAAAAACCAGGAGGACCTAGTGGATCACCCTGTTGAAACCCTCTCTTCGAAAGCAAAGGCTCATCGAGAAAATAAAGATTCGATGAGTCTATAAGCTTGTTGAAGTAAAGGAAATAATTCTGGACATATCTCCTTCACTTCACCTAACATAAACTTCCTGAATAACATATTAAATGCATTGCTAAAATCAAACTTAACTAATGCCATCGGCTCATCATGGTCAGCTGTGCAGAATTTACGTACAGCATGAACCAAAGCTTCTGCCCCTCCCTGAACAGCAAATCCTAACTGAACAGGTTTCAACTTCTCAACTAAACTATCTCCAACATTATAACAGGCAATTTTGCCGGTCATGCGCCTTCAAACAATACCAACCGCTATCGGTCTCACATCATCCTCCCCTTTCATAAGTGCAGTCAATGAAGCTCCAAAAAAAATTTTAGAGACATCTTTTTGAACATTACCAAACTTAATGATGTCCACTAATGAGGCTATTGCCCGCAATAGACGATTTGCAGATTTACCACAAGTAAAAGAAGTCAAATCTTTTAAATGCCGAGGTCGCAAACCGCCTATGCCCCCGGAAGAACTTACTGGGAAACTCCTAATAGCCTTCACGACATCCTCAACTGCAGTAGCTGATAAACTACTTTCAATTTTTATCTCCTCAAAATCCCCCCCCCCCCATTCAGGGTGCTTGGCCTTCAACTTGGAAACAGTTTCCAAAGTTTGAGGAGCAACAGATTCATTAGAGCATAAAACTCTAACGGCACCTTTGATATCAGCCTCACTGACTTTCCTAGTAGCTACTTTTATTACAACACTATCTCCATTAACAGATTTATTTAATGTAAATGGAATCCCTGCATCATCTAAAACTTTTGACAAAGTTTCATTAATATCACTACAATTCCTAAACAAACTCAAATTAGATCTAATTACATTAATACCACCTTTCCCCTTAGATTTATTATTCAAAACGATGTATGGAAAAGCAAGTAGTCTCATCCATGAATTAACATCGTTTTTCTTTAATAAATGTTCAATTTCCCTACAAAGTTCCTGACTGACAGCAATCCTAACGGATTTCTGTATAATCCGAGTCAAAGGAACTGAAACTCTACACCTATTGAGCAGTAATCCGAAATTGTTTAAAATTTCAGATATACTTCTCTCATCTGCCAGCCCACCCGAATCAGACAATTCGATGTTAGGTAAATCATTACTAGCATCATTAGCCCGCATATGTTTACTCATATGAACATTCAATCCGCGAGTATTTTTGGCTAGAAAACCGCAAACATTACAAATTGCCCTTCCAGCAATAGGCTCTGGACATTTACTTTTACATTTTCTTGCCAAACGTTCACGAGTTGGATGTTTTACCTTATCATTATCTCCAATTGAAGAAAAAATGCTGTCGCAATGAAGACTTGAGCAGTACCATTCGCCATTTATCATTCTAGTGTATTCGTCACCATTGACTAAACTACACTTGCTATGATAATACTTGTTGCATCCTTTGCACAGAATCCAATTTTCGGGATTAAAATCCTGGCCACTATCCACTAAACAAAAACAAATATGATCATTAATGTTTGTTAAACCACACAATTAATAAAATTTACAAAAAAAAGGAATTAATTTGAAAAATTTCAAAAGAGCAAAAACAAATTATGTCTTTTTACTCGACTAAATATTTATTTTATTTATTTATTTATTTTCATCATCAATGGCCGAAGCCCCCTACAATTGATAAAATCTGAATGAACACTCTCAAAAGCAAAAACATTAATCATGAGCAGATCCGGAAGTGAGCTGCCGACCCAGTCGACCCGTCGGAGTCAATAGTCACCCCTGCTCCTTCATTCTTTATTTATTTATTTATGAAAATGGGGATGAAAAAAGCCAGTCGCGTAAAGCCAATGGTCCACCTGAAACATAAAAGATTAGCGGAAACTAGTCGTCTAGACTAGACAAGTCGACGTGACTTAGAGTATCATTTGAGAGTCGTGAGACCCGAGTTGACTAATCAGATTCTGATTAGAGTGAGAACTAAAGGTTCAGTTTAAATAAAGATAAATGTAAAGTTAGAAAACAGAGTAACATAGGACATTTATTGGTAAACCACGTATGTGAAACTCTGTAGGTTACGAATGAATTTTGGAAATATTATTAAACTGTATTTAAAACGCTCAAAACGCACAAATTTTAAAAAGGTCTGGAAATGGATGAAATTTTGAAAGTGCATCGCAAATGGAGTAAAAAAACTCATACTATCAACCCAACCGGCAAAAAGTGCATTGAAAAGGGAGTGATGTTGATATTGTGAATGCCACCCACCCCTCGACTATTATGGATTTATTAGTCGAGGTTATTGTGAATAACAAAATAAATGTCCTGTGTCACCGTGAATGACAACACCATGGAAACATGAATGAAAGTCATTCAAATATTTGTTTTCATTGCATCAACTACGAATATCGTCATTTTCGCTTCCCAAATGGCAACCGAAAATGAAAAAATTCAACTCTTGATTGGTAAGGGAACCGAAAATATTTTCGGTTCTCTAAATGGGAGCCGAAAATAACAGAGAACCGAAAATACTTTTTTTCGGTTCTCTAAATTCAATTTAATTTGAGCTGACTTTGATCGAAGCGTATGCGTCGCTGCTTAGATTATTTACGAAATAAGGATGTGAGTTTCAGTTAGAAAAACTGTAGAAACATTTATAGCTTTTAATATCTAATTGAAAGGGCTATTTCAAAGTACAATTTCAATTGGATTTATTCCAAAATGATAATTCTTAGAGGCATATCGCAGAAATTTTTGTTTATAAGAACAACAATTAAGAAACGTAATATCGTTTTTTAGAATGGTAATAATAGGCTACCGATAAGCATTTGGAAGTAAAGGACCAGAGTGTTAGACCAAGAAGAAGGTTCATAGATTCAATTAAATTAGATGTAGAAGTTAGGGGACTTTCGATGAGTGAACAAACAATCTTCTTTTCAATTCACAGAATTTTTTGTTGAGTAAACCCAACTGTCAAAAGTCATTGGATACTTTGCAAATCTCTACGGATTAAAGCCGTAGGAATCAATCGTTCGATTCAATTCATTAAATATTACTTTTACTATGAACGTATAAACACTCTTATTTTGTCATAGACATGATGCTTAGATATTAACGCATCTAGAACGGCTGCGTTATGGAGTTCATTAGAAGAGATCAACATTTTAGCAGCAGTAATCATTTCGGTGACAGTTCGATAGTCCAATCAATACCTCTAACCGAGACAAATAGATACGTCAACACTTTGACCATCACGACTATCAGCATATAAAGTTGCATGACCTGACTGAATATTGGCACTAGATGCCGAAATGTTGATCTCTTCTAATTATCTCCATAACACAACTGTTCTAGACGTGTTAACGTCTGAGCGTCATGTCAGTGACAAAATAATTCAAATAAGAGCTTAAACGTTCATAGTAAAAGCAATATGTAATGGTCACCGAAAAGTACTAATATTAGGTTTGTTATGAGCGTATTTAATCAAATTTAATTTTTAAAAGTCGGTGCGCTCAGTTTATTAATTCATTTTATTGCCAAATTAATTTCGACATCAAATCGATGCCATCATCAGTGGCTGAAAACATTAATACAATGAACACATATTTTATAAAAATTCTACAGAGCAATCGTACCTTGAATGTAACACGTAAACACAAAATTGAACAAAGAAAGTGTACGTCGTCAAGAATCATTCCAATGCTAAAATCACAACATGAATTGCATTAAATAATCTTTCATTGAAGAACACAACTAAATCATTTTGGCTTACTTTAGAACATTTTTGGTCACAAATAATTTGAAATAAAATTATAAAAAAAAACAAAAAGAAATTAGACGTGTACAGGTAAAACAAATTAAATTAAATTGTAATCAAATATCTTCCGTTCATTTAATGACATTAGGAACTAATTGTTTAAAAGTATAAAATCTCGATATGAGCAAATAAATATTTTTAAAAAGCACAGGGTGATCAGTAAAAAAGAGAAATATCACAGATGTTTGACTAGAGGAAGATTTTTAGATGATGTTGTTGTAGGCCGTGGATAACATGACGCAATCAGTTTGTTTATTGAGACACTTAGGTGTTTTCTTTATGGCAATCATTTCTAAGATATCCCTTTTCTTTTGGTGATTTTCACGGGCAACTATTTTTACCTCGTCCCACAAGGGTGTATGGTTGTTGGTGATGGCATGATCACATAAAGCACTGTGGCTGTTGTTTTTTATGCTTATGTTGTATTTATGTTGATATATTCTGTCCCGTAATAGTTGTAAAGTCTGGCCCACGTATTTGTATCCACAAGAACAAGGAATGATGTACACCAAATAAGATTGATGTAGTTTTGGTGTAGGATCTTTCAGATGGCTAAATATGGAATTTCTCAATGTATTGCCACCTTTTCCAACCAACATGACGTCATCCTTGCAAACTGTTTTCAGTCGTTCAAATAAGCCTTTCACATAAGGAACAGCAACAATAGGAAGCTTTTCTTTCGTTTGCTTGTCCTTATCGCATTTTTCAAACTTTTCTTTTGCAGATTTGATCAAATTTTCAACCAGATTCTTGGGATACAAATTCCTTGCTAAAGTTTCTTTCAAAAGTTCGAAATTTTTCTGGTGGAATTCGGGTTCAGATAGTAAGAGTATCTTCTCTGCTAGCAATGTGACTGTGTTACGTTTGTATGTTGCTGGTAAAGTACTAATGGTCTATAAAGTTTGATGATATTAGAAGCTGATATTTATAACGGTTGAAATGTTTTCTCATTTAAATTTGCTTTTGTTTTTCTAGTTTGGGAAGCGAAAATGACAATATTCGTAGTTGTTGTAATGAAAAGGCAAGGGCTGCAATCGCACAGGTTGAAATCCATATAACTATTTCATTATCACTCATGGTTTAAAAAAAATTATTTCAAAACAAAACGTTTTGACATTCAGTCCAGAGCATACTTTTCAATGGGTTGTCCTTGAGTACGAAGCAATGAATCATTTAATGAGTGATTTTTTAAATTTTTTACCTTAAATTCTCTTGTTTTTCCATATTTAGTCGAGAATGATAAAAAATTTTAAATCCAACTTGTATTACGAGTTGCATTAATAACTATTGAACTCCATGAATAGTTTAAGTTTAGGTGTGGGATTGAGACGAGAGTTAGAATATATAATTTACGCGCGACTGATGCCTGCGTACGGGTCTAGTTTTGTCCCAGAAAGAGCACCGTTCAAAGCTTAAATAAATGTTGTATTTCAGTGGAGTATAGAAATGTCTATCTATTTATTTATTTATTTATTTATTGAATTTTTATAGATAAACAAACAGGCCGATGGCCCAATAACATGTTCATCTTAGATATTTACATTAAATAAAATTTAAATATTTACATTACAAATTAAATCAAAAATTAAATCAAAAGTTAAATCAAAAATTAAATTCAATCAGAAATATAGCTAAGACAAGGTTAGTACTCAAAAAAATTTCTTATTCGTTTTTTAAAAACTGAAATTCTACTATCAAATATATTCACCGTAGAAAAGTAAAAGTCATGTTTTTTTTGGATTCTATTTATACGTGCATTGTCTTCATAATTTGTTGGCATCTTAGGTAGATGGAATACTTGATTCCGATGGTCATTCACTTGGTTATTATTGGTTGGGAACTGATTGCGTCTAGTGATTCTGATCGGTCTATGATACGATCAGCGTTGCTTTAACGAATTTGAATCAATAAAGTTATGTATGATTTTGAAAAGTGTGATTTCATCGTTTTCCAGCCTGGATTCCAAAGAGTGCATTTTAAGATTTTGCAATCGTACATCATAATGAGGACGTGGATGTTCCAAATTGAATTTATAATAAAACATTCTTGTAAATTTCTTTTGAATTCTTTCAATTCGGTCAATAGCGTTGTTATATTGTGGACTCCAGTTCGATGAGCAATATTCTAAACGATTTCGAACGAGTGCATTGTAAAGTGACAGTAGAGTTGACTTACGACGGAAGTATTTGCCACAACGGAAAATGAACCCAAGCATTTGTAAAGATTTCCTGCAGATCATCTCGACATGTTCGGTGAACGATAATTTGTCGTCTATAATAACTATAATTAATTATCACATTATTCAGACCATAATCGAAAATTATCTTGTCGATACTGTGAGTAAGTGATAAAACGGCACATTTCTTAAGATTCAGTAACATTTTGTTTTCAATACACCACCTCGCTATTTTATCCAAATCGTCTTGGAGCATTTTACAATCATATTTATTCTTGACAGATTTATATAATTTGAGGTCATCCGCGAATCCGTAGCAAGATGATAGCGAAGATAAAAGGTCGTTAATAAAAAGTATGAATAAAAATGGACCCAGTATTGAACCTTGAGGCACTCCGGATGTTGGCACTATTCTTTCTGACTTTGAACCACCGGTGACTACAAATTGCGATCTATCACTCAAATATGACCTGAACCATATCAGCAAATTCTCGCTGAAACCAAAAGTTACCAGTTTTTTGATTAATTCATTGTGATCCACTTTATCGAAAGCTTTAGTGAAATCCGTATATATTGTGTCAACCTGACCACCATTCACAATTTCATACGCCACTGTTGACACATAGTCCATCAGGTTGGATTGAGTTGATCTACCAGCAAAAAAGCCGTGTTGAGATTGATCGATCATATCTTTCACGGATTCGAACAACATGTTGAATACAAGTCGCTCGAAAATTTTGGAA
>CM055406.1:88012898-88049394 GCA_029228625.1 Pseudolycoriella hygida
TTTTCCCAAGCAATAAATTAGGGTTTTTTTGGTTTTCGAATTTTAGTTTCGGAATGACAATACTTAGAGAGTTGGTTTCTTCTAGAAAGTTATAGAGTTTGGTCAGGAAAATTTTTTAGGATCATAAGAAAATGGCTGCAAGCTGTCATAGCGGCGCCATCTTGGATTTTCGTTTATGCTTTTTCGGTTTTCGAATTTTAGCTACGCAATGACACTACGCAGAGAGATGGTTTCTTCTAGAAAGTTATAGAGATTCATCAGGAAAATTTTTTGGTATCATTAGAAAATGACTGCCAGTAGTTAAAGTGACGCCATCTTAAATTTTTTGCTATCTTCTGAATTAGAATAGCTAGACAGTTGGTTTCTTCGGGAAAGTTATAGAGATTGGTGAGGAGAATTTTTTTGATGAATAGAAAGTAGGTTTGCCGAGGCTCGGAAGTTGGTCAAAATCGAGGCGAAAGTTTTCCCCAAAAAATTTTTTTCGTCGGAATCGATAGATATTGACTTGGGCATCGTTTTGATGAATAGAAAGTGGGGTCGCCGAGACGCGGAAGTTGGTCAAAATTGAGGCGAAAGTTTTCGCCAAAAATTTGTTTTCGTCGAAATCGATAGATATTGACTTGCGCATCATTTTGATGAATAGAAAGTGGGGTCGCCGAGGCGCAGAATTTGGTCAAAATCGAGGCGAAAGTTTTCGCCAAAATTTTTTTTTCGTCGGAATCGATAGATCGGAGAAAAAATTTTTTGGAGAAAAAACTTTTTAGTATAAAATTTTTTTCAGAGAAAATTTTTTTGGAGAAAAATTTTTTTCAGAGAAACTTTTTTGGAGAAAATTTTTTTTCGGAGAAAAATTTTTTTCGGAGAAATTTTCTTTTTGAGAAAATTTTTTTTCGGAGAAATTTTTTTTTGAAAACTTCCAAAATGACTGATATCACAACAAAAACCTTTTTAAAGGTAGAGTGTGACGCAGTCCGTAAGTCCGCTTCCAAAATTAATGATATCGCTTGAGGTGACGCTATCGCAGATAATACGCAGAATTTCGTTTGAATGGAACCTTGTGTTAAAAGTTTTGATTTCCTGAAAAAATTAGAGCGCTTTCTTTGAAACAAAATTACGTTTTGTTAAAAAAAATTGCGTCACAAATGCCGGACCCAACGACGAAATAATTTTTCTGTACTTTCAGTTGTTGCGCTGCAAAAATTTGACTTTTGTTTGTTATTGGGTAGATTGTTTAAGGTAATTTTAAATTTTTGCGTGTAAAAACTGAAAGTATTGAAAAATTATTCCGCTGGTGGGTCCTCATCAAAAATTTACTAATTCTGATAAGATTTGGTCTCTCTCTTTCGAAAAATATTTGAAATGGAAACTTCGATTACCATAGTTAGAAATTACTAATTTTCTTACTTTCATCCCTTGTCATCCAAATTACTATACATTTTTCTTTGGACCCCAATTACTCTACTTTGAGGGGTGATGGACACTCAACTAGGCCATATTCTGCAACAGCACACTAAGCCTAACATTGAGCAATGACAGACAGGAAAGATACAAAACCTATGTAGACTAGTGTTATTTATAGTCCATATGATTGTTAGAATCTACTTGTAGTCACTTATCAGATGTCTGTAAACTCTGGTGTCGTGTTTTCGGCGAAATGCCAACTGATTATCTTTTTTTGCTTTACGACTCAAAATAAATAGCATGGCGTTATAGAAGACAAAAAACACCAAAAGAAGTCGTATGAAATATTAAATGCCTCTCACATTCATCAGTGCACATTGTCACAACAATACAAATTTAAATTTTTCACATAAAAGATTTAAAACCGACAAGGTTTTTTGTTCGCTTTTTGTTGAAGAGGTGTATAATATAAAACTTATTTAAAACTAATGCCCAATCGACCTTGCAAGACAAGAGAGTCCCATAATGTTCGAAATAAACATTTCGTCTCGATTCTTCAAATTAACTAAACAAGTGTCTGTCTAACATTGATTGATTTCTAACATTATTTTCATTACATTAGACGTCATTAAAGAACATACCGATTTGTTAGGTTCGTCAGACAATGTAGTTTGTTTACATCGTTCATGACATATTGTGGTGGCGATAATTTAACTTAAAATCGATTTATTTTCCATTTCTTTTGATCGATTCCCCGGTGATGTATTCGTTTTTAAGGGGTACTGATTAATGTGTGTAAATAAATCATAACAAAAAAGGTATGCTAGTTCATTCGAATGTGAGTTAATAAAATTTCAAATTTAACTGAAATTTTGTTTTTTATTTAGTTTTGGCTCAATGTTTGAGTGTTTCAGTTAGATGCATAACGACTCCCACCGTATAGTCCCCAGAGATTAAATTTCCCTCCCACTGAGGGCTTTCAGTCATTTTTAGGGTTCTCGCCGTGAGTTGCAATCGCTGAAATATCATGTGCATTCAAATACAATAATCTTATATTAAATATAAACAATAGTTACTGTCGATTTTGAATTTTGACATATTTTCAAGACGCAACTGCGCCCGCAAGATTTCTCCCACCTGCAACTGTGCGATATGTAATTGCCAATTTTGCGACCTATTTCAATGTGTTATCCTCTATTTTATGTTAATAGTACATTACATTGGGCCCTGCGAAAGTAATGCATTACATGAGGACACAACTTGATACGAGCCAAACTTACGAGTGGTTTTTTGAGTGATGAACTTTGGAAACTGTTGGAAACAACTGTTGGAGTTTGCGAGCTCGCAGAATTGTTTCCGAAGTAAAGAGTTACCCTTGATAAAAATATACGAAAAATGGGCAGAGAATGTTTCACCATGTAATGGATCCTTTTCGCAGGAGGCATATTGCTATGTAATGCACAATTTCGCATGGAATTTTTTCATTTTATAGCGTTATAATTATACTGTAAAAACTAGTTTTCGGGGTCTTCGCGAGTAAAGTATATTAGTAGAGTTCATGCTGGCTTAGGAATTTTTATGTTGACAAGTGTTGCGTTTGCAGCTAGAGTCAAGATCGAACTATTATACACTAGAAAACAGTAACACATTGACTTTTCAGCACGTCAGATTAATTACGATTACAACTCAAAATATTTTTCTGCAACCGGGGATTGAAATACGACACATTTCGATGTCGATTACTAGATGGAAAGTTTCAAAATTTCAAAACAAGTTAGGAAATGATATTTGTACGAATTATTTCCACTCTCATTTGCTCATTTCAGTTAGGAAATAAAATTCGTATGAATTATTTCCACACTCATTTAGAATTTATTCGAAAGCAATGCAATGTGATCGCTTTAATGTTAACAGTGATTTATTCGATGAAAATTATAATTTTCGCGTTGTTTGTCTATTTCAATCCCCGGTTTTGCAGAAAGCACTGTGCAACACATACGTGAATGTTATTTTTCAGCACACGTCCTAAATTTCCATGGAATATATAGGACTAATGCTGGAAAAATCAACATTCCAATACTAGTTGCACAATATACTATTCTCGACTATAACAGTTGGCATATTTTTAGGCCTCAATAAGAAATCACAAGAGTGAAAAAATATATAGACCTGAAAGGTTGAAATGTCCAAGAGCCTTTGATTTTTCAAAATTATTTGTGAACAATTATTTATTTATGGGCGCATACTTTTCAGACCCGTACGAAGAACGAAGTTCTTCAAAAAGGGGTCTTATGCGTTTACGACGACGTTTGTAACCACCCCAATTTCGACCGGAGAGTAGGGGGATCACCGATCATGGTACTTAGATGACGAATCAGCAATAAAGAAAAATGTCTGTCCGTCCGTCCGTCCGAACAAACTTTTTTGAATTTGAGTCCTTGGACATAGCTAGGTCACTAAAACCGAGTTTATGCTAGGATTAGACGTGTTTTTTGTACATAACTCGAGTAAATATTTTCCGATTTTCACTTTTTTTTTTTGTTTGAAAGATCTGCGCCAGAACGAGTCTATGCTAGGGCCATACGTGTTTTTGTACATAACTTGAGTAAATCTCTTCTGATTTTCAAATTATATTTTGATCGAAAGGTCTAGGACTGTCTTTCGTTTTATGGAAGAAAATTTTTTGATTAAAAACTCTTGGACTCAGTCAGGACCCTAAAACTGAGTTTCTACTATGGCCCAACGTGTTTGTTTGCATAAGTTAGATAAATCCTAATTGATTATGTTGATTCTTTTTCTATTCTATTCTAGAGGTAATCGAGTACCGAATTATATTCAAAAACATATATGAGCCCGGTGCCTGTGCTTAGGGCAGAAATGGGCCTCAGGTCTGTCCTAAGGTCGGCCCTAACCAACACAATTTTTTTTGCTATGTTGCAGAGCAAATTGAGGGAAATATTGTTGTCTATGTAAATAATTGTCCAAGGCCTCTACTGAGAACCTTAGGTCGGTCCTTACTTCGGCCCGAGACCAAAAAAATGGTTTTTTGCTATCTTGTAGAAAAAATTGAGATGAACATTTTTGTCTGTTTGGGGTTCAATTTTGTACTTTCGGAAGGCCTTTCTTACACCGTTTGACAATTTCCAATTCAACTTAATGTACACGTCATTTCATACACTTGAGTTAAGGTAATATTTACTTAAATAAGTTCGAGTCTTTTCGTACCATCAACTCTGTTTGCCACATCTATTCTGATACGTACCGGTCCCTTCATATGTTTTACACATAACTCCAGTAAATCTTTTCCGATTTTCATAATTGTTTGTTTAATCAACATGTCTATGAAAGCCCAACAATTAGTAGCTCGAGTAATTTCTTTCGGTTTTCAAATTTTTTTTTGATCGAAAGGTCTAGGACTGTCTCCCGTTTTATGGAAAAAAATGTTTTGAGTAGAAACCCTTGGACTCAGTCAGGACCCTAAAACTGAGTTTCTACAAGGGCCCAACGTGTTCGCTTACATAAGTTGGATAAATCCAACTGATTTTGTTGATTCTTTTTCTATTTGAGAGGTAATCGAGTACCCAATTATATTCAAAAACAAATTTGGACCCGGCGGGCGCCTGTGCTTAGGGCTGAAGTAGTCCACAGGTCTGTCCTAAATTTGTTGCAGAGCAAATTGAGGTAAACATTTTTGTCTATAGAAGTATGTGTCCGACACATATTCTTATGGCTCTAGGTTGGTTCTAAGGTCTGCCCTAGACAAAAAAATGATTTTTCATTATGTTGTAGTGAAAATGGAGGAAAATGTTTTTGTCTATGTAAGTATTTTTCCGAGGCCTCTCCTGAGGACACTATGTTCGCCCTAGACAAAAAAAATGGTTTTTTGTTATGTTGTAGAAAAAATTGACATGAACATTTTTGTCTATTTGGGTTTCTTCGGACGGGTTTTCCAATACTCCACGGGGGAGCATACAACGTCCACAAAATGTCTTCATCGAGATTGGTTTTGGGCGAGCACCTACACTTCTATCCAGCTTTGCTCTTTGTCGAAGTCGTTTCTCTCCCACGTTGTTTTTGGTCAGCCTCTCCTTCGGGTTCCCTGCGCATTCCAGTCCAGTGTAGTTCTTGCGTTATCATCAACAGGTGCCTTCGTATACACACAATTGGTTGTCCTATTGACCTTGCTTAACACAACGCGACATCTTTCCTTGCGACATAATCCAATGATGATATTGAGAATTTTCTAGAAATGCAGAAGCTCGATAAAATCGTCCGCATCACATTTTGATCTAAGCTATCAAACAGCTGCACAATTTGTGTGTTAAACTCCATTGACTGTCTCATGACGATTCTAAGTGTGCTGATGCTGTCAAGATCTGTGAGGTCTGAAGTACTAGTCTGCCGTAATTTGCATAAAAAACTTACAAATCGGTTTTTTATTTGGTTAAAACCGGTTTGTAAGTTTTTTATGCAAATTACGGCAGTGGTTCTAGGGTCTTCGATATTCGTTCGTGTTGAAGAGTGTAATACAATGTCATTTCAACCTTTCTTTGCATCGGTAAATTCTTCAGGAACGATATCTGCTTCCCACAACCCACAGTTTTTGTATTACCGAATGCAGCAACTCTGTTGTGATCGCTTCAACATCTCAGCAGTTGTCTTATGATACATTTTCCTGAGGTATGCATTTAGGAATTGCTCCTTGTAATAAATATTCTAATCCGGATACAAGGCAATGTAGCAGTAACTATCACCAAAATTTTAGCATTGTTTGCATATCCGGTTAATGTAACCAACAGAAAAGTGTTACTTTCAAAATTATTTTTTTAATTTTCTCGCTTTAAATGGCTCTTTGATGGCTTTTAGATGTCATTGGTGATTGATTGGTTTTATTGATTATCAATTTTGTACGAACCTGAATGATCTTTCAACGCTGTTTCAACTATACAATGTTTTGGAATTTTCTTTCATCTTCTTATCATTTTGTTTTGATTGTTTGACTGAATTTGTAGTTAATCATTTGAATGGTCGCTAAAATCAATGTAGATATGAAAAATAAAAACAAAACTTTACTTTGCAGAAATATGAACAAAACTAATTTGAAGAAAAATGCCATTTCAAATTTTCTTTACGGTTGAAAAATTCGACTAAAATTCGAGCTTTCTATCTTTTATTAAGTACTGAGGAAAGGAAGAAAGTACACAGGATGTACAAATATTTTTAACCTGAGTGTTGATTTTGCATTTAACAAGTATAGTAGTGGTTTGTGTAACAAGTGCCTAAAAGCTGTGTATCATATTTCGAGTACGAATTGTATGAGTTTCGCAGTAAGTATGTGCGCGCCGCAGACGGTGGAAGAAAAAGCGGGGTTTAGGGGGTGAAAGCCGTTATATAAAATTCTTTAATTTTACGATCAAATTCTTTATTTTTTTGCGATCCATTAATAGCATGCCTCAAAATAATATACGTGCCGGACGTCAACTAACGTTCTCCAAGTATAAAATCAATATAGGTAATTTATTTTCTGGGCTTACTTCAAGCATGTTGTATACTAACGTTCGGCGCGTTTACTAACATCTGACATGCATGATAGCGACACCGTCATTATGTGTGCTAAAAGTATTGTATTTCCATATTACGCTCAAGGGAATTCAGTGTCTCAAAATCTGAATTATTTTTTAGACCCGTACGAAGAACGAATTTCTTCAAAAAGGGGTCTTATGCGTTTGCCACGACGTTTGTAACCACCCCAATTTCGACCCGGGAGCAGGGGGGAAGCTTCGATCATGGTCTTCAGATGACGAATCATCAATAAAAAATATATGAATCAGAATAGATGCGGCAAGCAGAGTTGATGTTACGAAAAGACTCGATCGTATTTAAGTAAATATTGCCTTAACTCTTAAGTGTATGAAATTACGCACACATTAAATTGTATTGGAAATTGCCGAGAGGGCAATATTGAAAAACCCGTCCGAAGAAACGGTTTAAAAAAGCCTCCCGAAAGTCGGTATATTTGCAAGCAGAAGTACAAAGGGTGGGGGTCTGGCGGTTTATGTTAGAGAGAGTCTGAATTTTTCGATTGGCGACACAATTTCATCTTCTTTTTTATGTTTCTTTGACCTTGCTGCTGCCTAATAATGATGTCGCTAAGAAATATGAGGTTCACGCCTATTACAGGCCTCCTGTTGACTTAAGCATGACTTCATTTCTTGACCACCTAGCAGGTGCGATTGCAGGAGACAAATTTGGTATAATTGCGGAATACTTGAATATTGGCATGCTGACGGCTGCTCAGTCTAGGAATATTGCTTACCGCGGTCGTTACTCGAATATTTTGAGGGCTTTTAATTATTTTCTTGGCAACGATAGAGTGACAAGGCCCGAAAGTAATACTCTCCTTGATCATGCTGTCTTCACTTGTGACAAGCTCATATCAATTCACTGTTCTACCATTAAACACTCTATGAGTGATCATAACGCTGTGATTTCCCTCGTACCTATCCCTGCTGGCAGTAAGTACGTGTTTGTGGACAGAGTTATTGTTGATTATGAGAAAGTTAACGCCAAGCTGTGTAGAGTGTTTGCTTCTGTAAATCAACCTGCAGACGTCAGTGAGAGTTACTCACAGTTTTCGTCAGTTTTCAAGTCGACTATTGCTGAATTCTCGAGGGTGAAGAGGGTTAGGATCATGTCAGCTCACTTAAACTGCCCATATATGAATGATCACCTCGAGTACTTGATTCGTAAAATTGGCAACCTGCGACGTAAGATTAAGAAGAAGCGTCGACTTAGACTTGACTACTCGTATCTATCTAGTAAACTTGAAGCCCTCCAAATAGAATTTTCAAGACTTTAGCTACGTTATAAGATGAATTATTTCGAAGACGTATTCGGTGACTGTAGAGATGCTAAGAAGACATGGAGGAAGATTAATTTTTTGTTAAAAGGGAGAAAATACAAGAAACGCAATATTTCCTTGGGCGATGGCCACGCCGCTGTTAGAGATGACCTTGTTGCTACACGATTTAATGACTTCTTTTCAAATATTGGCCATGAGTTGGCAGCTGAGATTCTCAAGACTTCTCATGATGACGTGAATTCTTTTGGCACATTGAAGACTAACCCACTTTCCATTTTCTTCCAGCCAGTGACCATTGATGAAGTTATTGCGATCATTTCCCTTATGGACGTGGACAAGGCTCCTGGGCACGACGAAGTGACCGTCGATTCACTGAAGTGCTGTGTTTCGTCCATCTCAGAATACTTGTGCGACTTATTCAATTCTTCTCTATTTCAAGGTGTTTATCCCGATGATATGAAAGTTGCTAGGGTTCTGCCTGTATATAAGAAAGGAGCGAGAGAGGAGATGGGTAACTATCGACCCGCTGTGAATAAGATTTTAGAGACGATTGTGCAACGTTCGATTGTTGTATTCCTTGATCCCTGTAAATTCTTTAACTCGAGTCAATATGGTTTTAGAGAAGGAAGTGGCACCCATAAACCCTTATAGATTTAGCTAGTATGATATGCAAGGAAATAGATGAAAATAAGGTTGTGTCCGGGCTATTCATTGATCTGTCCAAAGCATTCGATACGTTTATTCATACGCAAGCTATATTGTTTTGGAATTATGGGTGTTGCTCTGGATCTGATCCGAAGTTACCAGAGCGGTAGGAGACAGTACACCGAGTGTAATGGGGTATGCGGTCCTGTCGCTGACGTCACAATTGGTATTCCTCAAGGTGGAGTTCTGTCACCATTGCTGTTCATAATTTTCATTAATGACGACGACTTCTGACGTTTGACAACAAAGTTGCTCCTATCGCAGGTGTTGTCTATTTTAAACAAATACTACTAACCTGGTCGCCAAACCTGTCTTGAAGACCTCTTGGCACCTTATTCAATAATTTCTGGATTTGAGTAATTTGGAGTACAGTGAGGAATAACGAAGAATATGCCAGTGCAAAAATCATCGGCCCGAGAGTCCGAATATGTCAAATAAACGTTGAGGGAATTAGTCGCGCCAAAAGTGATTATCTGTCAAGATTCTTCTTCGACGAAAACATCGACGTGGGCCTTATCGAAGAGACACACACAATCACCGATGAAAACTTGCAACAAAGTATATTCTCCTTTATCTATTAAGTTTAATATTTTTTCAAGTAATTTGGTGATTGCTATTTTTGTACTAGAATTTAGATGAAAACCGTATTGAAATTTGTAGAAAAAATTGTTTGAATTCAGGAAGGAGTATAGTCTTGTATATATTACCTTTTCTATAATTTTGTTTATTATACTTAATACTGATATTGATCTGTAATTGCAAACTAATTTTTCATTCCCATTTTTGAAAATAGCAGATATGACTGCAATTTTCAAAATGTCTGGATAAGTTTCACAAGTGAATATTAGATTTATCTTTTCACTTAGAAAGGGAGAAATTTCATTGAGACATGATTTCAGTAAAGTGACACTTATATTATCTATTCCTGTGAATTTTTTATCGTCTAATTTGAGAATTGTAGCTTCAATTTCTTCTATAGTTGATGGATCTAGGAAAATACTTTTTGGTTCATGTTTTATTGAATTAAAGAAATTTACATTATCGTTTTTATATGTTATTAACTTTTTTGATTATTTATTTAGCGTATGGATATTACAACTTATTACAATATTTCTTATATCTCATGATTACAATTTTTCTTGAAGACCAGGAGGTCGTAGTAACAGGTCTGGCTTCTTATTAATTCATATCACAATATTCTAGCTTATATTTCACACACATATTTCATTCGTTAGGTTGATTTGTAATGTAGTGTACTCTGCCGGGAGGTTAGCTGACTAACGGGTTCGGCGTCCAATGTGGTAGTGTTATTGTCCGCAGTTTCCGCGCGCCCCAAGTGTGACGTCACGGTCCGATTTATTGTGTAGAATTTTCGTTACGGGCTTCGAATCCCGCAACTACCCAATTTATTAAGCTTGGGTTAACTTAGGGACGTTATGCGATGCATAATTTCTTAGAGAAAAATTCCTCATACATGCCAGCACCGGGAATTGAACCCGGGCTTTCTCCGTGGAAGTCCAGTGCGTTCCACCACTGAACCACCCCGACCCCAACTTTTTTGATAATTTTATTGCATTCGATGCGTATAAATGATTAAACTTTACAGAAATAATTTTAGTATCGAAAATTTCTACGTTGTTATCTAGTAGCATACTGATTTCTTTTTTATTTTTGTTTTTTCCTAAAATTTTGTTAATTTTTCTCCAAGTTTTTTGAGAATCCGATTTACAATTTTCGAAATATTTTTGTTTTAAATTTCGGTTTTTGGATTTTAAAATGTTACTAGTAATTTTTAGTTTATATTTTAGATTATCACAATTTATATTTTGAACGTCATTCGATTTCATTTTTTTTATCAAATTTGTTTTCTGATTATATCACAACAAAAACCCTTTTTAAAAGGGAAACGTGACGCAAGTCCTCGTCCCTTCTTCCAAAACAACTGATATCAATTTGGGTGACGCTTGCAGCTTCGGAACGCACAAAATTCTTTTGAAATATTTTCACTTTTGATTAAAAAAATGCGTCACAAATACCAGACCCGCCAATGTAATAATTTTTCTACGCTTTCAGCTCTTCGGATAATATTTTATGTAATTTTGTTCTAAATTTTTCTTAATCAATCATTTTCTTGATTATTTTTATTTTTTCATTTTTGTTATTTGTTCATATTTGAAATTATTAAACTGTGGTCACTGAAGTCATTCTCGATTCTATGGTTTATAATGTTGTATTTGTTTGAGAAATTTGTTATTAAATGATCTAGTAGAGTCATTGAAGAAGGTCTGGTTCTTATATTATTTGATTACAGATTGACTTCTTGAGGCGATATCAGATCGTTATACCAGAGAGGGTGGATTGGCTAAAAAACTGGCCGACCTGCTTTCCGGATGATGGACTGGTGAGCTTCACTGATGGGTCGAAAACTGAGGAAGGAGCGGGAGCCGGGATCTATTCATAAGATCCGGCGAACTGTGACAGTTTCCATTTAGGAAAATTGGCAAACGTCTTCCAAGCTGAGACGTTTGCGATGTTGATGGGGGTGACAAAGTTAGTCCCAGAGGAAGCGACCATCTGCTCAGACAGTGAGTCAATGACTAAGGCGTTCGCTTCGCCCGTGACGACGTCAAAACTGGTTGGAGAGCTGAAAGGGACACTAAACCGATTGGGACTGGGAAATCAGATCACGATTGCCTGGGTCCCTGGTCACACCGGTGTAGACGGTAATGAAAGGGCAGACGAGCTGGCCAGACAGGGTTCAGCATCTGCGACGGAGGGTCAAGAACCCCATATCCCTATGCCGCATTCTTTGTGCTAAAGGGCTGTGGAAGACTGGGTGCGGACTGAGTCCTCTAAGAGTTGGCGCGCCTACTGCGGAGGAGAGCACACGAAGCTGTTCTTCCCAGCGCCCGACAAGAAGTGGGCCAAGGAGCTTCTCAGACTGGACCGTAATGGCATTAGGAGAGTAGTGGGAGCCATTACGGGTCACTGTAGGTTGAACAAGCACTTGGCCAAAATGACCATCTTGGCTGATCCAAGATGCAGTTGCGGCCTAGAGGAGGAAACAGGCGTCCACATAATTTGTGAATGCCCGAAGTTCCTCCGTCTAAGGAGCATGACACTGGGTGGATATGTGATTCAAACCTCCGATGTCCCAAGCCTAGGACCTGCCACGCTCGACAGGTTCTTAGTGAGGACCGGAAGGTTCCAAGGATTAAAATGATGAACGGGAAGAAAACAAAGGATCAATAGATCTGTGTTTTATGAGCCAGAAATGGCCATCCCAACCTGATAAATCTAAATCTATGGGCAATTCCATGCAATGAATTTTGTATATGACCTGGGAACCGTGTCAATCTCCTAAAGCGTACAAAGGTGCGAGAGTTGTGATGTATGAAATATTTTTCAGAAAAAAACGTATCTTTTAGTCCCTCATACAAGGAAACAATGTCAGACGAACAGTTTAACCGGAAAATGTGGTTCCCAGGTCATCCAATTTTTTATTTTCAACTTTTTAGCGGAGTAGCCCCTATGTTATTTGATACGTTGAAACCATAATAATTTTAAAGAACATAATACATTCTTCTATTATGATCATTTATGTCAATATTCATGTCTCCACAAATTATGCAATTTTTTGAATTGAATTTAGATAGAAATGATTCAAGATAAGAGTTTAAATTTGTCCATTCCATAAAACGGGAGACAGTCCTAGGCCTTTCGATCGAACAAAATTTGAAAATCGGAAGAAATTTACAATGAGTTATGTACAAAAAACATGTAGAGCGCTAGCAAAGACTCGTTTTTAGTTTAAAAATTTTCTACAAATAATAGGGCTTTCATAGACCTGTCGATTAGTAAAACAATTACGAAAATCGGAAAAGATTTACTTGAGTTATGTACAAAAAACTCATATAGCCTTAGCAGAGACTCGTTTTTAGTGCCCTAGCTAAATCCAAGGACTCAAATCCAAAAAAATGTTTTCCATAAATTGTCGGCCATACCCAGATCTTTCAAACAAAAAAAAACTTTTGAAAATCGAAAAAGATTCACACGAGTTATGTAGAAAAAACTCGAATGGCCCTAGCATAGACTCGGGTTTAGTGCCCTAGCTAAGTCCAAGGACTCAAATCCAAAAAATTTTCTTCCATAAATTGTCGGACATGCCCAGATCTTTCAAACAAAAAAAGTTTATGGCAATCGGTAAAGATTTACTCGAGTTATATACAAAAAACACGTATGGCCCTAGCATAGACTCGGTTTTAGTGCCCTAGCAAAGTACACGGACTCAAATTCCATAAATTTTCGGCCATGCCCAGTTCTTTCAAACAAAAAAAAAGTTTTGAAAATCGAAAAGAATTACTCGAGTTATGTACAAAAGACCAAAACCACTTAAACGGCCTATCTTTTATGGCATTGAATCTGGGCACTGCCTTAGGGCTCAAGTGTCGGTCCTAGTCAAAAAAAAAATTTTTTGCTATGTTGCAGAAGAAATTGAGGGAAAAATTTTTGGCTATGGAATTGTGTGTCCGAGGCCTCCACTTAGGGCACTAGGTCGGTACTAAGGTCGACCCTAGCCCAAAAAATGGTTTTTTCCATGTTGTAGAGAAAATTGAGTAGAACATTTTTCTATATTTGGGGGTCAATTTTGTGCTTTCGGAAATGTTTTTTTACACCGTTTCTTCGGACGGGTTTTTCAATATTGCCCTGTCGGCAATTTCCAATACAACTTAATATAGACGTAATTTCATACACTTAAGAATTAAGGCAATATTTACTTAAATACGTTCGTGTCTCTTTGTAACATCAACTCTGTTTACCGCATCCATTCTGATACGTACGGGTCCCCTGCATATGTTTTTTATTGTTAATTCGTCTCCTAAGGACCATGATCAATAATTCCCTTCCTACTTCCGGGTCGAAATTCGACTCGCAATATACCCCCTGTTTTTTTTTTGCTCAAACATAACGCCAATGTGTCGTGCGTGATCACAGGATTCCTATAAAGTAGTACTTAGTTTCTCAATCGGACTAATATCTCCCGAGTAATAAAAATTTGAAAACATGATGTGATCAAGTTGTACAACACGTTTGTAGTCTAACCGCAATACATGGGTCAGTATGGATTGAAAGTCTATTTACTACATTTTTATAAAGTTTTGTATGAAAAATTAATAGACGTATTTGATGGAATGCTGGCAACACCAAAAAAAAAAGTAAAAAAAACTTGCGGCTACAAGGATTTGAACCTAAAATTCTGGAAAAGGCCGTTCATTCCTTGCATTATTATCACATTGACAAATGAAATAATAAAATGAACACAGCACATTGTTCTGCTATAGTTCATTCGATAACCAGCCTATTCTAAGAACTCAAATGGTGTACACTATTTGATGTTATTGTTGTATTGCTGTCGAATTAACGTCGATTTCTTGTAGACAATTTTTTGAATGAAATGTTTTGAAAGCAAATCGGATCTGAAAAATAAATTTTGGTGGCGGGGACGGGACCACGTCACATCTTCGCTCTCCGGGCGGTGCTCTAACATTTCACGTGACGTGCCCAACGGACGTATAGTAAAAATTTCCTCAATGTTCTCAACCTTCTTTGACGATTTAGAGCCGATCCGATTCAGGTCAAAAAAGAGTCACCACGCGTGCTCGTGGTTAAGCGATATTGTTTTATTAATGGAATGTCGAGTCGTTTATGATAAATTTGACATGGTAATGACGAGTTTAACGACTAAGGAGCACGTGAAGATCTTACCATCGAATTAAATATATAGATTAATTAAGCACGCACAGCACTTACAATGAAACCGAATCAAAATATTAAACAAAAATGAAATCCACTAAATTAAATTATTGTATGTAATATATGTATACATGTAGATTTGTACATAGATTGTACTGTACATACTACTTAATTGCATTATATTTCTCTTGCATTTCAAGTTTCAAAGCTGAAAAAAAAATGTTGCATGTCAATTTTTATGAAGTCTTTGGTTTGAATGAAAAACATTTTTCGTTTTATAAACCTCTTCGCACATGACCCAGTTTTTAAAACACGTTATCAAAGAAGATGTCATTGATGTGAATTTATTTTTGTAAAATAACTTCAAAGGAAATAAAAACGTCTCCGCGAATAAGCGAAAATGCTCATTCATTTTGTATAATTTTCGTAATAAATGTACTAAAGGAATGACAACTTTAATTATAATAGCACGCAAGATTAAAATTTATTGCTCAATTCTCATACAAGTATCATCCATAAAAAAAGGTTACCTGACATTTCCTGGGATACCTAGAGCATAACGAAATTTCCGGTGTGTGTGCACTAGGGACGCAGGAAGATAATCGTGGGCTTGTGCTTTTTTGTTTCTCTGTTAGCTCTCGTTTTATGTATTCGCTTTCGTGGTGGAAAGAGTTGAAATGAAACCTTGCACAATCTTATGATGTTTTACCGTATGACAAAACATTTCCTTCGATTGCTATTTATTTCTTCGTTCATGGATTTGACTAAATATGACTAAATGACTAAATGTGAAAAAGTTAATTTAATCTCTCTTTTGCCATAGGAATTGTCACTTTCCTTTACATTTTATTTGAATAGTTAAATGCAGAAAGGAAACATGTCCATCCATGATGAGTTGACATGTTCCCTTTCGGCATTTAACTATTCATTTATGAACATCAGATTTTGACCAAATTCAAACCTTTGTTGGGGTTCATTCACGAATGTTATAGAATTTTTTACCCCTTCCCCCCACTTTCACATAGAAAAAGTGTTCAAAACATTCTACATTTACATATAAAATTCAATATCTTCACGCTTTCTTTGGTAACCACAGCCCCCCTCCTTTCGTAGAGTATATCGTCACTTGTGAACAGCCCATTTTCGCATATCCAGCTGCAGATCATGTTTCAGGGCAGTTATACACACTTCTTTAGTTGAAAACAGCCAAGAAGAAGTTTCAAAAATCGACCTGTCTTACAAAAGTTGTTCCAGACTAGTGCAACAGCCTTAAAACGAGAAAGTCTTTGCGTGGTGTTATAGTAGGGGTAGTGTACTAGAACACTCCGTACTCAGTTTTTCATTTTATCGCTGCTTCAAGCACGAAAGCGTCGCCGAAGTTTTCAACTAAAATGACAAATAACTCCGGAGTGGGGGAAGGCTCCAAGAGGTCAAATGATGAAAAACCTTCGTGGGGCGTACCATCCCATAAAATTTAATTTGGTTTTACACGAGTTATAGCCAAAAACCATTTTTACCACCCCACGACCTGCACTTACTTAGGCAGTTTCTAAGGCAACTCTCCCGAGATGTCAAATTTTTCCAAAAGTGAGAAATTACTTTTCTTACTATAGAACAAGGAATCGAATGGCCCATTCATCGGGAAAAAATAGTACATGTTGTACAGGGTACGAAATCGTTCGAAGTTTTCGCAAAATCACTCTTAAAACTTTCAACATTCATATCCCGTTCCCTTATCACAGACATTACTTAATATTTTAACGAACAAACATTTTTGAATGGCATCTTGTTTTGCGGTCAACAAAATCACAACAAAAACCTCTTAAAAGGTAAAGTGTGACGCAGTCCGAAAGTCCGCTTCCAAAATTAATGATATCGCTTGAGGTGACGCTATTGCTGATAATACGCAGAAGTTTGTTTGAATGGAATCTAGTGTTAAAGTTTTAATTTCCTGAAAAATTTACAGCGCTTTCTTTAAAACAAAATTACGTTGTGTTAAAAAAATTGCGTCACAAATGCCGGAATAATGTTTCAGTACTTTCAGTTTTTACACGCAAAAATTTAAATTTACCTACAGAAAAATTATTTGGTCGTTGGGTCCGGCATTTGTGACGCAATTTTTCTAAGGCTCGTAATAAACTACTTGAGATATTAAATTCGAAAACGCAGATAAAAAATTTAAAAACGCAGATAAAAAATTTAAAAACGCAGATAAAACCAAAATGTTTTGGAGACAAAATGCTTAAAAGTGAAGATAAAGTATTAAGACCTGTCGATAAAATATTTCAAAACGAAGATATTTTGATTAAAATCGGAGTTATAGTATCTCCATTTCTTAATTATTTATCTCCGATAGCAATTTAATTTGTCTCCCTTTTAATAGAATTGGTATCTCCAATTTCGAATATTTTAACTCTTTAACTAAATTTTATTATCTGTACTTTTTGAATTTGTTATCTTCATTTCTATTTTTTTTTTTTGATCTGAGATCTTATAACTTCCTATTTCGTTAATCAATTTATTTATCTCCAAAATAACTTTAATTATCGCTTTAAAGTAATTTTTTATCTGAGCTTATTAATATATTTTATCTTCATTTTTCAGAAATTTATCTGCCAAATTATCGCCACTCTCGAATTTTCAAATATTTTGTTCTGAAAAGTCTGTCATCACTGATATTAATATTCCATTCTGCCATCTATGAACAATGTTATCGATTTGATATTTTACCTATCATGCTTCGAATATGAATGTTCTGTTCAACGTTCTTCTACCAAACGTTCTTCAACGATAAACACCAATAAGAAAATTTTTAGCTGTGTAGCTGTTACTGTCCTTGACAACAATGGAACATCTGCAAACATCTTGCCTTTTATTTTCCAATTGATAAAACTTTTGTCTCTGACCAATGGCTCTTGGATCGTATTAAGCTTGAGATATAAAATTTGAAAACGAAGATAGAAATTTGAAAACGGAGATATTTTGCAAACGGAGATATAAAATTAGAAAACGGAGATATAAAATTAGAAAACGGAGATATAAAATTTGAAAAAGGAGATAGAAATTTGAAAACGGGGATATAAAATTTGAAAACGGAGATGTTTTGCAAACGGAGATATTAAATTTGAAAACGGAGATACCTATAAAATTAGAAAACGGAGATATAAAATTGGAAAACGGAGATATAAAATTAGAAAACGGAGATAACAAATTAGAAAACGGAGATATAAAATTAGAAAACGGAGACATAAAATTGGAAAACGGAGGTATAAAATTAGAAAACGGAGATAACAAATTAGAAAACGAAGATATAAAATTAGAAAACGGAGATAAAATTTACAGACATGGAGATGAATGAAAAATGAAATGGTTGTCTCCGGAGTTATATAATCTCCATTTTTCAAATTTTTTATCTGCGTTTCAATTTTATTTCATTTCCGTTTCCATTAACTTCATGTCTCCTTTTTATAATTTTTAGTTTCTCTTTCGATTTTCTATTACTTTCAATAATTGAATTATTTATCTGCGTTTTAATTTTTTATTATCTCCTTTCGGATGATTCTTTATTTCCTTAATTAATTTAGTTATTTCAAACACAAATTTTTCTATCTCCAAAGATGATTTTTTTATCTCAACTTTTTGGTCATTTTTACCTCCGTTTTTATTTAATTTATCTCCACTCTTCAATAATTTATCTGCCGAGTTATCTCCGTTTTCGAATACTTTTTTTCCGGTTTTAATATAATCCATTTTTTTAACACAACGTAATTTTGTTTTAAAAAAAGCGCTGTAATTTTTTCAGGAAATTAAAACTTTGAACAAAAGATTCCACTCAAACAAACTTCTGCGTATTATCGGCTGTAGTAATTAAGACACAGAATTGTACCTTCATACGATTGATTGTAGAAATTCTAGAAGATGTTGTCATCAATAAACTTGGCTTCAGGCTACTATTCTACTGGAGATATGTTGATGATATACTCGCAGCTGTTTCAGAAGACAAAGTAGAGCAGATTTTAAAAGTATTTAATGACTACAACCCACACATACAGTTCACTATTGAAAAAGAAGCCAATCAAAAAATTTTTTTTTGGAATTGGTTATCATAAGAGATGCCTGCGGTATTAAACTGGTCTGGTATCATAAACCATCATGGTCTGGTAGATACATGAATTTTGAATCACATCTTCCATTGTCTTATAAAAAAACACAGTAACGTTGTTGACTGAAAAGATTTTAGTATTATCCGACTCAGAATTTCATGAAAAAAATTTTCAGCTGTTGAGAAACACTTTACAGTCTAATGGATATCCAAGCAAAATGACTGAAAACATCATACGCAAAACAAAATTGAAAGTTGCAAACAAAGACATGAAATCAAATTATAGCCACCTTCCGGTACATGGACTACAACACGTTAAGCCAACTGTCGCAATTCCGTACACCAGAGGTTTGTTTGAAAGTCTTAAGTCAATTTGTAGAGAACAGTTTACTGTTGTTGGTAAAGGTGACAACAATGTTAAGAAATTTTGTTTTAGTAGACTAAAAGACAAGACAATTAAATTAGAACAGTCTAATGTAATCTACAAAGTCACATGCTCTTGTGGAGCAATTTATATTGTCCAAACAAAACAGAAGCTGAAAAGAAGAATATACATAAATACAACGCTCGGATCAAGAACATCGATCATAGTGTCATCACCGAACATGCTGTAACACTAAATCACGAACCAAAGTGGGATGACGTGGAAATCCTAGAATTCGAATACAACAAGAAAAAACGTTGTGTTCTAGAGATGATTCACATTAGAGAAAACCCAAATTGTATCAACAAACAAAAAGAATCTATTTTTTTTTGTCGACGACATATAATAATATTATTTGAATATTCGCGCTAAAAAGTCATCTTCGAAGTTTTGTCGTAACCAAAACTGTAAGAACTTGTACAAATTGTTGATATTTTGTTTAAAAATTTGGCGACATAGTAATTTTGCCTGTGATATTTAGTAATTAATTTTTTCTGTTTTGTTTTATTAATAATTTTTTGTTTGACGAAGTGTATGTTCTTACGGAATATTATTATGTGGACATTTACACATTTCAATGAAATCGTATGAAGGTAACAATTCTGTGTCTTAATTACTACAGCACTTGTTGTTATCATGAATATGTTTGTTACAGCCCTGATGATGTTTTCGATCTGAAAACGAAATATATCGGCAGAAAAATACAATTTTGTCTTCATTTGAGCTATTCCGACAATCCACATAAAAAATTCGCAAAAAAAAATTTCTCCGAAAAAAATATTTCTTCAAAAAAAAATTTTCTCCAAAAAAATTTTTTCTCCAAAAAAAATTTTATACAAATACAAATACAAATACAATCTGATTAAAATTAAATTAAAATTAAATAGTTTTAGAAGTGCTTATTTTTAACAGCCATTGATAATGCTACCCGTTGATGGTAAGCGAAATATTTGGCAGTAAATAAAAAGAATATTACAATTGAGCTACGTCGAGCTTTTTCTATATGAAAGACATAATAAACATTCAAAAAAGCTTTTCTCCAAAAAAATTGTTCTTTAATACCTTCGGCTATCATGGGAACACTTCGTATCACCTTCGGCTACCTTCGGCTACCTTCGGAATACTTTGTGTCACCTTCGCCTTCTTTCGGAACACTCCGTGTCACCTTCGGCTACCTTCGGAACACTTCATGTCACCTTCGGCTACCTTCGGAACACTTCGTGTCACCAATTCTTCCCACTGATTCATATAACTTTCCTGAAGAAACCAACTGGTAGGTATTCCTATATAGAATTTTAGCAAAAATCCAAGGTGGTGTCACTTTGACAGTTGGCAGCTATTTTCTAATGATACCAAAAATTCTATTGGATGAAACTCTATAACTTTCTAGAGGAAACCATATCTCTAAGTAGTGTCAGTACGGAGCTAAAATTCGAAAACTGAAAAAGTATAATCGAAAATCCAAAATGACGCCGCTATGACAGCTGGCAGCCTTTTTCTTATGGCCCCCAAAAATTCTCCTGATCAAACTCTATAACTTTCCCGAAGAAACCATCTCTCTAAGTAGTGTCATTACGGAGCTAAAATTCGAAAACTGAAAAAGTATAAACGAAAATCCAAGATGGCCCCGCTAAGACAGCTGGCAGCCTTTTTCTTATGACCCCAAAAAATTCTCCTGATCAAACTCTATAACTTTCCCGAAAAAACCAACTCTCGAGCTATTGTCATTCCGGAGCTAAAATTCGAAAACTCCGAGCATTACCTAAAAAACCCTCAAAAGTGACCACGGCTGTCTAGTTTTCGAGATCGAAAATTATTAATAGATAGAACATAGATAGATAGAAGAGAAGAAAACATTTATTCACGAAAAAAAACATAAATAAAGCTGCTGCCCTCGTATTGAAGGTTGCTTTGTTACACAGCATATTCATCTATCCTAAGACAATCTTTGTGCTAACATAAATAGTGTTGAATTTTTTTTTTTTTTGCATAGTCCTATTATCAAGTCAGTTATATATGTGATTGTTTATGATGAAGATAGTGTTGACTAGAATCATTTCAGAAATGTCTTTAAGTTTATCACAGCTAAGTTTGAACTCTTTAAAGAAATTAATCACACTTTTTCCTAGACAACCTCTGCTTCCGAACCAAATACCGCGTATTGACCAATTTCTTTCACCGTATGTGTTTCTATAGCGCTCTGCGTAAAATGGTATGCACTTCTCGTATATTTCCCGTTTTTCGTTGACAATTGTTTCATCTTGATTGTGGTCATTGGTTTCGTAACGAATAGTGGGATCGATTATGAAGGCGTTTTGTGATTTTGAGTCAAAGGCAATAATGTCACTGAAGCGAGATTTTCCTTCGGTGTCGACGGCATATACTTCTTCGAAGCATTCGAATCCTTTCTCTCTTAGCATATCGGCGATTGTGTGCTTCACGCTATGGTGCCTTGATGTAACTAACAGGCTACTCGACGGACAGCTTCCAGTTACATGTGCAATTGTTTCTTTCTCTCTTTCGCATTTACGACAGAGGCTGGAAGAGTTCGAGACACCTGGTACTCCATTCAGGTTTGCATAGTTGATGCTAAGTTTTATGGCCGATACCCATTCTGATGAGGAGAGTGTGTTCTTGTTGTATACAAAGTCATTGCTTGCGGTATGTTGACTGAAATGTATGGCGCCTGACCCTTGGTACGATAGATTGCACCATCGTTTGTATGCATCATTTCGCAGTGCAGCCCTCAGAGCTTTTGTTGTAACACCCTCAGTATTCAATGCTCGAACACATTCTGTCATCTCATCGCCACACTTTGCTATACTTTGGAACAGGTCGTCTTCGACTTTCAACAGTTTGCTTGCGGTAGAATAGTGTTGCAAGTGTACTTCCCATTCTGCCCGTAGCAATCCAAGACCTCTTAATTTTCTGGGTGCATAAAAGAGGTTGTCATTGGAACGTTGCGGAATTCCGATGATTTCTTTCACTGTACGGCGGATCATCACGTCTAAGCCTTGTGTAATGTATGCGGGAATTTTGTTGATCGGCGCCGACTGAAAGGGATATATGAGCGTCGGGAAAACATACTGATTTATAACATTGAGTTTTTGGTCAGGTTTGAGGAGTGCTGACACTGACAGTTTCTCCAGGTTCTTGTACAGCTCTTCGACGGTTGATGTATCGAAAATTAGTTCGGAGTTAAATGAGCAACCAAGGTATTTGATCCGTTCGTCTGGTTTGATTCCTCGAAGAATACTTCCGTCTGATAGATTTATTTCCTCCTGTACCATCTTACCTTCCTTGATGATTATCGCCTGACTTTTCGCAGGGTTCACATTCAACCCAATTTTTGCAAACAGAATTTGGACGAGATCTATAGTACGGATTGCTGATTCGGTTGACCCTGATGTCACCGCTTGGTCGTCTGCGAAGCCGGACAAGCACAGGGCGTCATAGTCATCGGACAGTTTATAACCGTTGTTTTCGGCAAATTGAGAATCGCATATCTCTTCGTATAGGAAGTCGATCGCTATGTTGAACAGCATAGGAGATAATGGAGCACCTTGGGGAACGCCACACTTTATCTGGATCGGATTGGAAGTTTCCTTGCCTATTGCTATTTCGACGCTATTGCTCATAATCAAATTCATGATTAGATCGTGAAGATTCTTCGACACTCCTTTCGCCGTCAATGATTTTGAAATATGCGAATGTCCGATTCGGTCGAAAGCTTTCGAGACATCTAGAAATATCACGACACAGTTCTTCTTGTTTTTCTTGGCGTGTAGTAAGCAGGCGTTGATGAGTTTTGCATTGACATGACAGCCTGGAATCCCGATGACGAATCCGCGCTGGTTGCAGTTAATGCTGGTCTGGCAACGGAGGGCAGTGTCGAGCGCTCTTTCAATTAATCTTCTTAGAATTGAATAGATTGAAATGGGTCGCCAGTTTGTTACCTCGTTCACGTCGCCATCTTTGTCAGATAATATCACTCGCCCTTTGCGGAACCCTAGCGGGACATATGATGTCCTTAACATTACGTTACCGATTGATGCTAACGTTTTCGACACGTTCAGTTGACGTAGTGTTTTCATTAGAATTCGGTCTGGGCCAGCGGAAGTATCAAGTTTTGTTCTTTTTATGTGTACTTTAATGTCCTCCTCACACAATGTCACATCTGCTTTGGCTTTACTTGGTGGGTAGTATTCTAGCATTCGTTCGTTAATCTTTTCAAAAACTTTTTTAAAATGGTTCTCAATCACGTCCATTTTTATTTTGCATTGCCTTATGTTACCGGATGTCATCACGGCTCGAACTGCCTTCTTCCGTTGATTGTAGTACCAATACTGAGCGAGATCATATTGGTACTTGTCGTTCCGTCTTTGCCTCGCTTTAGCATCAGTACGCTGTGGATTCGATGAGCGTGACTGTTGCGCAGACAATACTTTTCTGCTTCTCTTTTGTTGGCGCAGCCTGTAAAATTTTACTGACGGATGTTGAGGTCCTGGCAGTCGTTGGTTAGCCTTAAAGAGAAATTTTTGGAAGTTTGTGACGTCGCGTTCGAATGCTTCTGTGTCGACTATTTCAGACATTTCGTCGTTCACAAATATTTTTTGCCATGAGCTACATTCCGAATCCAGTGTTGCCTTGCTGGATTGGCTATACGTTGGTTCATCTGAGGTGGCTTCTTGCCTATCTGTTGCGGAGCTAACACTTGTTTCTATTTTGCTTCGTGAGCGTAACTGTTTCGCTGTGGTGGCGTTTGCTTCATTCGCGTGGCGGCTTCTATGGACATTTAAACCTCGTTTACTGTCAAAACTTTGTTTGCAAACGTCGCATGTGAAGATAAGAGCTACTGGTTCCTCCGGGCTATTTGGGGAAGTTGCGTTCTCAGGAACTACTGACTCTGATGTTGTGGTAGACTTCTTTTTAACGTCACTGCTGGTTTTGATGTTCTGTGTCTGCAAGTTTGATGTTATTATTTCAGTGGATACTGTTTCCGCGGTTTCAGCTATTAGGTCGCAACATTTTTTGATGGTGATTTGCGTGGAATGCTGGTTGAGTGATGACACGTTCTCAATCTGTTTATAGCAGCCAGGCTGGATAGTCGTTGGAGCGATCGATGGACTTAGTCGTCTGAAATGACCAGAGTCTGAGGGGCCGGTGAATAACATGAATAACCGTAGTTTTTTCCGGTCTATATTTGGTTTTCCGGTCGTTCCTGCGTCGTAACATGTGTAAATATTTCTCTCGTCTCTTTGAAAGATGTGAACGATGAAACCGTAAAGTTCTGCTAGCGCTATTAATTCACTGAACGTATCGAAATTGCCGGATTTGGTCATGTACCTTTGATACGATTGTTTGATAACTTCATTTTGCTGTTCATTTTGCCCGTATTTCTCTAAGTTTTCGATGTGTTTGTTCAGATTAAATTCAATGTTACCAAAGAACCGCTCCCAATTTTGTTGGAAGCCGATCGAGTTGCGTGAAACAATATAATTCACAGCATCTAGACGTAGGGCGTTCGCCGTTAGAGGTGATCTTTCAAGTTTAGCTTTATTTTTTTCGAGGAAATCGTAAACAGATGAAAACAGGTAATCTCCGTCGTACGCCACTTCCACGATGTTAAAAACTCCGCATTCGTCGATCGAACGACTGTCAATTTTGAATTGATTAATTTGATTATGTAGTTTGGACCTAGTGATCCTTGTCGCCATTGTTGACTGGGCACCTCTTCCAGTTGCTTTCGTTGGATGTTGAGTTATTGTCTGCTAATGCACCTCTGATTTGACTACATTGCTTTAGTTGATCGGCCCATCAACTATATGAAACGCTGAGTTTAAAATCTTTGCGCCAGTTCTCCGGAAACAAACTCAATGCTAGCAGCCCTACCGTTGACAAATCGGTAAGATGTTTGACAAAGTGTTAGTGCAAACGAACGTTAGCTGAGCTACTGTTTGGAATGACCGAATCTCGAGAGCCGAAAAATCCAACTTTTCAGTCGAAAACACCATGCAGCAGTCGCACTTCAACGAACTTCTACAGAAAGGCACATTACCTATCCATCAAACGAGATTTGAAGACGCAAAAACAGGTTTATGTGCAATACTTTTCAATAAAAACAATCTTAGTACTGCAGGTATGTGTGTGTTTGTGAGTGTCAGTTTGCAGATAGATAGAACATAGATAGATAGATAGATAGATAGATAGAAACCGACAGATCAGAAAAAAAGTTTCCATAATGATGAGAACAATAGAAAAATTTACTTTCCATACAAAAATGTCATTTTCAAACCTCGATATCTCAGCCAATTTTCAACCGATTTTGATGAATGAGGGCTTTTTGGAAAGCTGCTGCGACGTAGTTTTTTTTAAAAATAATTTGGAGGGGGAAGGGGGGCGAGGGGAAAAAACTCAAAAGTTCGCCTATATATGGCTCCTTGTCCCAAAGGTTTTTGTATGGAATTCTTTGGGTTTGTGGACGTTTTTTTTTTGGAGTGTGGGGACTGCGTCACGCCCTCCGCTACCGCTCCAGGCATGATGTCCCAAAGGTTTTTGTATGGAATTTTTTGGGTTTGTGGACGTTTTTTTGAGGTGTGGGGACTGCGTCACGCCCTCCGCTACCGCTTCGGCCATGATTTGTCTTAGGTCAGCGAAAGTATTCTTCGACCAGTTGTTTTCAGTCAGCGAAATTATTGCTTTCCGTCAGCAAAATCATTCATTGTTAAAACAACAGCAAATTCAGGGAGCTGCGGGAAACGATACAATTGAAAGGAATTTTTGATTTTTTATTTTAAGTGAAAGAGAAATATTTTCTCATTGCAGACAAACTGAAATTCATTTAAAGTTAATTTTGGTTCTTCTGGTAGACTCTAAACAAATTTTACTTTGAAATATTATAAAATTGAAAATTTAATGGCTGGAAATCAAGCAAATCCTTTTTCGTACTAACCTCTTTGTCGTACTGCATGCCACCATCGTCAAACAATTTATCGAAATGTAATTTAAACCGTCATAAATTCAAAAACTCTTAAAATTTATAGATTTTTCGCAATCTTCGTATTATTTTACAAAAAATCAATTTTCTGTATGTTTCTAGAAATTGCTTATACGAAAGCCCTTCCGAAGTACTAGGACCGACCTACAGCCTGACTATAAACAAAAAGGTTTATTTTATACATCCTTTTTAAAGTCCTATCATCGGCAAAAATGTTCTCCTTAAAATTCACTACAACATAACAAAAATTTATATTTTTACCCTTAACCCGACTTTGGGACCCTTAGGTAAACACCGAAACCTCTAGTTCCATGGGCAAAAATGTTCCCCTTGTAATTTTCCACAACTTTGCCTTTGGAACCGTTTCTATGCACCTTGTCTGTAAGAAAATATTGATGAAAAATCACTCCCTATCGTATATTTGCGCGTAGCACGATTTCCGAAAATGTCTACCGCTCGCTTTGAGAGATCCATATCTTTCATTTGACATCTTACTTGGTACTTTCATTGCTATACTTTCGGATCTATGGGCGAAAACGTTTCACCGACCCTCGAAAAATCATATTTTTAGCCACATTTTCGGCTCGTTCTCCGCAACAACTCAACCGATTCTTAGTCAAGTTATGCAGGTATAGGCCGTGTACTTTAGACCATTCTAATGACACCCTACTTGTACTAAACGGACAATTTTCCGATTAAATTTGAGTAAATTTTCTGCCATTTAGCAAATTTTGAGGGTTTCGGGAATATTTTCTCGTAGTGATCTCCAATTTTCTCAATTTTTGTCAAGTTAGATAGGTCTCGACGAAACCTTTCCAAAATCTGATGGTTTGTAGATACTTTTTGATGATATTTTCGTAATATTTTTCAATTTTTTGTTTTTTTCATCAAAATTCCTCGCAAAGCATTCCATATCCTACAGCTAGTCTCTACCTTTCCCACTTGACAAAATTTGTTGCAATTTCGATACTTTTCGGATACTTTAAAAGTGCTTTAAAAGCATACTTGAAAAGTACTTTTAAAGCATACTTGAAAAGTACTTTTAAAGCATACTTTAAAAGTACTTTTAAATCATGCTTTAAAAGCCTACCTAACATCCTACAGCCGACTTCACATCATCACTTATTCCGATTCACCACTCCAAATGTAGCAAGTAAGGTCGCGTTTGAAAGATAATAACTTTGTCAAGATTATAGGATGCTTTCTAGGACCTGTCGATTGAAATCGGCTTCACGAAAAGCCTCTAAAAAAGCATATTCCCGCAGAAATCCTTTAAACATGTTCTGTACTTTTTTCTGTACAATTTTTCTGTACTTTCAGTTTTTACGCTGCGAAAATTTGACTTTTATTTCTTATCACATCGTATAGGTTAAATTTAAATTTTTGCGTCTAAAAACTGAGTGTTGAAAAATTATTCCTCTGGTGGGTCTGGCATTTGTGACGCAATTTTTTGAACTCAACATAATTTTGTTTAAAAATGTTTGTTGCGAATCGAAGCGATCGAAGCGATCGAAGCTTAATGCGTCACCTCCTCTGATTCCAGAACTTTTGTAACTGGAAGAAAAAAGTTTTGCCTTAGATGATTAATGCGTCACACTTTTCCGATTTCACAGCTTTTGTAAGCAGACATAAAGACTTGCGTCACACCTCCTCTGTAAGAGGTTTTATTTGCGGATATCAGTACTTTTGTAAGTTTGTAAGCAACTTTCTTCCTGCCTTAGTTCTAGAGGTAAGAATCATCCCTCTGGAATCTGGAAGTGGCGTTATCCCGGGATTAGACCATATTTTCCCAAAACCATGAAACACGTGTACGCTAAAATTTAATTCTCTACAACTTCGCCTTTGGAACAAACTTTCTAACTCTCATAGTTCTGGAGATTTGGGTTATCCTGCCTAATTATCGATGTGGCCATATACCAGGATTGGGCCATATTTCCCCAAAACCCTGAAACACATGCTCGCTTAAATTTAATTCTCTACAACTTCGCCTTTGGAACCAACTTTCTAACTCTCATAGTTCTGGTGATTTGGGTCATCCTGCCTAATTATGGAAGTGACCATATACCAGGATTGGGCCATAATTCCTTACAACTTCGCCTTTGGAACCAACTTTCTAACTCGCATAGTTCTAGAGATTTGGGTCATCCTGCCTAATTATGGAGGTGACCATATACCAGAATTGGGCCATAATTCCCTACAACTTCGCCTTTGGAACCAACTTTCTAACTCTCATAGTTCTAGAGATTTGGGTCATCCTGCCTAATTATGGAAGTGACCATATACCAGGATTGGGCCATATTTCCCCAAAACCCTGAAACACGTGTTCGCTTAAATTTAATTCTCTACAGCTTTGACTTTGGAACCAACTTTCTAACTCACATAGTTTTGGAGATTTGGTTCATCCTGCCTAATTATGGATGTAGCCATATACCAAGATTGGGCCATATTTCCCCAAAACCCTGAAACGCGTGTTCGCTTAAATTTAATTCTCTATAACTTCGCCTTTGAAACCAACTTTCTAACTCTCATAGTTCTAGAGATTTGGGTCATCCTGCCTAATTATGGAAGTGACCATATACCAGGATTGGGCCAATTTCTCCAAAACCCTGAAACACGTGTTCGCTTAAATTTAATTCTCTATAACTTCGCCTTTGGAACCAACTTTCTAACTCTCATAGTTCAGGAGGTTTGGGTCATCCTGCCAAAAATTGGCACAAACAAACAAACAGAGAAAGAGAGAAACCAAATTGACTAGTTAAAAATATTTGATTTGAGTCCATTTCCAAACAAAATAGCAAAAAATTTTAATTCATATCTCCGGAACGACTGAACCGATTTTAATGAGTAAAAAGGCACTTCAACCTAAAATTTTCCGTAGAATCCGGGAAAAATATTCTCCGGGGGGTACGTCGCTCGGGGGGGAGGGGGGGGGGAAGTCAAAAAGTTCTTGTATATATGTTCCTCAGTCTACGAAAAAATTTCTTGTGAATTTTTAGGCGTGTAAGACTTGCGTCACGGCCCCTTACTACCGTGGAGCCATGATAAAAATACTCCCAGTACGGTTACAGGAACCTCACCGGCACAAATGCTATTTAAGTACAGACCGCGTACTTTATTAGATTACTCTACTCACATTCCAAAACAGGAAAAAGGTATTTCTAAGGATAAGTTGGAAAATAATAAAAACAAAACAAACCTTATTAATCCGTTGAATTTTGAAATGAAAATGTTTGAAAAAATTTTGGTAACTAAAACGTTCGAAAAAAACGAAAACGTTGTGTATCAATGCAATTATAAAAATGTTACAAAATGGGTTCAGACTACCGTAATTAAAAAATTGAGCGCAATTAGATACAAAATTTTGCTAAATGAAAATAAAATTAAGATAGCTCATGTAGATGAATTGAAAAAATTTGTTTCTAAGAAAGTACAATCTTTCCAATCTCGAAAGTTTACAATTATGTCTTTCGAGAGTTATTTTTGTGGGTTTAAAACATAATGAATAAATTCCAATTCGGTGTTGCCGCTTTTGGACGAATGTATGTAAACAAATTGGCCATGTCATGCCATTTGTCAACAAAAACACAAATCGGAAGATTCCCGTGATGATCACAAATTAAATTACAGGAAGAGAATCATAAGATTGTGCAACGCTTCGTTTTAACTCTTTCAACAGAAAAACCGGTTTTACTTGAGAAAAATACAGACAAATACGTGAATAGAGCGATGAAAGAGAAATTAAAAAGGTGCACAATATTATGATCCCTTCATGTACATTTTTTTAATAGAAGAGTTAATTCGAAACTTCACAAAATTTTACAACTTTTTCTAAATAGATAAACGTTTCTTATAAAAACAAAATTCTCGAAAATCCACTAGAGGAAAGCGAAATAATGCTTGCAGAAGCTGGAAGTTTTAAAACACTTTTCTCAAGATAGAAATTAGCGATTTTTTGATGGATACACCAATCTATTTATTAAAAAAAGATTCAAAACTCCACAATTAAACACAGCACAACAAATGATCAAAACGTAATAACAATTGAAATTGTTTTAACTGAAGTAAAACAATAATTTGTGAGATACTTCACTAGAAAATCTTCTGAAATGTTAAAAAATATACTGAAGTACTGCTACTGTCAAAGCCGTCAATCAAAACAATGGATGATAATGTAGATAAAGATGATGAAAATCAAGATACGGTTGACCCGTACGGTTATTTCAAAAATAAATTGAATTTTCAAGAAATTTAAAGTTTTTGTGAAAATTCAAAATTATCAAGAAAACTCAAATTTTTGAAAAATCCCAATTCTTTCTCCAAATATAAATTTTTGTGAAAATAAATATTTCAAGGAAATCCCAAAATTACAGGAAAATATAAATTTCTAGAAAAATTTCAAATTATCAAAAAAATTAAAAATTTCAAAAGAATTAGACTCTCTAAGAAAATTGGAGTTTTATAAGATATGCAAATCCCCGAAATAATCGAACTTTCTGCAAAATTAAGCTTTTAGGAAATTTACAAAATTAAACAAAAAACTACATTTGCAAGAAAATTCAAATTGTTGAAGTAATTTCTAAATCCAACATTAAATAAAAAATAATGCGAAGAAACAAATATCGATCTATTCCGAAATTTGCTAACAACAGAGTCATCAAACAAATGTGCAAAAATTTTAAGTCAGAGAACGTTTGAATTTTACAAAAAAAAAAAAATGCGCCAATTAACGAACTCAATGAAACTGCATTATCGATATACATTTAGCAAAAGCCAAAAGCGACAACATTAAAACTAGGTGTGGGTTTTAGATCTCAAAGAACTCGCAGAACCCACAAATCGCAAGTTTTGTATAATTTTTCATTTAGATCGATTGTAAGATTTGCTAAAAATTATGGCTATAAGGAAGAAAAAGTCTCAGTTGAAAGAAAGATATTTGGAAGAAATTGAGAACAAGAATGATTTATAAGTATAAATACAATCCAAAAAATCGGTTAGTCAAATAAAGAAATGAATTAATACTATTTTTTTTAGAAAACATTTTCTGATAAATTAAAATGAATTAAGAAACAGTGAAATTAAGAATATAATTTTTAAAAAGGAAAAATATAAATATGTTTTAATTGAACTTTTAATGAATTATAAATAATTAAAGATATAAATAGGAAGTAAGAATTCAGAAATTAAAAAATAAAAATTAATTAAATTAAGGGTTAAAAAATTAGTAAATAGAAGTATTCCCACAAATTAATAAATTGATTAAAAAATTTAAGGGTGAAGAAATGATATGCACTGATCCTTTTACCCTATAGTTATGAACTGTTATACAAATAGTTACATACAATACATTTACGATTGTTAGAATTAGTTTAGTTCGTAAGTAGACATTGACCTAAATAGATGTGTTAAGCAAAGAGGTATTGAGTCTTTGATCTTATTCACTATTGTCTACAAAGTTGGAACGTATAAGCTATGTCAATGTAGACTAAGTCGAAATCAAGCTAATAGACCGTCTTCGCATTTTCCGCGTACAAGGTTTCAAAGGAATGCTAATTTAATTAATATTAAATTGGTATCCATTAAAAAAATGCAGATAAAAATCAACCCCTCTCAATTTTTTCAAATAAAATTAAATATCTCAATTGAATTAAAATTACAGTTGGTTGTAAAATATGTTACGGCCATAAATTGAAAATTTATCAAAATATTTAATAGAGTCGGTTTTGATCGTTGAGCTGTAATATTTTTTTTTGTTGAGTACCTAGCCAAAGTTGGCAGTTAAATCTACATTCCAAAATTGATTGCATATTGTAATATCTATGTAGTCAGCATCCCTCAATGTCGGTTATTCAAAAAGTAATATAAAAACGTGAAAATTGGATAAAAGCGAATAAGATAACTGAATGACATAAATTAATGTTTATTTGAAAACTGTTTTATTTATCATGAGATTTAGTAGACAGAAGTTTCACAAAAAGCTATTTATCACCCTTCTAATAGGGATTTTTTGGTATGTTCAAAATCAGTGCGCAATGTACCTCTTTATACCTTTACATAAATTGCAGATAGATTGATATAGACGACAATGAAGAAGTAAATCTCGAACAAGAAATAATAAATTAAAATTGCTAGTCTCCTTTCTGCTCAACTTATTATACTTATCACATTATCATGTCGTGACTGCGATGTACAAATTTTCATGTTTCTAATTGGAAACAAAGTTTTCGAATTTTCAATCGATTAGCTTCAATATAACTTTATGTGCAACTATTTAGCAGCAAAAGTCTTTTTCGTCAAAAGAAATGTATGCGGACTGATGCGCCGCCAAGAATAGGTGGCTATTGTATTCGGTGAAAGTATGATGGGACTGCTAGCTTATAGTAAAGTGACAAATATTTTCGTTAGGTTATAAGCTCATGCCAAATGAAAAGAATTTGCCAGTCTTTCCCTATTTATCTTTGGAATTCAAAAGAAACTCAAAGCATGCGATAGATTTTTCGAGAATTTCACTTACGGTATTGTGGATTTTATAACAAGCTAAAAAAACTTACGCTGACCAATATTTAAAGTTATAAAGTATAAGTGTAAGCTGCGAAGTTTTTAACGCTGCGGACATCTGCGCAGAAGTACCTACAAAGTTTACAAAGGCCTGCATTCCAGTGTGTAACACAAATTCGAAATTTGAAACTTTGTTATTTTTTCGGTTATTTGTCTACATAGCATAGGTACTGCGATTCTAAGTAAATTCTTCCTATTTCACATAAAAACGTTTTGCTTTGTACCGTTTATTGTAAAGGAAAACTGAAGGTGTTCTTGAAGAATCAAATCGATCTAATTTCCAGACATTCATCACAATAAATCAAAGAGTAGGAATTGCAAATCTGTTTTAACCGAAACGATCAACCGGTCTGATTCGAACGAAAAAAAGTTTGGTTTATTGAGTACTGACATGATTTTATTTTAGTGTAAAATCACGAAAATTTAAAAAAAATTGTTGAATAAGAAAATTCTTTATAAGTACTGAACGGTTCTTCTGGTTGTTTCAAAACGTTACGAAATTCAAATAATGAACATTTTAACGTTTGAATTTGAATTTATAGATATGTTTCAAGAAAACTTCCCTTGCTCCTCTAGTTTCGAAAACGCTTGCATATGTAATATGATAGGAGTTTGCTGGGATTCGTAGTAGGTCTATTACAACTGTGAAAATGACGTTTTAAACGTCAAAATTATAAAGAATACGAGCAGCTAGAGAAAAGATCCAAAATGTTTGTGTCGTAATGTTATTATATTTTGGCCGAAATCAAATATTTTACGTTTGACATGTCATTTTGACAGTTGGAATAGACCGACTTATGATTCCAACAGCTCATATGTCCACTTCGAAATTGTTTTGTCGATATTGTATTAACTTGCTTTGACACGTTTGCTGACTCATATTTGTCAAAAACATCAGTAGAAGCTCGCGGATTCAGCAGGATTTGAGAAGCACAAACATTATTTCAATCTTCTTTCTACAAATAATTTCACTATTCTCGCTTTCGCAGTTGAAACAATGGGACCATGGAGCACAGAGTCAATTGAATTTGTTGAAAAAGTAGGCAAAAGATTGCAAGATCCGCGATCAAAATTCTACCTCAAACAAAGGATTTCGATGGCAACACAACGGTACAATGTCGCTTGCATAATGGGCACAATTCCACCAGCGCAACCATTGGAAGATATATTTTACCTTTAATATTTGTAACGTTTTGAACTAGGACGCTTTCTCTCTAGAAAAGAATAAACCATTATGTCACAAAAAAAAAAATAAACGAGAGATATAGAATTAAAAAATGGAAATAATAAAAATGCCGATAAAAGCACGAAGTTGCAGTTATTTCAAATTACAACAAAAACCTCTTAAAGGGTAGCGTGTGACGCAGTCCGTGAGTCTGCTTCCAAAACTAATGATATCGCTTGAGGTGACGCTATCGCTGATAATACGCAGAAGTTTGTTTGAATAGAACCTTGTGTTCAAAGTTTTAATTTCCTGAAAAATTACAGCGCTGTTTTCAAAACAAAATTACGTTGTGTTAAAAAAAAATGCGTCACAAATGCCGGAGGTGGAGGGGACGAGGGGAAAAACTCAAAAGTTCGCCTGTACATCGTGTCTTGTCCCAAAGGCTTTTGTATGTAGTTTTTTGGGATTGTGGACGTTTTTTTTGGGGTGCATGGATTGCGTCACGCTCTCCGCTACCGCTCCGAGCACTTCAAATTAATCTTCAATGACTTGCTTTTACAAAGATTGCCGCCAATATCGCTGCTGAAGACTCCCATATGCTTAATGTAATGTAACATTATGGAGATATGCCTTTTCGGCACAACGCGTCTTCCATTTTTTATCGGCTCTCTTGTCTAGCAAGAATTTAGCTATATGAAGTAAATCAAAGTCTACTTCCTGTAACCGTCAATCGAACACAAATACAAAAACTGACAAATTACTTACCTTTTTTGCATTTTCTATTTAAAAGTTTTCCAAATCTTATGACAACCATTTTTCCGTCTTCAAAATGGGCCACAGTTTACGGTATTCAAATATTATGAATGATAAAACATAAGAAACGATTCATCAGCGATTGTTTGAAGTACAATTTAGATACATAAGTTTCCATAAAAGAAAAGTCAATTAATAATCTTCAAGTGTTTCATTTCGTTTCATTTTATTTCGTTCTTTTGTAAAATATAACTACTTCACGATTCCTATCTCGTCATGGACGAGCATCTGCCAAAAAGTTTTCTTTTGAATTTATTTTTCGACTCGCAGACATAATTAATTGTGTTTTGTTTTTCTTTTTAAATACCCAAGCCATGACAGTTTCGTAGACTAGTTGTTTGTTTCGAGACAGAAAGGTCAAATATTTGAAGTTTGAATATTGTTATACCGTGCATTTTCTGTGTTATTTGGCACAACAAAAATATATGTTTGAGCTAAGACGATTTCAGAGGGTTCATACTTGTAATTAATTTTAACCAGAAAAAGTGGTGCGTTGCATATCGCTTCAGCGTGTATTGATTTTCTGAATTTATTACGCTTTCAAATGGAAGGGTAAGAAGGGAATTTTAAATTCAAATTATTCTAATTTTACAAAAATAACTTTGAAAAATGAGAATTCTAAAGGGTGACCTCTACTTTGATTTTATGAACTTCACTACATAATTAATAATCATTTCGAAAAAGTCTGATTTATTCAATTGGAAATGAAAACTTTACATACTGCGAGTATGAACTCTTAACTGAATTAGCACTTGCACCATATTGGAATCGTGTGCGAGCATCGATTTTACCCCAGCCTAGGTAACGAAAATCGGATGAATTCAGGGCAGTGTGCAAGCGGGAAGGGGGGGGGGGTGGTTTTTAGGAGCATTTTTTTAAAAAAGAGAATGAGATGAGAATTTCTACAAATCGCGAGCGAAGTTTTTTCTTCACATAGCAAATAACCTGCGTTGTAGGCGAAATTTTTTTTAAATTGGAAGCTATCAAATACGTCTTAATGTGATACGCCATTAAAAAGGCCGTCAGCTGTGATTAGTGAGCTTCCCCTCTCTATTCGGGCCCGTATGAATTAATAGAACACAACACATGAAATACGAAAGATAAAAATACTTGCCCGTGCAATTTGTCGATCCGAGGCAAATCCAATGTCAAATAATAACAAGAAAACGCCGTTTTTCATTTTTTTTCCGAGTGATGTAGTTTGTAAAATCCGTTGCATTTGCGCCTCAGATGCAGTTTTTCATGGCATTATTAACCAAACCTGATAGAGTTAAATGCACTTTAAATATTATCTTCTAAACTGGGTAATTTCTGTTTATTTAGATTCTCTAAAGAAAAGTGACAGCACTGAGTCTAATATTACTAATTTTTTGTAGCATTTTTAGTTGCATCATGCTCGGAGCGGTAGCAGAGAGCGTGACGCAGTCCCCACACCCCAAAAAAAACGTCCACAAACCCAAAAACCGCCATACAAAAACCTTTGGGACAAGACACCATGTATAGGCGAAGTTTTGAATTTTTTCCCCTCGCCCCCTTCCCCTCCAAATTATTTTTAAAAAAAACTACGTCGCAGCAGCTTTCAAACAAGCCCTCACTCATCGGTTGAAAATTGGCTGAGATATCGCCAATCAAAGATGACCAATTCCTAAGGAAAAGTGGTCAAATTACCTTTGTAATTAATAACAATTTTATTCCTGTGTGGTGTGTCAACGATCTAT